>JAQLOM010000036.1:3273973-3285733 GCA_030068315.1 Chrysichthys thysi | reverse complement strand
ACACACACACACACACACACACACACACACACACACACACACACACACACACACACACACACACACACACAAGATATCAAGCCTTTTCCTGGGATAGTCGATGTTCTAGACAGCTTCTCCGATGAACTGTCCTGTATTTATTCTCTTTATGTTTTATACGGATTGTCAGCAGCCCTGGTGGCTGCTATATCATCTTTTCATTCATTTCTCCTGGGATTTAGTCTCTATGGGTGTTTGTTTGTGTGTGTGTGTGTGTGTGTGTATATATAAGTGAAGGAGCAGAGAGACTATAAGACAGAATACAGAGCCGAAACACACACACACACACAAACGTTTTTGTCTGATAATTCCTTCTTTGGGTTGTCAGAGCAGAGTCATCTGGGAGTGATTATTTTTCCTCCCACGGGTTCTTTGCCCCTTCACACACACACACACACACACACTCACTCACACACACACACACACACACACATGCGTGCGCACCCGCTTCACAACTTTGCAACTAGCTGCAGTAGTGCTCTGATCGCACCTTTTGAGTGTATTTGGAAAGAGACCATTTTCAGACCAATTAAAGTCGATCGTGTGTAGAGTCACTGTTGCACTTATTTGTGCTGGCAGGTCATGAAACATTGAGAGCTGATTAATTAGCAAGGATGGAAATTCTTTCTTTTTTTTATTTGTTTTAACATTACTGAGGAAGAAAGGCTCATGAATCTAACCAGGTCACTATCTACTGCCGCCGCTGCGCCGTCTGATTGCTTGTTTCCCTTGCCGGGTTATTACTATTACAAGCTCAAGCTCAAGGAGATTTTAGACACACATTTCTACGGATATTCTTTCCCATATTTCATCATAAGAAGAAGAAGAAGAATAGAAAAAAACCACAAGATTACAACTACTTTAGGAATCTTTTAAGAACCCGTATGCTTCCAGAGAAACCTTGGAGAGGAATTTCCCCCCAGAGAATGTCATCATAGTTGCTACATTTTCTTTAAAAAAGCAATTAATAATTTGGAGGGTTAATGATTTTGCTGCTTGGAAAACTTTTTTTTTTGTTGAAAGCTTACCAGAAATTGGGACCCCAGAAACAACTAAAAACGATTTAATATGAATATATTCAGTGGGCAGCATTGCTGGCTCACTGCTCCAGCTTTCGTGTTTGGATCCTGAGCTCTTGTTGTCTGTGTGGGATTCACAATCATGCCGGTAGGTGTACTCACAACTCTAAATTACCCCTATGTGTGAAGGAGTGTGTGATTTTGTGTTACACTAGGTGAGGTGTTATTCTGGCACTTACTCACTTGGCACGTGAACTTTTTTGCTTAGAAGTTCTCCTATTCTTGTACCTGACTTGCTTCCCTTGTTGTACGTCGCTCTGGGTGAGAGCGTCTGCTAAATACCTGTAATGTCATATGAGATCACCATTAAATTAAGGTTTTGTTTTCTTCTCCATGTTTCATTCCCATCCAGGATCCGACCAATGGCTACTACAGCGTGAACACCTTCAAGGAGCACCACGGGACCCCCACCATCACACTGGCTAGCAACCACAACGCCACCGAACTGCGGCGTGAGACCTCCACGGGCAAGCAGCGAGTACCCACAGGCATGTCCTTCACCAACATCTACTCCACTATTGGTGGTGCGCCCAACCCTCGTCTGTACGAATACGGCGGGCGCTTCGTCCTGGGCACGGGCAGCAGCTCCATCGAGTTGTGTGAGCGTGAGCTGCAGCAGCGCGCCTCCCTCAGCGACTCGGGTTCCTTCATGGACACGCAGTGCGACAGCAGCGCCAGCAGCTACGCGCACTTCGACAAAGACAGCAAGGCCTCGGCGTCGTCCTCGTCACACCACTCGCACTCATCCTCACAGAACTCGGACCTGACGCGCCCCCTGCAGAAGCGCATGCAGACTCACGTGTGATGACGTCTGCGAACGGTGTCAGGATGCGAATCAAGCACACAAGCTCTCCTTTTCTTACTTTTTTGTCTCTCTAATGTCATCATAAGAACCTCGTACAACGCAGCTTTGGAAAAGTTTTTGTGGTCACAGTTCCAAATGCAGACAAGTCAAATACCTGAAACCGAGAAAAAAAGCACCTTCAGTGTAGGACTAGTGAGAAGCGTCCGAGTTTCTGTACAGAACCCCGAAACAGGACAAAACCATGCTGGCAACAGTACCAAAACACATGCGACGTGTGGAAAGCAGATCATAGAAGAACGGAGGTCTGCAGCACATGAACACGAGTCTCCGGTGCCATCGACGCCTCCAGTCCGTGATGCCTTCAGCAGCATCAAAAAAGACAACGTCCTGATTCTCTTGTCTTTTCTTGCTCTCTTGTACAGTAGACCTGTCTAAGTGAGTGTGCATTCTTTGACAGTAACTTTTTTTCCCTTTCCTCACAGCTATGACTTTTACTTCTGTGTGGATGGAAAATGATAAAAAAAAAAAGAAAGAAAGAAAGAAAAAAAAAGCTTGCCAACAGACTTAATCACTGTCAGTCAATATAGCTGGATTCCAGTCCTCCTGGATCCCAGAGATATATAGCTTTCAGCCATTCTGAGAATATCTGTACATTATTCATCCTTTCTTTTTTTTATTTCCTTGCTGTCTGTTGTCAGTCCGATTCTATGTTCACTTCTCTTTGGTGATCGTTGACTTTGCCGACCTTAACGAGGACTTACATGCGGACCATTTGGTTCTTTTCTAACCACGATGATTTGAAATGCACAGGATGCTTTGGCCATAACGTGGGAACAATGCAAATATTTTCACTACTTTGTTAATAACGAAAGAATGCCCAGGCAGTGCGTGACGTCACACGGATTTGGTTCCGCGCAACCTCAGACAAACCAGTGACACGATTTACACCGTATATATCCACTAATTACCTTTCTGTGGCTTTTAAGTCTTAGTATATAGTCACATTGTTTACACTGACTGAAACGGATTGACGCCTGAAGATTCCCGGACGGAGGGAAAACATTCCATCTGCTCTCCCCAGCCATCAGACTGCACTGCAGTACACCTGCTCACTGTTTTAAGTGAACTGTCTGCACACTGAGATGTACCATTATCTCAATGTTTGCTCTTCGTATTTTTTTTTTTTTGTTTTGTTTTTGGGGATTTTTTAAAGTTTTTTTGAGGTTTTTTTTTTTTTTCCGTTGAGAGCACTTAAAGTTACTACTGATTACAAACACAACCACCTGTACAGATTCACTGGGCAAAAAAAAAAAAGAAATAAAAAAAAATAAGAGCCAAAAGCAGAGAAGGAAGTAGTAAGGAGATGCACAATGCATGATGCATGATCCAGGTGCAGACTGAGGCAAGCAGGTGCTGTTTGGTACGATTACAGCCTCATCTACATGATATGTATATGTATTACACATACTGTTTTGCCTTCGAGGCTTTGCGTAAAAGACATCCCGAGTTTCTGATAAGGCAAGGACACCAGATAAGGGTACGCAGGATACCGGGTTCTCTTTTCGTCGGCTGACTCAGTTGCAGTGCACGCAGTGGGAGAAGTGAGATGATGGGGTTGGACAACTAGTCAACCGGTAAATGGCAAGAAAAGGGAAAAAGTAGTCGACTGGTCACCAGGGTTAAAACAAAAATGACATTTCCAGCGTCGTTGCTTTTTAAGGCTACGTGGCTAACAGTGAAACTAATCACACCAGTGTCATAAATGTCTAAAATGATTAAAAAAAAAAAATTGCATATCATTTGGGAATATTTAAAAGCCTACTCATTCTTAAAATGCGCTCATGTGGGAAAATGGGTGGCTCAGGTGAAATAGGAGATTCTGAAAGTGAAGACACACAGCATGGACACTTATGTCCATCAAAAGAGGGTTAGGGTTAGGCCATCGGTTAGAGCTCAGAGACTGGCCTTCCGTCTGTGTAGGACGTGATGTCTAGGGTGGCCTTTGGGAGGTATTTTCACACGGACAACCTGGGAATTAAAACACCATGTTCATCACCATGTGATACTTAGATCAGCCTCCGAACTATCGGAGTAGCATTGGGAAGTGATGTGCAACCCGCGGCTCTGAAAACACCCCCTTACTATGCGGGTCGTAAAAAAGGATAAAGGAAAAACCCTGTTCTGCACACACCTCTACATCTGATCACCAGTTGATAAAGTGATAGTGACCCATTAATGCGAAAGAAAATGCAAGAGAACTTTTTCCAGCATACTTTTAAACCATGTGCTGTTGAATGTAGAATAGGTTTCAGACTTAGAAAGTGCATATATAACCTGATTTATTTACCATCTGTCTTGCAGTTTTTCCACCACCCCAACTCGTCGACAGATCCCCACAGTTGCGAGTGAACAAACGTACTAGTCAACAAGTCGACGAGTATATGCGACTTCGAGGATCTTGATAACTGAATGTTGAAAAATACACTGGAAATTTCTCGATGGCCGCATCATGTAGCAACCTTCTGCCTGATCGACACCACTCACATTCCAAATGATAGCATGGCTCAGAGTCCATAAGGTGACCAAGAAACCTAATGCTCATACATACTATCATTAGAACATTACGGGTGAGAACGGTCGAAGTTGCCACAGCTGCAGCTCGAAACCCGTTTTTAAAAGGTGACACGAGACAATAGGCCAGTGATTAAACACACTTGTGTTTATCGCTCCACAACAGGACAATCACGACATTGTTGTAGATAATGATGGGAAATCATGTTCACGATGTATAGAAAGTGGGAGTGTGAGATTTCAGTGGAGACCATGAAAGAGTATAGAGCTGGCAGGATGTGTGGGCTCGCAATTATATGTATGTTGCATATAACCGTTAGTTAGTGTGGAATTCAGCTTCAGCCGGCACCTTCTTATAAAACATTCACGACATCATCTGTGCAGTTTGTGAAACGCGTCGATCCATGGCTTTCCTGTTACAGAAAGACTTTTCAGCAGCATAAGGACTAGGTCGGGTTATTTTGTTGCTATTTAACTTTGTCGAGATATAAAATGTTCAAAGTGCAACTCTGATATTGGAGTCCAGAGGAGTTTGGGAGTTAAATTATTTCCTAAAGTAAGAGGAGCTTAATTATATTTCCTTTAATACACCGGCTAAATCTGGTCAATTATTGAATCGTTGAATTGGTTAGGTTCATGCAGGGAATAAACCTAAGGGACAGGGATGTGCTGGATTCTGGCCTGGTCGTAGAGCGTCGGGCCACAGTGGCTCAAACCAAGCGCTCGAAAAGTACCGCGTCAGAGCCGATTAATATGTGTAAACAGTCTACATGTAGTTAACTAAACATGACCTATTGTGACTTCTGTAGCAGAACATCTGTTGCTGCCAATTTATGTAAATGAATTACTTTCATAGATTTATCATCCCTGGATTGATTAGTGCAGTGGCATGGGGCCGTTTTTAGCAAGGGTTTAAAGAGAAATCGGGCAGACAACAGGTTATAAGCAACTGGGTTGTTTGGATAGTTAGAGCAAAGCAAAGTTCTTGTATGTTATGGTTGTTCCCAAGAGTGTCTAGAGCTTGGAAGTGATGGTTTACTTTTAATAGACGAAGACAATAGAGAAAGCAACACTGTTTCTTCTGTTCAGTTAAATGTCTAAAACATTCATATGACCTTTATTGGTCTGTCTCCCAGCGTGCCATCGTGAATGCATTTTTATAACGCCTCTAGCGTACAATGCACCATCTGTGACTGGGTCATGAATGATATTTTAGAGACCTATAGTAAATGGCTAGAGTTTGGAGTTCTTTAACCCCATCCATCTGGTATCACTAATTATTGATCAGATCATCCAGTTACTTTCTTCTCAATCTTCCAATGGATGTGTTCTTTCTTTGGTTGGTTGTCTACACCTCTTCCCCTCTGCGATGTGGGCTTGATGCGGATAGCGTTGATCTTGCAGGGTTAAGAGCTTTGCCCAAGTGCTTAACGGTGGCTCAAACCCCCCCCCCCCCACCTTCTGATCAGCAAGCCAGCGCCTTAAGCGCTGAGCCACCACCGCCGCCCTCAGTTTCAGCCCTTCTTTAATAAATCAAATTACTGTGCGCTAGATTTTCAACTCAGCCCGTCCAGGATTTTGTTCTGCTCCAGTTCCCAACATGCCAATTAGTTAATTAATGGCTGTAAAAGCTTAAGCAAAGAGCGCCATCAATTATCCAGATGATATGTTTTATAATCAGCTTAAAACTCTGAGTGAACCTTCGCGGGTAGGTCAGGTGTGTTCTCGATGGTCTACGGGAACGCCGTTACTTTAACAATCTGAGTCATTCCTTGTTTCTCCACTAACAAACCCATGGTTAGGAGGAAGGGGGAAGACTGTATCCTGCTTATTAGACCATGTAAAACAACAGCTTGCATCTTCTCAGCTCTAACACCCCTCCTCAGCTCATAAAGATCCTAAGAATAACATAGCGGGGGGGCCCACAGGAATGTACAGCGCATGATTTTCATCATCTTCCATGAGCCTACTGTAGAGGTGTCATTTAAGTCAAATCAGCATTCAGGGTGCAGGCGTGCGAGACGAGTCATAAGACGTCGTAAACACTTTACATAGCATTACGCATATTTGCATTTCTGTAAGCTTTCACACACGAGTGCTGTTGACTGGGTCTAATTTTACAAATGGATTGGTGCCCAGCGCAAGGCTTAAACACAACAAGCCTGTTTCACTGCTGATAATACAGCTCGCAGCTTTCCGTGCGCTGTATATGAATCCCTAATGCTCTCTGTATATAATTTGCTGTTATTTACCTTTCTTCTTGAGTTAGTTTGGATATTAGAAGGTGAAATCTAACTCTAAATGTCAATGACACTGTACAGACAATCGCTTTTTTTTTGGTCTTTGGTCGTTTTGTGAGAGGATGCGGAGAAGGCGGAGCTGGATTTTCCTCAAAAGAGACTTTTCTGGCTAATTTCCTCATAAGTTTCTTTTCTTTTTTTTTTTCTTTCACTTTCTTTATACAAAACCATTACTGTAACTCCGATGTTGGAAAGTTGTGCTTCTATTAAACCATTAATTACGAGTTAACCTTGAACAAGAGCACATGAATTCTATCAGTTTTTTTTTCCCCTACATGCACAGTGTACATTGTTCTTAGATATTGAAAACTGTGGATTCATTAGCTCCATACACCAGTTTATCTCCCCAAGTCACTGAAGCTTGAAGCAGTACAGGCAGTTTCATAAGACAATATTAATGTTTTTAGGAGTCCTCGTTTTAACCGAGCTGGAGTTGAATTTTCCTCCCAAAATGGCCATTTACAGATAATTCCCCCACCCCCACCCACCATGGCTTCTTCCTTTCATCTTCGACTTTTTAAATATATATTTTTAAAACTCATTGCTAATGACATATTGCATAAATACATCCGATTTTGGAAACTGCCCTTCTAGTAGACTGTAATTTTTGGAACGATATTATTTATTATTATATCAGTCCAAGGTTTTGACATGAATCACTAATTTGCTCATTTTTTTTCCCACTTCATGTTCTCACAACTCCTAACTCCCCACAGGCCAAAGGACAACCTTAGAAGGTGTAGCTTTTCCAAATAATTAACCCATGTATAATTTAATACATCATTGTAATACATTAATACATCAATTCATCAATCTAATAGCTCTGTGCTTTTTGCACGAGATTATGAGTTACCTGCACTTCATTTCCAACAACGTGTTTCCTAAACTCCATGGCATTTTTTTTTTAATTGTTCCTCCAGGACCTATATCTTTAAATCTCCTGAAAGCATAGTTCACGCTGTTCAACGCAATGCCCATGAATATAGCATAACAGCATGCGAGAGTATTTTTTCCAGCGTATGGGACAGTTTATACTACTTATACAGCGTAGCAGAAAACACCTATGGCGTAAACTCAAACAAAACAGAGCAGCCGGATTACAGAGGCGATCGACAGTTTGTTTGAATAGCGCATGTATATGTACCTTGCTTATCACACAGGGCCGGTGGGTTTAATCCGGTCCAAATGGCCACTGAGTAATTATATATACTCGTCCAATCCACACAGTCAGATAAGGATGATGAAGGTTAAAGCGCTGACACGGGGAAAACTTTGGGCTGGATGTGGCTTGCATGTCCGCTCCATTCCCTTTAGGAAATATTACCCAACCGTTGAGCACAAATCCTTGTGGGATAAATTGCTCGAAATCTGCATGATTTTTGAGCCCAATTTGTACAAGAATTCTTTGATCACAAGCTAAGAATGGCAAATGTCTTACAACGCTTGCTCACCACTGGCCTATTTACTGCCCCGGCACCCGAAAACGTTGGAGCAATCTTCAGTTAAAATCAGAGTGCTATGTCTGATTAATTTACTAGGTATTAAGTTGAAAAACGTTCTGAATATTACAAATTCAACAGCAGAATTGTGTCTACAGTTGGCAACACCATCTAATGTAATACCTGTCCTTTGTTCATACAAATCTTAGGCCGCAAAGTCATGTTCAGATCGACGGTACACTGTATTACTTTTGACCCAGTTTTACTCACTCAGACGAAAATCAATCACCAACCATCACAATACCCTGTAAAAGATTTCCGTGGTTGTGATCTGACACCGGAGCTGAGATTGACCACATAATGTGCAGCCAGTGTAATGCCATCGCAACCAGAGACAGCCAACAAGAAAGTGTATGATTTTTTTTGTTTTGTTTTGTTTTCATTTAAAATATCAAAGTGTCATAACTTGTACAATACTCACGATGGCCCAGGATTATACGAACGCTCCAGGTTTCTCCACTGTTGTTGCATCTATCCTTATAACCTCATGATCATATTGAGGAATGTTTGTCTATACAACTCCAAATTTTTGTGCGTGTGTTAAGTCTGATTGATGATGTAAGCACACTTTCATCACAGGTCCATCATCAGAAGATCATCATTTACATTACATTATTGTCATTTAGCAGACGCCTTTATCCAGAGCGACTTACATTTTTTTTAATCTCATTTATACAGCAAGTTTATGAGCAGTTTGAGCTTAAGGGCCTTGCTCAAGGGCCCGGCAGCGGTAGCTTGGCAGTACTTCATTTGAACTCCCAACCTTCCGATCAGTAGTCCAACGTCTTAACCCCCTGAGCTACCCCCTGCCCGACGTTTAAGTCCAACATGGAGAATACACAGGACATTATAGCCAAGATTTTATTGGGATTAGCTAATTTCATTTTTTTTTATTTATTTTATTATTATTTTTTTTTTGTGAGAGTCATGGTATCAAGGCTTGGCTTCACAATACACACAGGACTATCTTCGAATCTCAGAATATCTCTGGTCACAGTGTAATTGCCATAGGCGTTTTTTTCTGCCTGATTTCCTGCCCCCCCCCCTTATTTTTATTTTTCTGGGCTTTTACAAATCGATATGTCGTTAGTCCTTGAGTCTTTCAATAACATGCCGCAGTAACGGAAATGATGTATACATCGAAGTTGCAAAGAATCAATATTTAGGGCTGCAAAAAAAAAAAAAAAAAAAAAAAAAGTTCTATACTGTCATGTCATTGAGGTGTGAAAACAAAGGGTTTAACCACTATTTTCCTCCAGTGGTCCTGTATATCCATCAAACCTATAAAACAAACAATGTGTTTTACGTGTAATGGTCTGTGATCCTATGATGCTTTTGCTCTGTATATTTGAGAAAGAAAATGAAAAATATAGGAAAAAAACCCCCACCACGCAACAACTGTGGACATACATTATTGTGCTCCTTGTACGTGTGTCACCGTGTCTGTTAAAGTCGAGCACTTTCCAAGGTTGTGCTTTAAAGTCACCATTTGGTAATTAGAAAATATAAGCAGACAAACAACCTTCCGTCTCTCTCAGACCATCCATCTATTTATATATTGCTCTCTATCCGTATCTCTTTTTTCTTTTCATTATCGCAACCTTAATCATTTGATAGACGAGCCCTTCCTAGGTATTTTTTCCTCCTTTTTTTTCTTTTTCTTTCTTTTTTCCCAGCGAATATAAAAGAAAACCTTGCAGCTGCTATTTCTTTCTGTTCATATAACTTGAGTTGGTGCCAGAACAAGAGTTTGAAAATTGTAGCATCAAGTTCAATGTTTTCATGGATAATCACTTTCTTTATTTATACACACTCAGTCAACAACTTTTTTCCCCTGCCTTCCTGCTGTTCACAAAGTTCAACTCATTAAAACTAATCTTCGAATTGACAGCTAATGCATATAAAATGCATAGATGGAAAGTAAGCTCAAGTGATATACAGTCATTTTAATTATGGCTGCATATGAAAGGCATATTTTTATGGTACACGTTAGCGTCTGGTGAAGGTATTGTCGAGCAAACGATACACACAGCATATGCATCATATATCAGGTGGCACCAGAGCAATGCATAGAATCCTGCCGAGACAGGGCAAGAGTTTTAGTTAATGTTCCCATCAAACATGGGTACAGATTTACCAATTACACGATGCGGCAATTTTTGCACACAGAGTTTTTACAGAGGCAGTCAAAGTTGAAGGACAAATTTGCAGTCTTATTCACCAACTACAAATCAAGTTCATCAATAAGGTAAGAATCAGATCTGTTATTAACCCAGATATCCTTTTGGCTATGGTTAGCTGGTTATGGTGCACTGACGTGTGTTCAAGTGAACCACACCAATCACACACACGATCACATTAGTCAGTCAAACCAGACTTTGGGGGTCAAATGTGCACGGGCATGGTGGGCGCAGACTTACGGAAGAGTTTAAAAATGTCACCTGGTCAAAATACACTAACATATCATGAAAATGAAGAATCAAAACAAGTTTTGGAGAAATTTCAACCAGGGTTTGGCTGTACATAAATAAGGAACGAAGCAAGCAAGCAAGCAAATAAATAAATAACCAAACTTCAAACATCCTACAGAGCACCATTAACCCTGCTCTGGTGCCATGAAAAAAGTCCCATTCTTGGTACCATGGGGTACATTTGATCATGGCTGTCCACACCACCTTTTTCATGGTTGTAAAACACATTTATTTTTCCTTTCCCACTATCTGCATCAGTCTTTTTTTTTTTGGGAATGCATAGTGGACAGAAATACAAGCCTCTTGTTCTTCTTTGGAACGATGGACAAGAGAGTGAAGTTGTTTATAGTTATTGTAGTGAAACTACATCTTCCTCTGAATCCAAGGAGAGATTCATCCACTGTGCACTCCGAACCTTGAAATAAAGAAAAAAAATACCTTTATCACACTGAATGTACTATGGGGTCAATTTGACCCCAAAGTGAAAATAAACCTCAATAAAAAAATAAGCAGAAAGACTTTGAAACTATCGAACATGTGTCACATACTTAGGAAGGTCTTACGAGAAAATACGTGGCAGGCAAGGACACTAATCGTGATAGTTTCCAAAAAAAAAAAACATGGTCCAAAGAGGGCTGGGGGTCACATAGACCCCATGGTACTGGACCAGGGTTAAATCCATTTTAAAAATGATCAGAATATGGCTCAACCATGACTACCTGTAGAGGAGGCAAATGTCAGAGACATGATAAAGAGGGGATTAGTCAGAGAAGGCAACTTTTACTAACTAGATGCAATGAAAGTTAGACACAACACAGACATTTTCCAGAGAAACAGGACATTTTTGAGAAATGCCCTTCATTAGCTGTGCAAGCAAAGCTCGCCCGAGTTCATCGTAGGTGGAACAAATACCAACACATGTATACAGACGTGGACAAAATTGTTGGTACCCTTCTGTTAAAGAAAGAAAAACCCACAATGGTCACTGAAATAACT
>JAQLOM010000036.1:3259400-3271416 GCA_030068315.1 Chrysichthys thysi | reverse complement strand
CTGCTCCTTCACGTCGAGAGGGGCCAATTGAGGTGGCTAGGGCATCTACTTAGGATGCCCCCTGGACGCCTCCCGAGCCCTTCTGGATAAGTGGGACAAGACGAGACGAGAGAAGAGATGAGGCCATTTCTTGGCATCATTTGGCTCTCAAGAGTACATACAACTTAAACAGCACATACACACTACAGAATTGGCACAATGCATGATGTACTGTGGGTCCTGAGTGGCTGTGCCTGAAGAATTTAATACTTACAGGAATTATAAAACCAATCAAGGAAAAACATACAGCTCTCAAAAAGCAACAGTTTGTTTTCAGTCATACTTGTGAGGTCAATGGGAAAGCTAGCAAATGTCAATTAACAAAAAAAAAAAAAAAAAGGTGTAGCTTTTTTCACAAGTTAAATGTTTGCATTGTCTAATTTCACCATATGAATATTCCTGCTCCTGGTACCAGTTTAAATATACATACACAGTACCAGCCAAACGTTTGGACTGTAAAATAAACGAGGCGCATATTATTGATGAAAACCGATTAGATGAATTAGTTCAGACCTGTTATTGGGAGATTCGGCCCACAAAATCCAACTAAATCCACCAAACAGTATGATGAATGAAGTGATCATTACAGGAGCCATTTGGAGATACAAATCTACAGTATCCAGGTGAGACTGTTCCCTAAAGCAAGGCTGTGAGAGGAGCTACAATTGGTGTTTTTTTTGTGAGGTGGGTGTGGTGGTGGGGGGGATCTATGAAATCTACCATCTATGATAGAAGAAGGGGAATCACAGGAGTAGAAGCGTTCTCATTTTTTCCCCATTGAACTATAAACATCTGTGCTCAATGTGCAACTTGATTTAAGCCCTGAACACTGATTTATTGGCCACTCCATCTCCTCGAGAAATGAGTATTGAATGGTAGAGAATAGATAAATAAATCCACTATCTTGATTTTGAGCGGCCTGCTGTCGGAATCCGGTGGAGCATCTTAAATGGATTATTGATCCCATGACCTTTCTTTGGTTTAAGGTTCTCTCATGTTTGTTCCTGTGATGTTGACTTAACTCATGGCATAGACAGTGGGATTGATCAAACATTACCGCTCTGTATTAGTCTGTTAATTAGCCGCTCGTGTTTGGTCGTGAACCGGGACAGTGGACAACAAACACTCCTGCTGCTTCACCGGTTCCTGCTGAGAGAGCCAGCGCTCTGACCGTACGAGACATAACCGTCGTAATTGTTTTGCAAAAGTTTGGAGAAGATTGTATTGAACCGAGGCCATTTTGCCTGCTGATTCATTGCTAAATTGATTCAGGGGACGAAATCAACAACATAATAACGCCTAGTCCTCGACATTTGATATTACAAAGCGAAATGAAATCAATATAGTTTTTCTCCAGTTAAAAAAAAAAAAAAGAAGAAGGCAATACTCATTTTCAGACAGGAGAAATTATGGAACATATTCCACTTAATTACATTTTCAGTCATGTCTTATACATTGACAGGGCAGGGAGGGAAGCTCAATATACATTAAACTTTACAGTGTCTGGAGGAGGGAGTTTTACTCCTGTTTAAAAAAAAAAAAAAAAAAAAAAGGTTTATACTGTAACAACCACGGCACAAAAGCAGGAACTATGCAGAAATGCACTGTCAAACCCCTGTTTGGGATGTTGCTCCGTTTCCATGCAGGCGCGCTCAGGAACAGGAGTTAGAAAGCAAAAGGAAAGTGACCTTCAGCGCTAAGGTTTTATATCTGTCATAGTGATTTCCACAGAAAAGAAAAGTTACCAGATTCGAATTGCTTTTCAACAGCATTTCCGCAACACTGTTGATTCCCAGGTAGTTTTCCAGAATATTCAGGAACTGAGGATCTTGACACATTCAAACACAGTCTTTCGAATTTGTCAAAATTTCGTCGTCACTGTAAGTATAAATGCATCTTGAATGATTTGCCTGTCCATCTTGATAATTACCACGCGTAATGCATAATTCCCGTCACGGGAGTTTACAGATTGCTGCTTGAGGAAGAAAGACGTCACTCCGCGTTAGCTGGCTAGCTACAAAAGAAAAACATGAAGGTGGTCGTTTTTAGGTTTTTTTTTCATTTGCATGTCAAATATACCAAATAAATCGTGGTGAAAAGTGTGCAGTAGATCTTTAGTCCTTTACTCTATCCACCTGACCATTACCACTTAGATTACTGTCTAAGATTGCTGACACCCCCCATATCAAACCCCATTGTAACTGAGCTAGCCATAATGTTATTGAAACCCTTTTGATCTCCACATATAAAATTGCAAAAGGTCACAATTAAAACACTCACACCGGAGTTGGGCACGATGAAGGCTGATTTATCAGACGGTGATGAGGAGACGATGGCAATTCAAGAGACTCTTTTTTTGTCGCGTAGAATGGAAGTGTGTTCAAGGGGGTACAACAGTTAAGCAGTCCAGGCCCATTTAACAGGTTGGATGAGATATTTCCCTCCTATTGCTCACCTCGTAAAGCTGAAATATATCAGTTGTGAAGTGTATCGAGCTCCACTTAAACATGGCACTGAGACAGGAGAGTGTCATTCACAGCTACGTTGCACATGACGACATTGTCGCAGTGCTACTAGTACTAATAAAAGCGATACGAACAGATTCCCCTGATGTTTGGCCATCGTGTTTACTGTTATCGTGTTGTATTTTCCTTGGTGTAGGCGCATCAGATAGTGACAGTCTGGAAATGAGAAGTTAGTACCCTTAAGGAAAGTGATACTTTTCTTACATTGTAGTAATAAAAATGTCCAAAGTCAGCAGAAATGTACGGACAGGCTTAGCTCTGCCCCACTTTGCACAATAATGCCGAGAAAAGCTTGTGTTAGATAGATAAATAAATAAATAAATAAATAAATAAATAATGGAGCGGCAGGGTGGCTTATTGGTTACCACGGTCATCTCACAGCAAGAAGGTCCTGGGTTCGAGCCCTGGGGTCGCCCTGGGTGCCTTTCTGTGTGGTGTTTGCATGTTCTCCCAGTGTCCGTGTGGGTTTCCTCCGGGTACTCTGGTTTCCTCCCACAGTTCAAAGACATGCACAGAGGGGATTAGGCTAATCAGCTACTCTAAATTGGCTGTAGGTGTGAATGTGAGTGTGAACGGTTGTCTGTCTCTGTGTGTTGCCCTGTGCTGGATTGGTGACCCGCCCAGGGTGTAACCCCGCTTCTCACCCAAAGTCAGTTGGGATTGGCTCCAGGTTTCCCCCGCGACCCTGAACAGGATTAAGCGGCAGAAGATGAATAAACATGAATAAATAAATAAATAAATGTCTCAAGATCCAGAACTAGAAATCCCTAGAGTGCTCTAATCCATGCAATGCTAAGTACTTGATTTGTGTTTGACTTTATAATGAATAATGGCTTTTTGAGTGTTTTTTCCCCTCCAGTAATGGAATTTTCCTTGATTAAAGCATGCAAAAATATTTACTCACCAATCACTTTATCAGAAACATCTGAACACCTGCTCATTTGTGCAACTGCCAAGATCAGTCAGCATCGCAATGCACAAAATCATGCAGATACAAGTCAAGGATGTCAGCTCACGTTTTACATCGAACATTAAAATGGGGTGAATATTTTATCTCCGTGACGTCAAGGCGCTTGTGGTACCGGCTGGTCCGAGCATTCCAGGAACTGCTGATCTCCTGAGATTTTCCTGCACTGACAGCAAAGCTACAGTAACTCAAATAACCAATATATAGAAACATGATAAGCAGAAAAGCATCATAACGTGTACGATATTTGCTTGGTCTTCTTCCAGTCTTCATTCATTCAACCGCAGATTTCTGTTCTTGGGTAGACAGACTCTAGCATGGCCTTTTGCTATAGCATGTCTGCCTCAAACGTTACAAGGGTAACGCAGTTCATTAAGAAAGTAGTTTTACTTGCATTTATTCTGGTAAATAGATAGCAAGAGCATTTAACATTGTGGACTCTAATCAGAAAGAACTAGAAAAGGCTCCATTTATTCCCTCTGCCGTTCCCCTTTGTAGATTTATGACCAGATCTAAGGAGGCCAATTGCATGAATGAACTTTATTAATGTGGGTCACAGTAGGCATGCACACACACACATTTGCCTTTAGAGTAATGGATGGCAGACAGACTGGGAGCATGTGTGACGCGTCACTGTGCCACGTCGGGCCTCATTTCCCCCCCGGTGGTGGCAGATGAGTCCTGTCTGCCCACACCGCTTCCCCTGTGCAGCTGTCTCAGGCACAGTCACTCACTCTGGCATCTCCGAGCCCAGAGGGCACAGCCTGGCTGGCGGAGAGGGAGCACGCAGAGGGGGTTTATACTAGGTCATAGATGTGAGGAACATAGCCAGAGTCTCACAAACAGAGGGAAAGGGGACGATTCATTCGGGGTCACTGAGAAGAGGTTGTACTGGGGCATCTAGCAAGGCATGGGTCAAGCCCAAGGCTTAGATGAAGCCATCAGAGGGTGTAATAATGTCTTAATTGTATCTTAGCCAGACTTTATTGGGTTACTGACACAGAGGCCAAAGAGGCGCGACTAAACTGGCGGTCAAGGCAGCATTCAGGCAGGAATCTATGACTCATTCCTGACAAAAAGAATAGCCTTCAATGGGGAGACTTGAGATCTGCAGCTGCTCTCACAAAGATGTTTCTGACTGCATGATCATATCCCGAGTCGGTTAACATGCAGAGAAAAATAGCGTGCATCTTTAATGGCATAGTAACAGTTGATAGTTTAATGCATATCTTTTTACACTGTATCTATCTATCTTTAATGGGGTTTTTTTGTTTGTTTGTTTATTCATTTTACATTTATTCTTTGTCTTGTACTGCTCACTATGATCGGGTGTTCTTGGTTCTCTTCTACTTAATACTATAACGATTTAGGGATGGGAAAAAACATTGCAAACATAATGGATACTACTGCTACTAATAATATTAGGGCAGCACAGTGGTGTGGTGGTTCGCACTGTCGCCCCACAGCAATCTGGGTTCCATCCCCGGGGTCGGCCTGGGCACCCTTCTGTGTGGAGTTTGTATGTTCACGTGGGTTTCCTCCGGGTACTCCGGTTTCCTCCCAGAGTCCAAAAACATGCACAGAGGTGATTAGGCTAAATCGGTGACTCTAAATTACCCATAGGTGTGAATGTGAGTGTGAATGGTTGTCTGTCTCTGTATGTCGCCCTGCGGTGGATTGGTGGCCTGCCCAGGGTGTACCCCGCCTCTCACCCCACGTCTGCTGGGATTGGTTTCAGCATCAACCCACAACCCTGAAAAGGATTAAGTGGTAGAAGATGAGTGAGTAATAATAATGATAATATAATTACATTAGATTATCCCTTATCCAGAGCGACTTACAATTATCTCATTTATACAACTGAACAGTTAAGGGCCTTGCTCAAGGGCCCAACAGAGGCAGCTTGGCAGTACTTGGATTTGAACTCCCGACCTTCTGATCAGCAGGCGAACATCTTAAACCCCTGAGCTACTTCTACCCCTCAATATTGGAAGATCACAATGCCACAGCCATCTGTAGCCAGGAGTACAATCAAGCAAAATCTATCATGTTCGCTAGATGTGAAGGGTATACTTTTGCAATGTCAATCACAATGACACCAGCCAATTGTGGTCATTTGTGAACTCCTTTATATGGAAGAGGAAAGATAGCACTTTCCTCCAAGTGTTACACTGCCCTGTGATGCACCATGAGCAGCACTGCCTCAAAGAAGGCACATGAAAGCCTGCACCTCTTTGTATTGAGGACATTTTCATGTTATTTGCAGTTTGTAGATTCTGGAAGACACTTGTAGGTTTAAACCACTTTGGTTGGACAACTATGGCTAAAGTGCCATTCGTGTCAGCTCTGTCTCTGTAGAAGCTTCTGCTCACACTGTGTTTGAGGTTGTGTAATCCACCAAAGCAATTTGAGAGTTCACCGGAGTCATAGTGTCACACTATTGGATGCACCGCAGATATGCATGTGACCATCCGGGGCAAGTACAGACAAACGATGTGATGGTTGTCCATGTACATGTTTCTATTCCTGTCCAGACATGAATCATTACTGCCCTCTTGTGGTCAAACTTTCTTCAAAAAACAACACGTACAAGTTCTCAGAATGTGTACAGCTGTGCTTCAGATTACGATTTATCCTTGGGAAAGATCAGGATTCTGTGATATGCTGCTTTATTATTCTATACTTAGAAAATGTTGAGTCTAGTATGCAGCAAACAACATGTATAATGCCCATGATGGATTAAATTGCATTATTTGTCGTTATTAATATTGACATAATGTAACAAATGAATAAATTGAATCTTAAGCCTGGTGGTTATGTTAGATGGGATTAGTCAAATAAATATATAAAAGTGATATTCAAGTAACACATTTGGTACAAGCAAATGTATAATAATAATAATAATAATAATAATAATAACAACAACAACAACAACAACAACGTCCCTCATATGCAGTTAAACCCGATAAGAAGAGAGCTGTAAAATCTGATAAAAAGGTAAAAAGAAAATAGAAGATGCACTTTGATCAATATGAACTCTTGCTTCTGGCAGTAAAAGTGTGGCAGCAGGTTAATAATGGCTCGCCTGCACCAAGTGGTGGAAAAATTCAATTTCGCACTTCCTTTCATGTAGCAAGAATACGTGTTGCTTTTCTTGAAATAGACTGTGTGAAGATGAAGGCGTAATGACGGAAATTGTATCAGCTCATAACAATATGATGCTGAATAGGAGCTTATCTTGAATGAAATGTCTGGATTCCAGATGAATGGAGATGAGTAAATGGAATTGTGTTGGGAGAGACACAGTTCTCTGGTGGCAAATTAACCAAACTGCATTACAGTCACACCAGCAGCGGTTCTGACTCGAATGCGATGAATACACGCACAAGTACGCTTTGTATATCCATGTAAAGTGTGATCTCGTGGTTTGCAGCAGCATTCGAGTTCAAAACTCCACCGGTGTTCTCTTTCCTGGAGCAGCTGAACCTTGTGCTCTGCGCTAAACTGGACTTGATGAAAAGCCTGAAAGCACATCATTAGTTCTGGAACCACGGGGGCAGACAGGTTACTCGAATCATGTTTCAATTGCCACTTTAAAGTTGCAGCAGACTCACACCTGCTCTATTTTTGAGTTCCTGTTACGTTGAGGGGCAGTAGGGCAAGTCGCACCTAAATCAGCTCCATTTCTCCACTGCTGCTGGTCTGATTGAGACCAATTCTGGCTGAAAGGTTTGTATCCATTATGTCTTGTTGGGGAATGAAGGATGTGTATTAAAGCTGAAAGGAACCAGAAATGACAGTTATGTATTTGTGCGTGACTTAATCGCCATGCTCTACATAGTGCTTTTTAACTGAAGCCTCAGGGTAAAGTGTTAAAACAACCTCTGGTTTGTGAATCTGAAAAGATACTTTGCATCCCAGAAGTGTTCTACTTGGGCCAAGTGTTCTGATAGAGAAACACTCTGCTTAAGCTTAAAAAAAAGCAAAAAAACAACAACAAAAAAACGGGTTTGTCTATCGGATAAACACCAGTCTTAACCTCCCAAAAGGGTTCTACTTGAACCCCTGGGAAACACAGTTGTAAGGTTCTCCATAGAAGTGTTAACAATCAGTTTATTAGATCATTTCCATTCTGAAACGTCTAAAAGGGTTCTCTCTGGACTGCTTCCTTATCAGGAAACACTTTGTTTTAGAGTTTGACATAGAATTTTTCTGGGTTTCACTGCTTCTAACAGGTACTATCTAGATTCATGGATGCTCCATAGCAATAAACATAGCTTTACATGATAAATATATACATGTCCCTCATTAATAAATTCAAAATTGCAATCTTAGAGAAATCTGTGTTGGGTTCTACATAGAACCTTTTCATTTTGGGTCACTGAATGATTACTATTCAGACATTTTCAAGAGAATTCTAGATGGAATGCTTTCTGAAAGGGAAATAATCTGGTCTATGCTTCTAGGGTTAGCATTCTGGGTTCATTTATTGGCAAAACATGCTGTTCTTAACATCCAAAAGGGGTTCTGAACACTTTGTTGTACAATTCTCCATGCAACATTAAACACTTCAATACTCACTCATCTTCTGCTGCTTAATCCTGTTCAGGGTCACGGGGGGAAGCTGGAGCCAATCCCAGCTGACTTCAGGTGAGAGGCGGGATTACACCCTGGGCAGGTCGCCAATCCACAACCGGGAAACACACAGAGACAGACAACCGTTCACACTCACATTCACACCTACAGGCTATTTAGAGTCGCCACTTAGCCTAATCCCCTCTGTGCATGTCTTTGGACTGTGGGAGGAAACCAGAGTACCCGGAGGAAACCCATACGGACACGGGGAGAAGAACATGCAAACTTCACAAGGAAAGGCGCCCAGGTCGACCCTGGGGATCGAACCCAGGACCTTGCTGTGAGGCGACAGTGCTAAACGTTACACCCTTGAAGAAACACCCGAGTTTAGGGTTCTACATAGAACCTTCAATAGTTTGTTTATCAGATAATTACTGTTCTTATTTGTGGAAAATGGATCTACTTGGACATCTGTCTACTAGGAAAACACTCAGCTATAGGCATCTACATAGAAACCTTTCCCTATCAGAAAGAGATCCGACTTCGGATGGAAGTTTGATGTGTTGCTCTTCATCACATGCTTGTGACAAAACATATTGTGTTGAGATGCATCGTATGCGAAGTGCTGCATACAAGTTGTAGAAGATCATGCTTATTTATTCATGAGCTTGGCTTAGATGTACACCACTTTTCATTCCATACAAGCTACCACAGGCATGGCTCATCTAGAAACCGCTTCACCACTGAATACAAATAGCACTAACAATGAGGCTGCACATGTACAGTACAGCTCTGCGGCACGTTTTAAAAATACATGTGTTCATCCATACAGAATTCATGAATGTTTATACAGTACACGAGGGCTCTTTATCCTTCCTCGGAACTCGGACAAACACTTTCACTCACTTCCTGTGATTCCTTCGGTCACTCGCTTTATCTCTCACTCACTCGCTCGCTCCTTCACACAAATAAAACATGATGAAAGTTATATTGTAGCTTTTCGCTACACAGAAAGCCACCTATTGCGAGGACGAATCCAATATCTCACAAGTGACACCATCGGTGTCCTGACTAGTGGCTAATTTAATCCTCAGCGTAGAAGATGGCCAGTGAAAAGAGCAGGAGTGAGGTGGAGTGTTCAGGGACTCAATACTTCCAGAGGACTCTCTGGCCTCTTGTTCTGAGCAAAAGGAATGGAAAGAAAGAGAAAGCTAGATACTGGGATGGGAAATAAGTGGGAGAATGGGAGAAGTGAGACAGAGAGAAAGTCAAGTGGCACTCAAGGACAAAATAGAGAGAAATGTGAGAGGTTCAATCAAATGCAAACTTTGGCACTGGCCTGATGACATTGGGAATTTGTTGAATTTTCCAGGAATTTTGGATCTCGCCTTGTTGACTTTGCATACAAGTGAATACAAACCTTAACAGGACACCTCATTATCAGGACACATGCATCTTCATGTCAATTTTCCTTTTTCCTGTTGAATGCCTGTTGAATGCATGTGGATGGAGCTATTTTTCACTTTCTTTTTCCAATCCTTTTTCCCATGCAAGAGTTAAAGCTCTGCTGTCAAAAATATCCTTATGTGTCCTTATTAATGTACTGTACTATACAAATTGTACAGAAAGCTTACACCAAAGAGTGCTCATATTATACACCCTGGGGGATGTAACCCAAAATGGATCATAATGTTTTATACAAACTTGTGGAGTCAAATACGAAGAAACTCTATAATGTCATCCGGCATCAATACAGTTTGGAAATTGGAGCCGATCCCAGCTGACTTCAGGTGAGATGCGAGGACAGGTCCTCCTTGGACAGGTCACCAAGCTATCTCAGGACTAGCACAGAAACAAGCTACCCTTGACACCTCGGGGCAATTTAGAACAGCCAGTCGAGCTAATCTGCATGGGTTTGGACTGTGGGAGGAAACCAGAACACCAGAAGGAAACCCACACAGATACAGGGAGAACATGCAAACACCACACAAAAAGGCCCCTTTTGGCCAGCAGGTTTGAACCCAGAACCTTCTTGCAGTGAAGCAACAGTGCTTCTTCTTCTCTCTACGTCTTCTTCGAGTCGGCGTTGGTCCCCACACTGTCGCGAATTGGACCAAACGAGGATTGTCGTGGCTATGATTACACGGATCTACTGCATGGATTGCCAGGCCACATGTAGGCTCATGGGCAATTTAGGGTAGAATCCGCTTAATGAGCATGTCTTTGGACGGTGGGAGGAAACCAGAGTACCCGGAGGAAACCCACACAGACACGGGGAGACCATGCAAACTGCACACAGAAAGGCACCCATGCCGAACCCAGGGCTCGAACCCAGGACCTTCTCGCTATGACGCGACAGCGCTAACCAGTATTTTCAGTGCTGAAAATTTACGTAAAAGAATAAGTATTCATGCAAAATAAAAAAAAAGCATTTTCACCTAGTGCTCTCTCACACCTTGGGACCCCACAGTTAATTATTAAATTAACTAGTTCACTGTTCATCTTTTTTGATTCTAATGAGCGTGTTGCATAAAGCTACCTGACTGCATGATCCTCTTTCCAGCAGTAGCTAAATATTTCCACCCCACTGTTTAAAAACGTGCAATCCTAATCCCAGGTGTCACACTCTCTTTGCCATTTCCCAAGGCTATAATTTCCTCTGACCTTCTGGCTTATTATAAGAACACGGTGATGCTCTGAATTCTCCCTCCCTCTCTGGCGTCTATTTCCCTGCAGCACTGCTTGCATGATGACGGGGGGGGAATAAATAAATAAATAAATAAAATCACACTGCCTCCTCGGTGTGAATGATCTTCTCATGTACTAAGGGTTTCATGCAAGATGCTGGAGGAAAAGTGACGAGCTTTTCACAAGAACGCGATGACCACTGCTGTGCTAGGACACTCGGCTAGGTGACACACTCCGTGCTTTTCAGTTTACAGCCAGAAATGTGCTCTCCTATTAGTGCATGTGTTTGTGTTCAAAGCACATATATTTAATCAAAGACAAGTGTGGAGAGCTTACTGAAACAAACGCGTAGTCGGATTATCCTTGAGCACATTTTTATATAGCTGTTGGGAGCGTAATTTGAAGGTTATTCGTGACATCCTACTGAGGTCTTTGCAGTGAATAAGCGAGAGAGGAGAATGGCTCAGAGGACACGTAAGAGTGATTAGGTGAAAAGAGCAGAATGCCGTCTGGAGCTGCCTATAATTACACATAGACAGCGTGACACAGACTGGGATAATAATTCTGAGGAGATCTACCTCTGTGTTAGTCTGTCGGCTGTCGGAGAGGTTGAGGAGTACAGTGTCTGGGTTAATTAACAGAACCACCATCTCCATGTCCACCAGCGCAATCAAGCAAGAAGACTGTAATTAAAGTGACATGCGTGTGATCACAATTATGTCCCCTGTCTTGCCCAAGGCAGCTGGTAAATGAAGGTGTGACTCTAAAGGATCTGGTTCATCTTGACAAACAGACATGTTCTTTTGTGATGTGGTCAGATCTGGAGTTAAATTAGGACTGTAAGATATGCTAGGAGTAGGATGCATGTGCAGTAATACAGTTTATTAACATGAGGCAGAGGTACAAAAGGGTAAGGCAATAGACGAAGTCAAGGCAGGCAGAGGTTATCGATCAGACGTACAGAACAGAGTAGGTCAGGCAAAATACGTAATCCAAAGGGGCGATGCAAAAATCAAGAACCGGCGTCGAGAATATCACAGGGTCAAGCAGGAGACCGTAAACCAAAGGGCAAAACAGATCATACACGAGATAGTAGGCAGGCAAATACAAAGGCTTGGCAAGAGTTTCCACAGGGCAATACAAATGCTTCGCAGAGCATGTGTGTGTGTGTGTGTGTTATATAGTCTTTCTAGATCTAAAACACCTGTGGTGAATCAGTACT
>JAQLOM010000036.1:3144529-3155439 GCA_030068315.1 Chrysichthys thysi | reverse complement strand
TGTGTGTGTGTGTGTGTGTGTGTGTGTGTGTGTGTGTGTGTGTGTGTGTGTGTGTGTGTGTGTGTGTGTGAGTATGGAGCAGTGTAATAAAGTATGGCCTGCACGGCACTCCACCATATCTGGCTTACTATGGAACCTTACTGTCTGGAAGCATTAATCTATTTACCCCTGGGGGTGATTAGTTATGAACAATGCATTTCTCTTTACAGCACAAAAGTCTTCGGTACGTGTAAAGAAAATCTGCTTTATCCTGGTCAGGTTTACCTCTGCTGCATCCAGAGCCTACGCTGAGAAAAAGCTTGGTGGGAAGTGAGAATAACTTTGCACATGATGCAAATTTAGAGTTGCCCATCCACCTACTGACATGTTTTTGGGTGGTGGGAGGAAACCAGAGGACCCAGAGGAAACCATGAGGAGAACATGAGAAAGTCTTTACGAGCTTGCTATAGATTTTTCTTTCGGGAATCCAAAATTTTCTTAATGAGTTTGCAAAAATGTGCTATTTTCCACACACATACTCTGCATATTAAGATATTTAAGGCATAAAATCTAACAAAACTGTAAAAGGATGCCTATGACTGTGTGTGTGTGTGTGTGTGTGTGTGTGTGTGTGTGTGTGTGTGTGTGTGTGTGTTTGTTTATTTATTTATTTATTTATTTATTTATTCCTGTGCTGGGAGCGATTTGATATTTGTATATTTAATAGTATCTAGGTGCTTCAAGGAACCTTGCATAATAATGAAATGCTCCACTCCAGCGTTCTACATTGAACCTTTAAGGGTTCCCCAGGAGGAACCAACAGAAGAACCGGTGTGCGAAGTGTGACTTTATAGCGTAAAGCTTCTTGGACTGTGATACGGCTGATTTTCCGCTCAAATCTGTGCGTGTGTGTGCGTGTGTGTGCATGTGTGTGTGTGTGTGTGTGTGTGTTTCAGATGAATAAATCCCTTTCTTTAAACTGAACTAGACTAAAGAGTATGACATATTGTCTGTCATATCTTGAACCTTACACTCCTTCATGGACAGACGTTAGATTTTCGATCTCCAATTTTAAATACAGCCTACGCCATAATGGAAGTATGTTCAGGAGGGCCAAACATGAAGCCTGAAATAAAATGGAAAATGTGCGAAGGCTGAGAAGGAACGACCCACGAGAGGCAACCTAAGACACACGGATTACATCATCTCATTGTACAAAGCTCCAAAGTGTTTTATGTACACCTGTGTGTATATTAAACGATCGGCATGGAATCAGTGTAATACATTTCTGTTTGCTGTTATTGGCACGTGTCCCCGTTCTCTTGAATGGGGGTAGTGTTTCTTTTAGAGGATTTCTGGTCAGTAATTCAAAAGCCCAAGGTTAAAATGGTACTATTTTCTGGACTACAATATTAGGTACCTAATGTTCTGGCTCATGCAGGTCAACTGTGTTTGACACGTTCCCAAAAGTATAAATCAGAATGTCTTAGTGATAATCAATGCCATTCAGTTTCCAACATCTGCTTTAGGTTTTTTTTTTCTTTTCTTTTTTTCCCTTTTTTTTTGTCTGTTTCTCAGGTTATGGAAATCCGTTTCATACTTACGTGTACAATCGTGTTTCTCAAAGGATATTGCACTAAAGTTCATGACTGGTAAATAATGTATAGCGGTGACCTT
Source organism: Chrysichthys thysi (assembly GCA_030068315.1). Classification (NCBI taxonomy): domain Eukaryota; kingdom Metazoa; phylum Chordata; class Actinopteri; order Siluriformes; family Claroteidae; genus Chrysichthys; species Chrysichthys thysi. The sequence goes on along the minus strand of JAQLOM010000036.1, from coordinate 3,153,783 downwards.
GCTGAAGGAAATATGAAGTATAAAAAAAAAGAAAAAAGAAATGAAAAAAGCAGGTGATTGCGATGTAAGCAGTGTTCGAACCAGACATCAGTTGTACAGTCATGCTAACTTACTAACACAAAAACAAAACAAAAAACGCTTGTTTAAATGCTGAATAATCCAAAGGTTATTCACGTAACAGTGGTGTAGCCCAATACCTTTATGGTCTGTAGCTCTTACTCCTGAGTTACAATTATTTATATTTAATTACTATAATTGGTTCCCTGGGTTTCGGCTGAAAGAATGTCGAAGTCTAAATTCAGAAAATATTTATATTCCATCATTTATTGACAAAAAAAAGTATATCGATATATAGACCATCATAACACTCAATATTATGGCCATAAGTAGCAACTTTTGGGGTCCAAGCACCATTTGCAAATAGCTCCCCTAGTGGGCAGATCTTGGTTATTTAGAACACTAAGGAGCATAGATGAACATACTGTTCAAGTCATTGACGGTAGCTCAATGCTAACACTGTGAATACTGTACTTGTTGAAATCTGATTGGCTGATGGTGGCCATTTATTTATTTATTTATTTATTTATTTATTTGATTGATTACATTTTTCATCACTAGACGCCATGCAATGACACAATGATACTTTACACCAAATTAGAACTTGTTCAGACTTTCTTCTTGTAGAGAAACCACTATCAAAGTTTATATGACATTATAAAGAAAAATAAACACATACAGTAAGCGGTGTGAAAACGTCTAAGCAGATATATTTTTATCACAAGGCCTATATTAAAAACACTGTATTCATTTCATACAAGTGATTCAGCATAACTGCTAAAGCTAATGTCAATCTTTGGACGTTTCCATACTGAATATGGAGAATTTTGAAAATGGGAGACTTCATACTTTAATGTATAGTGGATGCTGACCTGTCAGGAGTAGAGAGGTACTTCTGCTTCTGAAACTTCTTCTCCAGACCCATGAGCTGCAGCTCGGTGAAGATGGTGCGACTGCGCCGTGGCTTCTTCAGCCGGGGGGCACCGTGCTCCGTCTCGGACTCGCTGCTGATGCTGACGGGCGTCTCGCTGGGCACCGGCTCACCTGGCAGTGCGTGTTGGGGTGACACCATGGGCAGGTGGGTGACCCGGCCAGGGGACGAGGGCTGGGGAATGTGTGCCAAGCTGCTGGGGGGCTGACGGGTGATGACGGACAACAAGGGGTATGTGCTGAGTGATGACGGGCCTGCAGGGACACATGTATATTAAGATTTGTTTATTAAAATAAAAGGTAGCTTATCAAAGATTGTTAGAGTGGTCAGAAATCTCAAGGAAAGTGCATGTCCCTAATGACAAGAGTCAATTAAAGGTAAATATCTAGACCCTTATTAAATAAGACTAAAAAAAGGATCTAGAGGGGAAAATAGTGCATTATGTAATACAAAGGATCAGATCTGTGAGATTTTATGTTAATATTACTAAATAAATTACATATTTTTTACAAAAGGAACAAAAAAAAAACATCTTAGCAAGTGAACACGTCTTGAATAGCCACGTTTATCCAGGATTTCCTTTAATAAGGACCCAAAAAACCAAGTATAACTTCGCTAACATGTAACTTACTGAGTTAATAAAAAATAATTAATAATCAATACTAACTTCCAAATAGTAATTTAGCTGCTTTCTGGAAACAAATGCTTAAAATTAGCAAAAAGTATCTGCCAAAAGAACAAGATTATTTCAAGCTTAAAACCCTTTATAAAAGCAGAGCCTTAGACCCAGAAGCTATAATATATGGTTTAGGACAGGTAGAGTGAATTATACAAGCAGGAATGACTTTATTCTGGTATGTTGAATGTTACATTTCAAGCCAAGACCAAAAGTAAAACGTCTCCCGACTCCCCACTGATGTGACACTTCAGTTCAGCAAAAGTGTTTAATCCAGGTTCTGAAAGCGGCCCTAAATTGCACACCAGGATCCGTTTGACTGCTTTAATTGTGACTCTGTGACATGCTTAGCTGCCGAGCGGCCAGTTTAAGCGGCCATTACGGTCCAAGCGAACTAAATCCTCGCTAATAGCCTGTCCCGTCTCGCCTTAATGGTGTTGAGAAACGTTAAAAAGCCTGCCCTGGATGATGTAGGTCACTGAACTGCAGAGCTGCTCCGATGATGTAAGCAGTGTTTTACACGACACCCCTGAACCCGTGGACGGTAATGATTCCCCTAAATCTCTTCAACTCCCTGCGTTTCTCTTCCTCTTTCTCTCAGTCTCCTCCTGGCAGACAGCAATAAGACGCCAGACTTCATAAAAATGCAGAGCAGGACTCAAGAGATAACGCTTTTGAAAGAAAAGGGAGGCTTTTCGAAATGGAGAGGGAGAGAAAGGGAACTCGTGCCGAGATAAGGCATAGAGATGAGCTAGACGAAATGGAGATCGGTTCTGATGATACAAGATCAATTCTGGTGTGGAAAAAGTGGGTCATGAGTTTGTACGAGAACAAGATGGAGACATGTTCAGTTTGTCAGAATGAGAATGACTTCATTTTAGAAGGGTTCGCTGCTAATATTCTACTTCAGCCGCAAGTTCAGGCATGAAACCTCTCAGCACTCTGTACCCCCCCCACCCCCACACACAACTATTGTTTAAATTTAATCTTTGTTAAATACTATTTAATATGTGTGAGTCACATTAGTATGGAGCTGTCAAGGCAGCATGATGGATTTCTTTTTTTTTTTTTAATAAGGTGTAACCACAAATGAATATATTGCATCCACAGCGTGATATTTTTAGGCCGCAAATGAAATCTCTCATAGCCGCAAATGAGTACATAGTACATTGTGTCCTTGTTGGCTATGAATTGTGAACTTACTATGTTGTCAAACTTCATACTTAAAACATGACTTGAAAGTTAATTATTTCACAGGAACTTGATATTATCATCTCTATGCGAAGGTTCCTGTTGCCACAATGGTCTAATTTAACTCATTTCAATTAAACTTTAATTCTTTAGCTCTTTTAACAAGAGGCACTCATTTTCACAAAGCGGCTCGGAACAAATCCGGATGCTGATTTGGCCAGAGGCGACAATGCGGAGATAAAACTCCCTGAGACGACATGACGAAGAAACCTTTAGACGCAAAAACAAAAACAAAACAAAAAACAAAAGAAAAGAAAAAGAGACCATCCTCTTCTGGCACCAGATAGTATTACAGTCATTTGGCAGACGCCCTTATCCAGGGCAACTTACTTTTTTTTTATCTCATTTACACAACTGAGCAGTTGAGGGTTAAGGGCCTTGCTCAAGGGCCCCAGCAGTGGCAGCTTGGTAGTGCTGGGATTTGAACTTCCGACCTTCCAATCAGTAGTCCAGGATCTCGACCCCCTGAGCTACCCCTTCCCCCTAGTAGGATAATTAATCATTACACATTGAGAATTGTATACTATGAAATCAGACAGTGCTATGTGTGTTGAAACGATATCCTGTATGAGCAGAGCAGATTGTTGATAAGAGCGCTGTACTGAGAACAAGACGGTGTTTATGATTACAGCAGAGGTTACAATACAACAAATGCCTTGTGGTAAGTATTTCAGATAGTTCAATTCTTGGCTTCAAGACATTAACTTGTGGTCACACCTTATGTACGGAATAACAACGCTTTCCATTGGGCCATCTCACTCACGCACCTCCCTTGTGTATCTTTTTAGAATAATAATACGGCCTGACGTGTGTCATTCTGCTTAAACCGCAGCGATTTCCCAACAATTATAGTGTTTATCTTAATAAATGATCACACTATTTAGTAGTTTAGGGTTAGATCTATTGTCGTGGACCATCCCAGAGACCAGTTAGTTCACTCACGGTGAAATAAGTAAATAAATAAATAAGAATTACTTCCTGGATCATCTCCTTTTCTTTCTCTTGAAGTGAATGAGACAGATCGTTATTTTACAAAGAAAAACAAGAAATAATGAACTCCTCTGTCCTGAAGCCATTCTCATGCTGAGAAACTTCACAAAGCACCCCAATGGTTACAAAGAGCTAGCAGGAAATACAAATCAACGATGATCATTTCTTTCCTAACCACAGTTTTCTTAGATTATGTGAAGCATCCACCCCACGAGCCCCTCTGTATGACTACAGGAACAACAGCGCATTAGAGTGAGCTCATTCACAGAAACGTTTGTTCGCGTTACAGCCAGAGGTACTCTCCGAGTCGTCCTGTTAAATAAAATTCATCCCACCTTCTGACCAATCAGAGTGAAGAATTTACCTGCGTGGTATTTGGCATTTTATATATTTGGCTGATGCTTTTATCTAAAATGACTTGCAGGTGTACGGAGTCCCAGGGGGAACTTGGAGAGAAAAAAAAAAGATGTTCTTTAGCAAGAAGTTTGTCATTCAGGTCTGTGTACTTCCCGAATCAGTTCGGTGACATGGAAACCACGACAATCAAGCGCACACACCTGTGGGAGAGGTTCGTAGAATTTAGATATTTAGGCTAATTGGCGACTCTAAATTACCCGTAGGTGTGAATGTGAGTGTGAACGGTTGTCTGTCTTGGTGTGTCGCCCTGCGGTGGATCGGCGACCTGCCCAGGGTGTAACCCCGCCTCTCACCCAAAGTCAGCTGGGATTGGCTCCAGGTTCCCCCCGCGACCCTGAACAGGATTAAGCGTCAGAAGATGAGTGAGTGAGTAAATAAGTGCTTGGAAGTAGGCACGGCTTGCACATAAGTGAGAGAAAGCTGATAGAGAATACTTCGTGTGAGGACACACTTGTCACAAGGTTGCTGATCTGACCTGCAAGTGCACTGAGCTGAATGAAAAACTTTGCAAAAGTTAATTATTTTCCTTCATATCCCTCCAGGGCTCCTAACATTTGCGACTAAACACAAGTGTAGAGCTGAGCTGGGATTTGAACTCCACAGGCCAATGCCGTAATCCCTGATCCTCCACTACTCTGTATCTCAGAGCTCGCGACACTTTAAGAAATCTGCACGTGCTGATCGTCATATCTAATCATATCGCGATGTTGACCTGATGTGACCACACCTTGTGAAATAATAATAAATTAAAGTTAATAATAAATCATTTATGACCTATTTAAGATATATATATTTTTTTGAGGGCTTAAATATTTCAAAGTGCCGACATGTCCCGTTTCCATGGACGTTAGCAATCATGAGTGTTTCCATCTATAATTAGCCTAGTGGGAAATTTTCACAACAGTTCCTCATTGTGATGTGATGTGATTCGTGTTTGGAAATGAACACCTCTGCCTGTCGATCATCTGCCTGCGCTAGAACAAACAAAGTGGAGAAAGTCGAACGCTGCGCTGATAGACTGTCGTCAAGAGAAACCTGGTAGCATGCATTATCCCGTTGGTTGCATCTTGTCAGTCTTGTCTGAATTTGCTGTGGCACCTCGAGTGATTGGATTCCATGAGAATGATTTCACTTGGCACACGGTGTACATTTGAACCCTAAGTAATGCTGTTTACGATGTTTTGGGTGCTCAAGTGGAGCGCTCACTCGTCAGCTCTTAAACTCAGGGCATAAATGATGAGTGGGGATGATGGAAATATATTAGTTCATCCGAAACAAAGACTCACAACCTGTGATTGTGTAGTGATAAGGTATTCAATTTCCATCCTTTTTTCTTTTTTCCAGGGCAGGTTTCTCTGAAGTAATCGTAAAATTCAGCAGCTTTAAGTGGCCAAGAGTTTTAAATGCACCAGATGATTTCTTGCTTGTTTTTTGTTTTTTCTTTCTTTTTTATGTCTCACCTGTCAAGATCTGGGAAAAGAAATAACAGAATACTAGTCAGTATTATATTTCATGTAAGTGCTATTTAAGCATTTTGACTTGGAACAAAAGCCTGTGGATTTTCTTTCAGGCCTGCAGGCACCGGAAACCTCGTGAAATGTGTCAAAATTGTGAGAAGATATGAACGGCTGTTGTTGTTGTTGTTGTTGTTGTTTCTTTCTTTCAAGATTAGCATAAAAGATGGATTCATGTTCATACGGCGTGCAGTTAGATCTAAACTAAACTATGTTGAAGTGGTGTCAAAAAAAAATGAAGTGTTTTCTTAACCAAAGACAAAAGAGTTCATGAGTACGCAAGTAGGTGTCGGTTTCAATAGGTGTAGAAAGTCGGGTAGATTAGATGTAGGGGATAACCTTTGCACTTGTCATTCTCATCACTTGTCTGAAATTGCTTGAAATCCACTGACAATGCTTTCACTTGTTCATATTCAGATTTTTTTTCAATGCCACGGTGGTTGACTTACTGTCATCCAAGTATCATTGCCAAAACACAAGAATTAGATAAAAGCCCATCATGTTGTTTCTAGCTCCTTCTCCTCTCTCTCTCTCTCTCTCTCTAAGCTGTGATTCGTCCCCATTTTTCACCGCCTTGTCACGCGAAATTACCAGAGTGCTGATCTCGATCTCGCTCATCTCCACACAAAATGCTTAAAAGAAAAAAAAAAGCCTTTGGTTGTGAGTTTCCATCGAGAGATAAACGATAGAGAAAATTATGCAACCTGCCATTACACATGCTTATCATCAGTTCTGTATTTTTTTTTTCATCTTTCTCAAGAACTTTGATTTGTAAGATAACCTAGTGTACAACTTGTTTCTGTTTCTATCTATGAATAAAGACAAAGGTGTGGGAGTGACACATGAAGAATAAAACACTGCCACTGTGCGCTTTTCCAGGAAGTTAAGTCGCAATTTTTCCGATGATGAGAGTTTTATTCCTCTTATGCCGCTGCAACGTACCAAGCTTTGCACTTTTATTAATTAAAGGGCCACGTGTCAGACATTTTAACATGCTAATAGGTACGTTCAATGTTGGGGAACGTGAATGTCCACAAAACAAGTTAGTTGATGTTATCGGTTCCGCTACGGCACCTGTAAACATTCCTTCCCACAATAGGCTTTCTTTTCTTCTCTCTCATGCAGCTTGCTGTGTTACCAATAAACCCCAGACACATGGATAGTCCTCATCCTGAACTCTTTCTTGTCTTGGAAAACTTAAACGTACAGCTTTTCCCTTGGAGACCACTTTCCTAAATGCTCCGTAAGCATCTCCTTCCAGACAACTCAACAGTATGACAGGGATTTAGACCTGGAGGTTCTTATCTCCAAAGGGTAAAATAATCGCATTAGCATGCACAGAGCTGCACAAACTGGCATTGTCATCAACCATGTGAGAAATCAGGTACCGCCATTGGATTGACAAATGACTCAGTGTGAAGAAAGTATTCAAGGAATTAGTAACTCAAGCTGACTCTGTAACCCACTCCTGGTTCATTTCCCATGCATCACACGTCTCATTCGATGTATTCGGTTCCCCCACGTTGGTGAGTGTTACTACGGCCCCTTCTGGTAAGATATTGCCATAACAAGGGAGAACATCCCAGAGATGACCCATGGGGCAATCACCCGTGAGCCAGCGCTAGCCACTGTGACAGTCATTTTCTATATTCAGAGCAACAAGCCGCTGATGTAGTGGCATATAGGATATCTCACACCAAGGCTGCTTAGTAAGATAAGGTGAGTTCCACGTTCTGATATTTGGACAGGATACTTAATCCATTTGGCACAAAGCTGCCAAAAAGCTGCACACACACACACACACCCTGTGGTTTATTAGAGAACAGGATGTGTTTAGGAATACATGTGCATGCCCATTGAAATAATTCAACCCCAGCGAAAGAAGGAATCAGTTGCCAGGACTATTTTTATGATTTCATTAACACCGCGTATTCGAATGCAGTGCTCCTGATATGGTTTACTGAGGTGTCAGTGGAAAGTGAGTGATTTTCAGTGTGAGGTTTATCACCAAAAAATAAACAAAAAAACAAACAAAAACAAACAAACAAACAAACAAACAAACAAAAAAAAGGCAAAATGACTGTCTCGTCGGTATTTCTGATTCATTTAGATTCATTTAGCTTCATATGCAGTGCATTTGGTTTCTGTTTTTTCCCTTCAGATTTTATTTTCTTCCACGTCTTTTTTTGTATTCACTAGCTCATTATTCACACGATTGGTCCACGTGACGAAATGCATCTTACAAAAAATCAAAAATCAAAAATCAAATAAAACTGTGGAAAATAATTAGCATAGTAAATGTAAGTCTTGAGAACAATTAGCATAATTCATGATGAATGCTCTGAATGTTGGGGAGCAGTCGACTCCTGACTATTTTCTTAAAAAAAAAAAAAGACAGACAGAGAGAGAGATAGAGAGAGATAGAGAGAGAGACATAAATGCCAGGGGTGATGATCTAAAATAAAGATTCTAGTTCCTATTTTTGACCAACTGGAATTTGATGCATCCCTTACACATAAACTACGCCTAAGTCTGTGACTCGGTTCTTCAGTACAATCATACATATTTGGCATGTGCATGCATGAGTTATTTACTTGAAATTAGTGCTAAAGATATTTACCCATAAGCTGCCTACCCAAACCTGTACACCCTGTGTGTCTCATACGTCTATTCTTAAGTATGAGTCAAAGGCTCAAGCCTTAGGGGAAAAGCAATCAGGTAATTTAAAGTAAACCATTATGAGCTAATTATGACAGGCAGAAATTATGATTCATGGTAAAGAGTGCTTAGATGAAAACACTGTAATGCAAAAATAAAAGAAGAAGAAGAAGAAGAAGAAGAAAAAGAAGAAGAAGAAGAAGAAGAAGAAGAAGAAGAAGAAGAAGAAGAAGAAGAAGAAGAAGAAGAAGAAAGCTCTGAATCTGTGATGAGTTACTGTTTCAGTCAGCTCAATCTTAGTGCTGCATTTGAAGAGATACATTGCTGACTGTAGTCCTGTCATTAAATTAAGACCCTTAATCTTAAAATTCAAGAACTTTGTAAATCTGTCAGTGCAGTGGTCTGAGCTTTATCCTGCTCTTATTATGGGTTGTTTTTTCCCCGCACTAAGTGCTTAATTGTTTTAAATTCTACTGTACCTCCAAAGTGATGTAGTTCTTAGGATTAAAATAGATAATGACAATGTAATGCTTTCATACTGTTATCCGTAAATGTCTCCCGTGATCCACAATCAAACATTTCTACAAAGAGTCCTTTGGTGATCTGTAAGGCGTTAACCTGCCGATGGGAATGAGAGCACACTTTTATATCGTGCGCACTGTTCAACGTATTTGCCTATTATCTGTATTTGTCTATTATTCATAGATAGATAGATAGATAGATAGATAGATAGATAGATAGATAGATAGATAGATAGATA
>JAQLOM010000036.1:3114008-3127474 GCA_030068315.1 Chrysichthys thysi | reverse complement strand
TATCTATCTATCTATCTATCTATCTATCTATCTATCTATCTATCTATCTATCTGTCTATCTGTCTATCTGTCTATCTATCCAAGGGCGTTGATTTGGCATGGACAGAGGTGATGCGTTCCCACCAATATCCAGCAATCATTAATTTGTCCCCAACAATAATTTGATCCCTTAAAAAAAAATGAGCGGTGAAAACATTTTAACACCGCCAAAAAGCCCCCCCCAAGTAGTAGACCGTCACGCATTTGGGGTTAAAATTAACAACCCCCCCTCCCCCTGCTCGCAGCATTTTAGCAACGCCAACAAGCCCCCTTAAACCCCCCCCCTCCAGACTGCTCGTAGACCGTCCTGCATTCGGGGTTCAGAAAGTTGGCAACCCTAGGTGTTTGGGGGGGGGGGGGTGATAGGTCCCCACCAATGTCAAGAGCAAATCTACGCCCCTGTATCTATCAGACCTAAACATTGTGGACCCCTCACCATCACACCCATATATGCTTCTCCTGCAGGTTCTTGCCATACATGTAAAAGCACAAAGCACATAATTGTCTAGAATTCCCAAGCCTGTTCCAGTATGATATTACCACTGTGCCAAGTTTGGAGTGCAAGAAATCAAGTGTCCTGCACAGAGCCCTGACCTCATCCTCACTGAACACCTTTCGTATAAACGAAACGCTGACTGCTCCCCAAACCTCCACACCTAACATCCGTACCTGACCTCCCTAATACTTTTATAGCTGAATGATAACAGATCTCCAAAATCACACTCCAAAATCTAGTAGAATGCCTTCCCAGAAGAGTGGAGCTTATTAGAACATCAAAAAGAGACTAAATCAGGAAAGGGATGTTCAGCAAGCACATAGGAAAGATATGCTGAGGTGTCCACAAACTTTTGACCATATTATCTATCTATCTATCTATCTATCTATCTATCTATCTATCTATCTATCTATGAATAATTGATGGGATTTTCTAGGATCACTGCAGTGGATTGCCTCATTCTGCAAAGGGCCCAAAACCAGCTGACACATATAGGTTTAGAGATGATATTTTTATCCAGCAAATGTGGGTTGCTGTCATTTTTCTCTGCTAGGCTGAGATGGAGGAGGATTAATAAGCAAATCCCAGTTTGTTCTCCTCTGCCCTAGGGCCAAAATAGGAGCCTACAAGAGTCTTTGGCTCTAGGCAAGTCTGCGTTCAGTGACCACAGAGCTGCAAAATAGGAAGCAGTGCAAAAAAGAAAGAAAAAAAACAACCAACCAAACAAAAAAACTTGGCAGGAAATCATGAGAGTTCCAACCGATCCAAGGGCGCCCGATGGAATCACACCATCAATCACACTTTCTTCTTGGCTGCATAATGTAACTGATTTGTTTTGATTTATACCAGCATCAACACATTGAAGTTCTTATTGCCATTCTCCATGTTCCCATGGTGGGAAATAAGAGACCATCTGAGCCTTTCTCCTGACGTTTTAAAGTTAACCTGCTATGGCACTTAACAGGTCTGTCCGTAAAAGATTGCCAGAGCTCATTATAACTGGACAGTGTATATGCCTATGACGCAGCATTATTATTCATGCTCCAGTCGGAAGGTGACCCAATTATTTTATTAACATGGTATGATCCATGCCATTGCAGATCCCCATGCCTCGTGCAGCCAATTAAACAAATAAATAGTCTAATCTACAGACATCCCGTCTCCACTGTCTCTGAGGTTTACTAACTCCATCTGAGTAGCCACAATTTAGTGATCTGATAAGGTGACACATGTTGATAGGAGTGTCCGAAGATCTGTAATGGAGTCATTGGTCATTCATCATGCTGCTCCATTTATATCATATACTATAGAATTGTTCTTCTTGCTGAGAGATCATACAATTACTAAACATCTGGGGAGATGTCCAGGAACATCTAAAAAAATTACAATATCGTGAAAAAGTGCAATATTTGTTGTCACTCTTTTCAGAGAGTGAAACTCATATATTACTGTATATATTTTCATTACACATAGAGTGAAATATTTCAAACATTTATTTATTATACTTTGGTGATTATGGCCTACAGATAGTGAAAACCCAAAATTCAGTGTCTCAGAAAATTAGAATATTACATACAGTAAGACCAATAAAAAAAGGATATTTTAAACAGAAATGTCAGGCTTCTGAAAAGTATGTTCATTTCTATGCTCTCAATTCTTGGTTGGGCTCCTTTTGCATGAATTAGTGCATCAGTGTGGCGTGGCATGGAGGCGATCAGCCTGTGGCACAGCTGAGGTGGAATGGAAGCCCAGGTTGCTTTGATAGCAGCCTTCAGGTCATCTGCATTGTTGGGTCTGGTGTCTCTCGTCTTCCTCTTGACAATACCACATAGATTCTATATGGGCTTCTGGTCAGGTCAGTTATCTGTTAACTAAATTGGGAAAAAACAAAAAAACTAAATGATAACTAAATCGTGAAGGCACACAATCTTTTGGAGCATGATAAGTCATCCAGGAATACTGCTCAGCCGTTGGACCATTGGACCGTCACATTGTGTGTCTCTGGGTGTGCTTTTTAGCATAATTAAATCACTAGTTTTATCTGCCTTTATTTTTTTTATTTGGTTTTAATTGATTTCTTTCAACATGAAACCAACAAGTCTCATAGATTTAATCCAAACCTGCATGTGCAAATGATTTGAACAAGCCATTTAAACTTGCCTGGGTAATCCGCAAAGCAATTTGCAAGAACTTATCACAAAACATGAGATTTGAAGCCAGCCAAAGTTCACATTACTGCGCCTCCATATGCATAAATTTACACAAAGTCTCATAGGTTACAAATATTTTTCTGAAGTTCCTGAATTTCATGAATAACATTTCTTGCTCCTGCAAATGATTTATGCATAAATCTGAAAAAGAAAAATGGTCCATTGCACCCGGACACATGTGCATGAAATGATCAAAAGTAACCTGGGTCAAAAAATAATAATAATGATACTAAAAAAAAAAAATATCTCCACCACAAGTTGTAACAAGTTCGTGAGGACAATGTGGGAGAACTGAGAGTATAACTCACTTTAAACCAATCCAGGAGGGATAGAGTGTAATGGAACCAGAAAATAGGGCAGGACACAAGGGAACATTCTGACAGGGGAGAACAAAACGTCTCGCTGAGCAATGGTCAGGAATGCCTTCTGAAAGAGGCTTTGTGCACTGATGAGACCTGACAAAATGGACAAAGTCAAAGCTAAAAACAAAAAGATATGACAAGAGTCCGTCTTAAAAGTTCTTGCGGAGGCTCCGCTGTGCCTCCGGCGCACTTGGGAATTCTATCAAGCGTGCCTAATTTGACCCGGAGACCCATGTCTGACAGAAGAAGCCATCAGACGCTCACCTCAGTGCTCCTGAAGGCCAAAGAATCAGTGGCATCTTAATGTTCCTGAGCACAAAGGACTGCAAGTGAGCACTTTGGTGAGAATAACCTGAGGACGCTTAGAGCTAGAGCAGAGATGAAGACTTCATTTTCAGCTGAATGAAAGATTAAAAAATGCAGAAAGTAAAAGTGCTATTCGGAGACTTGACGTTTTATTACCTGAGGTTCTCTCAACTAGTCATATATGAGAAAGTGGGACACTGCCATCCTCCCAGACATGTGCTTGCCCAGATTGTAAAAGTTTAGATTTGGGAAGAGACTAATATCTAAGCCATACACCAGTAATTACAATTTTCCCACCTCCCCATGTAAACATCTACATAAATAAAGCAAATCCAACCTGAATAGGGTGAAACGTTAGGCTTGTTTAAGGGACACGAGGCACATTTTGCACATTGAGTTCAATCTGCGGCGCTATGGCATTTGGTAACAATGCCAGATTGTGTCAGTAATTCAGAAAGCATCTCCAAATTGCACAGTTGTGAACCAGTGGGGGATGAACAGCATTGCTGTTGTGATTTACATAAGCTTAGCGCTCGCTCTTTTGCCTGCAGCTTTATTCATTATGTAAATATGACTGCACAAATAATGCTGATTGGCAGAGGTTCTTGTCTAGAGTTGTCCGCAGAAGGAAGTCCAAACATTTGCGTGGGCCCAGGGAACGCCATCACTCTGCTGAATGCCTCGATTTTTCGATCCCTGCTTGATTTAGTTTATCTCTTCTGAAGAGCTTTTCCTGAACCTTAATCAAGCTTTGTGTCCCAGTTATGAAAGAAAACCGCCTCCTCCAACACAACACAGGGTTTGTCTGAAGCTCAGTCAGAAGGAACCGGCTGTCAAAGAGGTGATTTGATTTGTGGAAAGGGCAGTCACACGCCAATAACCCCTAGGCTCTTCAAAACAGCACCTCATACACACACAAAAAAGAGTAAATAAATATATAAAGACTTGATATTAAACTCGTGATGGGGAGCTTGAAGAGAAGTGGAGGAAAAATGAAAAAGTAAACATAGGATGTTAGTTCAATTTCACGCAAGAGTGAGTGGCATCATTGCTATATATCCTAATAATAAAGAGAGTGGTGACATGCATCATAATTATCACTACACAGGCTTGCCTACAGTGGTTAGCACAAGTTTTCACCCCCACCTTTTTTTTTTTTGTTTGGGTTTAAATTTTGTATTGTTACCTCCTGGGGCTTAAATGCATCTGCATAAAATTTTCGATAATATTGAAGTGATGTGACAATCAAAATGGTTTGCAAACGTATTCACCCCCCATTGCTATGATTCTGGTGCAAGCACTGATATCTTTTTGAACTTTGTTCCCGATTTGTTTTGATAGTTCTTTGGTCTGCAGGATACTTTTTGTTAAGGTATATTCTCTGACAATCTCTTGCGTCTTCCTGGAATAGTTATATTAATTTTAGGATCGTATGACACTAACTCGATTCAAATTAATAACAATGCAATTATGATGGTAACTGGTTGGAGTTAGGGTTCGGGGGTGGGGGGGTGGATACTTATGCAGTCACAACTTGTATGCATTTTATGTGTAATTATTTTTTCAAACTACAGCATGTTGTTTAATGTTATGGACAATGTCACATACTGTAGATTTGTGGCCTATAATCCAAGTTAAGTTTGTTCAGTTCCAGGTTATATTATTGTACTATATAGTGAAGTTCAAGGGGGCGTGAATATTTATACAATCCATAGAAAGGCATCACAGCACTCACCCCTTCTAGCCTTGGTGCTGCTTGCATCAACTGCCCTGTCCATCAAATCACTTGGTTGCTTTCTCTAGGGTGTCGCACTTGATCAACAGCGGATAAAATGTGGCAGGCAGGGGCCAAGGACACCTGTCACACCAGCAGGCCCCTGTCCTCCCTCCCTTTCAAGCAGATCAATATAGATCCAATGGTTGTCTCACACAGTATGGGTGCAGTCACATTACATGCAGATGCCAGCTAAAAAAATCCCAGTCTAAGCAGCAGCTCTGCCAAACTTTGGCGGCTATTAGCTTTTTGATTTCATTACTAGTGTTAAGCATGATTGATGAAATGGAAAGAGAATAGTGATGCCTTTGTAGAAGCTGTAAGGAAAGAGTCATACATCAGTCCAACCACCACAAAGTTAGATGAGCTTGAAAACAAAATGGATGTGGCAAAGGGAAATTCAAAGCCAAACACCAATCAGGGTGCAAAACTGGTCAGATAGCATATGGTTAGATACAGTATGCATCAAGGACTTAGCAGTATGTGGCAAACAAACAAACGGTGGCATAGCAGACACCCTAGAGATCTGGAAGGATACCACTAGAGATGCTTCTAGAAATCATATAGCATAAAAGCAAACTTTGACTACATTAAACACTAGCTCAGATGGACTGATTATGAAGTGTCAATGCTTGATTCTTGTCCAGAGCTAGCCTAAAAAGTTCCACACTGATGTCCAGAACTGGCAGGATGCTGCATGGGATCATGATTGTCTGGTATAAACAGGCTAAAAAACATCCGTACAGGGTTACATTTTAGTATCCACTATTAGTTACTGTTAACAAATGTGTTAAACGTGTTAAATTGTGGATTTTTATTGGGCCAAGGACAACAGCACTATAAACCATGCTAAGAAAAATGGACAGTATAACCTGAAGGGATGTAGGGACTGATTTCCTTCTAGCTTGTGTAAAATACACCCAGATTATTTAAATTACCATCATTTTATTTTCCCAAAATGACCTCAGCGGAGAAACCAAAAGTAGCCTAATGTCCGATCAGATGACAGAATTGTTACTTTAGCTTGAATAAAAGGATTACTGCTTTTCTAGTTACCATGCTTGGTGTTCAGACGACACACGAGATGAACCGAGTAGGGTGTTAAAGATTCGTAAAATGTAGAAATCATTAAATGCCGCTGCCTGTCTATCTGTCTTTGAGGCTGCTTTCACGTTGGAAGATATTATTGGATGTTTTTCACACGATTAGCGCTTGGCCCATCATTATTTTCATTGTCATCATTGAAACCTCATGATATAATGCCTTGCTCAACCTGAATATTTTTTTTGTCAGGCTACTGTCTAAAACTATGGCTACCTGTCACTGCACAATATACAATATACTGACAATACACTTGAAAGGAGGGTCTGAAGGAAATACACATGATAAAGATCTCTGAAAAGATGAAATCACAGACTTATCGCCAAGGAGGCTCTGCTACATAGGGCATGTATCAGTGTCCAGACTGCAGTAAACCCCACTGCTCCAGGATTGACCTACAGAAATGACTCCTTAACCCTAACCCTAACTTATAACATTATAATTATACTTAACATTATATTTGACCTCCAAGGTTTGCTGCTGCTGCTGCTGATTATGATGATGATGATGATGATGATGATGATGAAATGCTGAAGCTGAGGAGGAGGCATGCAACTTCAGGGAAATACATGGACCCAAAGAGTGAATATCAAACCAGTCACCACTGATTTGAAGTTAGAAAGGCAATCATACAATATACCAAAAATAAAAATTAAAATGATGGTCATCATGTAAGATGAGCATCGAGGGGGACTGCAGAGTTACAGTAATACAACAGAACAATCTTGTATCATGGGTTTTGTGTAGCTTCTATGATTCATACAGTAATGTGGCATAAACAGGGCTAGAACTAAACACTCTCGGGCTAGATTTGCTAATGGGTAGCGCCAGTGCAGACACAAACTTGACGTTAAAAAAACCTTCTTAGCAAATGAAAAACAGTGGGAAAATTTTTGGGCATGGTTATTTTTCTGGCTGACCATATTGCATATGTACTTGTAGGATGTTTCCTTTCAGACCGCAAACTTTGCGGAGTATTTTAATGAATCGCGCAACGTGATTCGGTAAAGTTTGCAGTAGGCAATTTACTGCTAATTGCACCTTTATTTAGCATCAAAAAACATGTCTTAACCTAATTTGTGCTTGACATGGCTGCGGTAGTAGCCACTAGGGCTAGGTGTCACCAACCTGAACAGAGAATGCATGGTAGAAGAGAGAATTTTCTCCATTCATTTAAATTAATTATGAAATGCCAGAGGAAGAGGTTCTCAGAACATATGGATTCCAAAGGAACTTTATTCTTAACCTTGGCGCACCCCTGGGGTCATATTTGACCTGAACTTTCATTTCAGCCTTATATTCAACCCACTCCTTGGTTGGTGGACATTAGGGGACATCCCAGGACGTCTCATAAGGACCATTTCATGACATGTAGTAGGAAAGGGTTAATTTAAAAAACCACCTGTTTTGGAGTTCACTTTTTGGGAGTCTGTATCATTTTAGCCATTGGAGACATTTTTCCTATTATGATAAGGTCTTCCAGGATTCATTTAATAGAGGAAATCTAAGACAACCTGGAAGTCAAGTAACAAGTTGTGCCTGTGTTGTTAGTAGATTACTTGTACCTGTTTGCGACCATATACCAACGTGTGCTGTTGAACTAAACTGGCTGCGTCTGTAGTCATAAATTTGCTCATTGTTAGGTGATCACCCATAGAACTGGCTAATCTGATTCTTTTATTGCTGCTTCACTCTAATTTTCAGGTCTGCAAGTCCGAGCATGTTTTTATTTGCTTCAAGATAATATGAACGCTTGATTATATAATTCGCAAGAGTCCGCGTAAGCCATATGAAATCACAGGCTGGCTCGCAAGGTTTGCTGATTCGCTAAAACAACCTCCTTTGTCAGGTAGCAGAGTCATCCAAAACTAAAGCTCTTGCAATTTATGTGAAATATTTGTAGAGCAGATTTCTTTGAGCCGAGTACGGTGGATGACGCATTGAAAAAATGTCGCATGTGGCCCTGCTCCAGGGAAACCACAGGCCTGGAAATAATTCAAGACACAAACACAAAACGACAGGCTGTCAGTTACCAGATCTGTGTTTTTCTCTCTCTTTTTTTTCCCATCCAGGTGAAACGTAAGAGAGGGACTGTTTTGGCTCACCTCTTGCCGGAGCTTCCTCAGGCCACGATGGCAGAATAGCAGCAGTAAGAAGTGTCTGGATACACTCCCTGAATGTAAAGCACTCACAAAAAGATGAGCCAATGTCTTTTATTCTGATTTAACCTGATTTCTACATGGGCTTTCAGTTTCTTTTGGTCCGGGGTGAAGAGTACTCTTCTTTTATTTTCACACCTACACTAAGAGATGTGAATGGGCTTTTAGTGAGTCCCAGGTTTACCATCATTGAGCACTCCTTCCACTTGGGACCAATAGGAGGTAAATAACAGGCAGACATGAGAAAGGTAATTGAGTGGAAGAACATAACCCTCGAATTGAGGCATGGAGCTTGATAGTGCTGTAGGTTAGAAGAGATTTGCGCCAGTGATTCCTGCAGATCATTTTCATACATAATATTCATGAAATATCCAAAAGTATGTGGACACCTGAACATCACACCCATACGCGGGCCTACTCTTAATTGTTGCCACAAAGTTGGGAGCACACAATTATTCCATACTTGTATACTCTTGCATTACAATTTTTACCTTTATTTTTTCTTGTCTGTTTACATTTCTTTCATTTTCCCCTCCTCTCTCTTTTGCTCACTCCATTTCATTTTCCCTGCCATGCCTTCTCTCTGTCTTTCTTTCTCTCAAATACCTCCTCTGTCTCCATTTCCCTCTCTTGCTCACTTCTTGTCGTCCTCTTTAAACCTCGTCCCGTCTCCTGTTTTCTTCGACGTGAAGTTCAAAGCACGCCCTGTGCATTTCCTGTCAACCAAAAATCCAGGCAGAGGAACATGAAAAATGTTTTAATCAATGCCATTCGATGTGAATCACCTATCTGCCTCTTCTGCTTTATGTCACCTGGGCAGCCTTGCATACGGAGTAGAGTTATCGCTCCCCTGGCTCACGTCCAAGGTGAGTGCTGTGACTGAGTGAGGGAAATGTTCAAGTCGATGGCTGTGGACCGGCAAAAATTCACCCTGCTATGATGGCAAGTGGCCAGCAGTGATAACCGCAGAGACTAGTCAAGTGTTTGTCAGTTTCAGGGGTGTGTGTGTGTGTGTGTGTGTGTGTGTGGGTGGGTGGGTGGGGGGGGTTGTTTATGCCTCCACTCTCAGTACCACTACAAGATGTGAAGTGTCCGCCTGAATATTGGCCTGTTTAAGGTGAGATTCTCCAGATCTCCATCCAGGTCTGTGATTAAAGGTAGAATAAGCAGGATGGAGGCTGATGTTCAGTGCTCCACAGAGAGAAAGATGTCAGGCTGCTGTAAACAGTGCACTTCCTGTCAAGAGAGCTTTATCCTTTGTCATAAACTCTGCCTAAAAAAACAAAAAAACAAATCCTTTCCGTTCCTGAGGAATATCACACACTCAGAATTTTCCTGCTGGGCGTTTGAAATGTCTTCCGATTGAAATGATGGGTTGAGATGAGCATCACTCCATGAAGAGGTAGCTTGTCATTTTTCATAGCAAAACTAGCTAGGGTGTCTAATCCTGGTACATCTTATGACTTGTTTTAGTGATACTCACAGCCTCACGGCTCTGGAATCCCCCATTCAATGTTGAACCTTTGCTCCTTGTATTCTGTGTTTCAGATGTTTTTTTCTGTGTATGAGTGGGTTTCCTCCAGGGTTCTCCAGTTTCCTCCCACCTCCCAAAAACCCCAGGAAGTGGATTAGTCACTAAGAATTTCCCCTAGGCGTGAATGAGTGTGTGAATGTGAGGGTGTGTTGTGCCCTGTGTTCGTGTCATACAATATTTTATCTCAGCATATATCACAGTTGCTAGAGTGGCATACACGGTTCTCAGTTTCTCAGTTTGACACCTGCTTTGGTTATTGCTTTGATTTCCTCCACGGTTAGTTTATTGGTTTTTCTTTAGTTCAGTCTATTATCTGCTATCATGTTCATGTTCCCGCCTCGCACCCAGTATTCCCACGATAGGTAGATCCCCAGATCTACAACAACCATCATGGAAGTGCTTACTCTGGAAAATGGATGGATGGATGGATGGATGGATGGATGGATGGATGAAAGAACTGACTATGCTTGAGTGAGGTTAAGCATAATCAGTAAATGTGCCATGATAGTTTCTCTGAACCCCCACTTTTATTTCTTCCTCTTAGACAAAAATATAATACACTCATCTCTCCACCTTCCCAGAGTTAAATTAAACATTTCTGTTAGCGTTAGTGGCTCATTTCAATACACAATCTAGTAACTCTGTGTATAATAGTTCTTACTGTATATCTTCTTTTCCAAACACACCTCCCCATGATGTTTGCCACTGAGACAGTATATTAATTACCCCAGGAAATGACCCATATGATACATGATGCAATACTCCAGAAACTGAGTCACCTACAGGATCGGTCTCTCTGTTTTTCATTCCCATCCACCCTCGCGATCTCTTCTTTTCTCCTACTCTTTGTTTTTACTGATCTCTGTGACCCTTATAAGACCTCCAATTAACATCCCAGCACAGGGCCAGTCAGAAATAAACGACTATGGATAGAAAGTGGGGGGAAGAGAGGATTCTCGCTCCTGTCTCCTGCGTGCCAGGCTAAATGTCAGGTATTTTTAGGTGCCGCCAGGTCTACAGGTTTGAGTAGAAAGTTTGGTTGCTCAAGACAGTATCAGGTAATAAAGTACCGGTACATTATGTTTAAGGATAATTTACACTTTTGGTTCATATTTGGCTAAATTGTTCAAAGACCAATAAGGTTTTTATTCGTCTTCTGCCGCTTAATCCTGTTCAGGGTCGTGGGGGGAAGCTGGCGCCAATCCCAGCTGACATCGGGCGAGAGGCGGGACACACCCTGGGCAGGTCGCAAAACCACCGCAGGGCGACACACAACCATTCACACCTATGGGTAATTTAGAGTCGCCAATTAGCCTAATCCCCTCCATGCATGTCTTTGGAAGGAAACCAGAGTACCAGGAGGAAACCCACACGAACACAGGGAGAACATGCGAACTCCGCATAGAAAGGCACCTGTGCCGAACCCAGGGCTCAAACCCAGGACCTTCTCACTGTGAGGTGACAGTGCTAACCACTCAGCCACCGTGCCACCCTTTTTTGCTAAGGTGCAGACACCAAGTCATATATTAAAGCCATGTTGACCTCAGTGTCACTTATTTGCAGATTATTCTATTGTGTCCATAAGATACCAAAGCTGTGGCCATGAACTGTGTAACTTGGACTCATGTCTTAACGTGTTGTAGAACATCATAATATTTAATACATGGCCTACAGATAATTATGTGGTTAGAATGGGGGGAAATCTATATATGTTGAGAAGTCACATAAAACAGGGGTCTCAAAGCAATTTTTTGACACAGGGGGCCAGATAAGCACACATCGAAATTAGTTGGTCACCAAATTATTAGTTATAAATTTTCATCATGTCTTATGATATTAAATTAGACTTTAGAAATTATATTAAAACAGACTCTTGACATATGAGGCACACACTTCTGTTATGGCTCACGAGGAAAAGGTTCTGTTTTTTTTTATTGCTCCGTCTTTCTGTTCACTTTCCATCTTTTGTCTAAAGCCAAGACTAAATATCAGTCAGTAATATCACTTGCAGATATAGTCAGATAAAATCAAGTTTCTTGCAATTTAGCTACCTGGGTCAATAGAGTCTGCAGTGAAAAAATGACAAGATGTTGGCTGGCAGGCCACATATCATACTGTATGTTCTAAGAGAGAAGCTGGATAACATTTGTCCTTGGGCCAGTTTTCACCTTTAGGCTGGAGTTTGGACATACCTCACTTAATATAACTTGAACTAACTGTACAGTATATCCAAGTAGCAAAGGCAATGATGTCAGTATATCTGTATGTGTCATTCCCAAATTGAAGTAAAGTGTAATATGAATCATCTCCACGCTAAGGTTCCTGTAGCTACCATGTTTTAATCCAACTGATTTCTCTTCCTCACTCATTTTAAAATGCAATCATTGCCATTAATTAAGTATTTCATGGCCACAAGATCTCAAGAAATTTGAGTTGTTGTTGTAATATATTCAGCCAATGTTCGGAAGGTCGGGATTTTTAACTTTATACACGTGTACAAAGAGAGAGAGAGAGACAGCAGGAATGCGGGGATGTAGAATTGGAATAGATGTAGCAAAAGGCACTTGCTTGGATCACAGTGACAATGAGCTATTCAAATGCCGCAGCACCGCAATTAACCTTTTTGTCTCACTCGATTTCATTTACAAATGATTCTCTTGTGTAAGCAAACCTGCAAATGCATCTGCTCCTTCTGCACAGTGACTGTGTATTGATATAGGAGTCGGAGTTGATCTTGGATATATTTAGCGACTGTGAGTGTGTCAGTGTTTATTCTCATCTCTAAGAAAGTCCCTGTTTGAACTTGGTTTGGGGATTTTAAAATGCACCTTGGGTGATCAGGTTGTAAGTGAGATGCCAAGACACACTGACGTTTATACCTGTGACTATCATGCGTCTCTGAGGTGTCCAGCTGACCGCTGGGGTTCATATGTCTTTACTGCCTACGTCACTTCCTCTCGAAGGTCAAACAGCCCCGTATGTCGTTACTACTTCATTTCTGTCTCCAGACAAGTGCCAAATTTGGGCTAAGTAAGAAAACGAAAATGTTTAAAAAAACCGTGGGCTGTTTCAAATGTTGAGATTGCTCCTCTCCAGTTGTAACCAAAATAAACACCACATCCTGCACTGAGGACATATTTTGCTGTTTTTGCTGCCATTTTTGCTGCAGAAGTATCAGGACTCCTTAGCTTTTACATTGCAAAAGATATGTGGTCAAACACATCCAAGACCACCCCAGCAAGTGGTTGGAGTGAATGCGTCATATGAAAGCATCTTGGTGGTTGTTTACA
Source organism: Chrysichthys thysi (assembly GCA_030068315.1). NCBI lineage: Eukaryota > Metazoa > Chordata > Actinopteri > Siluriformes > Claroteidae > Chrysichthys > Chrysichthys thysi. The sequence goes on along the minus strand of JAQLOM010000036.1, from coordinate 3,114,203 downwards.
CTAGGCTTTAGTGCTGTCCACATGTGACTTGATAACAGAAGACACATTTTAAAACCAAGAGTAAACAGGGTCAAAGACTGTTTATGATTTGATCTCCGACTTGTGGGTCTTGTTGGGAGTCTGCACTGCATTAAAGTATACAGTAGGTCAGGGGTCTCCAACGCATCGCTCGAGCGATGGGTTGGCGACCCCCGC
>JAQLOM010000036.1:3068897-3079674 GCA_030068315.1 Chrysichthys thysi | reverse complement strand
ACTAATTGCCTATCCAGAAATGCCAGTGGTCATTCATGAGTGGGAAAATTCAGAGAAGCACATACACCCCTGCTACACATGGACGTGAAGATGTGGCTAGAAAATTGGCCTCATGACATTTATCTGTGTGTTACACACAAACGAGCCCCACTGAAACCTTGGATAGCTGTGGAGAAGCCAGGGACAGTTTTGACTGCACATTGTACATGCATGGAAAGACCTGAAGAGGTAATGTTTGCATGCAGCGGCATTGATGTTTGCAGTTATGTCCAGAGTAAAGATACACACTGTGTGTGACATTGCCAGTTCAGTGGCTTCAGCCACCACAAATAAAGAAAATCTGCTGTTTTTTACTGATAAGACCTGTCCCAGAACACAGAGTAGAATGGTTTCCCATGTTAGAGCACTCTTTATCCATTTTCGATGCCTTTGAGGGTATTCAAGCTGACAGTAGTCTTTTTGCCATTCAGTGGGATGACTTCCATGTATTGTGACATCACACGAATACCCTCTATAGTTCAACACTCACTATTCTATTGACCAAGGGCCGTATTCATTAAGGATCGCATACAGGTCTGCTTTTTCTATTTCAGAGGTAACTTCAGAGGTATGAATTGACACCCGAATCTTGGCATAACCTTTGGACTAAAGTTGTCTATTCAAGCCATCATTCTTGTCCAATAAATTGGCCACATAACATTTAATTAGATTCAGATCTCATATATCAGGTGTATGCTAATGATACGCTATACTCATATATGCATAATAATTTCACCTTAAAAAAAAATCAAGAGTCAAAATTCCTTATATCGTAATTCATAGTACTATCCAGTTTGATACATCTTCCTGAACACATCTACAACAACAAACTAATTTTGTTTTCATCGCTTTTGCACAGTTTTAGCATCATATTGTAAATATGTGCACTATATGCTGTGTGCGTACCTGCAATTAAATCATTTTTATTTTATTGCTTGAGCTGCAAAAACCTTTAAACAATTGTGCAGGGAAAGACATAAATACAGATATTTGCTATAAGCTTGTGATATGGCTAGGGGTATAAACAGCAGGATCAAAAGTGTGCTGGCTGTGTAAATAAATGGTATTATGTATATAATCTAAAAAACAAATTTTAAGTCTTAGCTTAATCAATTAGGACAAGGAATTAATTTCACGAAGTGAGAGCCTAACAGTTTCTCTTATCAAGTATCGACGCAGTCATACGGACAGCAACTTTAGTTCGTTATTTCCTCATGTACATGATTGTAATATTAATCAAATTAATTGACTCAAATATCACCATTAAAAAGACCTTTAGCATAACTCTGAAATTAACGCATCCTCAAACAATGCGCGGCCTCTCTGAGGTAAACCAAGCTACTATCTCCCAGCTTTTAAAGACCTAAAAAAAGGCTTAAAAAAAATCAATACCAGGGATGGCATTCAATCTGAGTTTAAAATGAAGGCTATCCATTTGGTTCAATAAAGACTGCAAGAATTAAATGTCCTAATTACTAACCCTGTGTGTGTTTCCAGTTTACATATTATCCTGGGTCAGCCAATCAGTTTTGCTGAGTGGGACTGCGTCTCTCTGTGCTGGGGTTAGAAAAGCAGGTGAAGATGCACGAGCAACTGCTCACATCTGGTTGTAAATGCCGTAACTCAATTTGGCTGCCATCTCAGTCGATCTCATCTCATTAGCGTCTTTGTCCCTGTGCAGGACCGAGGCAATCTGTTCAGCCACAAGGGCCTATAACAGAGAGAAAGAAAGAGATGGTACTAGCAATGTGCTGAGCCAGATATTACAGAATATTAATCACAGTGCTACTTATCTACAAGTTAAATTTAGACGAGTACTATTAAGTATTAATACTGCACAAGTCGAAAAGCAATGGGAATGGATTACAGTAACTTTGCGTCCTCATACAGGTATGATTGTTTTTTCTCACGTCAAGCAGCACAAATATTATGTACACCACCCCAACAAATTCAGTGTCATGTATCATGCAGCAAAAACGACGAGATCTAGATTGATGGATTCGCTTTGATTGCATCAGATGGAAAAAAAAGTTTTCCTATTAAAGGAGCCTTTAACAGCACCACTGTCAATCAACAGATGATAGATGATAGGCATCGCATCTGCTCCTCTCTTGAGAAAGGCACCGAAGGCATCATGAACTGGTGGTATAATCCACTTTAGTCTGAAGCACTGTAGTTATAATGAAAGCTCCAGAAAAGGTTCTGGGGGCTGTATGGTAGTGTGGTGGTTAGCGCTGTCACCTCAGAGCAAGAAGGTCCTGGGTTTGATCCCCGGGGTCGACCTGGGTGCCTTTCTGTGTGGAGTTTGCATGTTCTCCCGGTGTCCGTGTGGGTTTCCTCTGGTTTCCTCCCACAGTCCAAAGACATGCACAGAGGGGATTAGGCTAATCAGCTACTCTAAATTGCACGTAGGTGTGAATGTGAGTGTGAATGGTTGTCTGTCTCTGTGTGTCGCCCTGTGGTGGATTGGCGACCTGCCCAGGTTGTAACCCCGCCTCTCACCCGATGTCAGCTGGGATTGGCTCCAGCTTCCCCCCGCGACCCTGAACAGGATTAGGCGTCAGAAGATGAGTGAGTGAGTGAAACGATTCTATTACTTGGAGGTTCCAGGATGTCTTGGATTTCCTCTAGCAAATTAAGTGTAGCATCTTCTACCATGAGCTCGCTCCTCCGAACAGCAACTATCACAGCCATGTCAAGTGCAAAATGGGTTAAGGCATACTTCTTTCCAGCATTAAATAAAGACACAAATAGCAGTAAATTAACTCCTGAAACCGTAGTAAATCCTGTTACAAGATTTATTTGAATACTCTCCTCCTTTAAATGTTGTGGTCTGAAACAGAATCTCCTACAAACACATATGCAGTGAGGCCAGCTGCAAAAATAACTGTGTCCATGGTTTTCATCATTAACTTCTCACTGCATGTCTTTAGTAAATCCCGACAGTAGATTTTTAATGACAAAAGAGAGTGCACTGGTGCAAACCATTAGTAAATTTGACCCTAAATCACACAATTGGCTTGGGAACATGAGGGAATTACCAACTCGGAGCAACAATCCAGACCTGTGGAAAAAAAAGCTTTTGGGGCTATCCTTCACAGCCTATTGTGACCACGAGTTCCAAACAGAAGGAGGATGAATATAAATGGATGAAAAGCATGGTTGTTTGGAAGAATTTCTATTGTTCAACATACCACTCACATATTTCTGTTGGGCTTTGATTTATCACAAATGTTTCACATCTGTAATAACATGAAAGATATTTAATTTGGAACATGATTCTGGACCATATACTGTCCCTTGTCCTTTATCACACGAGGTCTTGGTGAACATGTCTAATGCAGAGCAGTCATGAATAAAACCAATCTAAAGAACTCCGTGGACTATCTGAATCCTGCAGCACTTTGGTCGAGTGGATCAAACATCCTTCTCTGGTCGCGGCAATCAAAGCAGAAGCCGATGACAAGGTGTCCTTTTGCTCTTCCTGTCCTTATGACGAGGTCCTTTTCTGTGCAACATGAGAGACAGCACATATTTTCTCACACCACCTGAGTGGTGATAACAGATTAATGAGTACTAGCCACATGAGAAAATGGTGTGATTTTTGTTCTTAGGTTAAAAAGGGCAGGACCTTGATGAGCTCCTGGCTACATTAAAACAAATGGGACTGCATTTTACTTACTCATAAACAAACATGGAATGCAGATCAATAAATTGCGAGGCCACTGCTGCCTGGAGCCCTCGGGCATAAATCTCAGAAGGCCGTCCTTTCCCTCATTAAATTACAAAAGATCCATGAGCCGTGAAACTCGAACGCTGAAGGATCTTGGCAGCGAGCTAAAAATAGCGCCTTGCACAAAGAGATGCATATTGTTTCCCAGGAAGCCTTTTAACATTGCATCAGTCCCAGGATGTCAGCCTGGATAGGGTCACCTTCCCATGGCATGGGTGTATACTTGCAGTTGTGTCTGCCGACACCAGAACCAGGACTGCTCAGCATCTCCGTCAGTGCTCTTGATGCCCATTTCATAGAAATTAGCATTGCAAATTTAAATATGGCATGTAACTATGAAATGCTCTTGACTAAAACAGAAGCTGTGTGATGCTAAAAAAATCATGCCACTTGCACTTAGGATAGATCGCATTTTCATGCATTACGCACCATGCTGAGGTCATGGAATTAAACAGCCTCCCACTTTTCAGTTCCTCTCACCAAGGTCGCTGTCTGAGGTACGGAGGTTTAGCACGGCATTTAGGTAAAAAGTAAACTAAATTAACTGTTCACTCTGACTTTTCATACAATCCAATGGATGTTAGAGTTGTATTTTTGGGAATAAAGCCCATCTGTGAGGGCATCGGTATCAGCAGGTTACGTCACACTCTATGGCCAAGACTACTCCAACACGTAACTGGGGCTTCTCCTCAGCTTCTTTTATAAGCTATTTCCTTGTCCACCATTAACTAGCACTCATGTAAGGAAAGCCCAAAGGTACAGACAGAAAATACTTAAAGAAATTTAAGGTGTATCAGAATTGTCACCATTTACGCATTTTATAATAGCTCTGCAAATGCTAGATGCTAGAGCATACTCAAAAATATCCCAAAAAGCAGCCTTCCTTTTTCAGAATAAGAAAACAGGAAATGAGCCAGTTGTCATTTGGGCAATTGTTGTTTTTCCTTTGAACTCTCTAATATAAACTGACACTGTGTAAAAGTCCTGTCTTCTTCTCTCCATCTCACCCAACTAATGCTTTAGCAGGTGCTTCAAAGATGCTTGGTTTCTGTCAAGGTATATGGACAATATTTTAAGTGTAGTAAGGTGAAATAAACTGTATCAATGTATGTTTGACTTAGCTACCCAGCTAACAATTTTCTGTTCCTGAGAACATTATTTTTTGGTTACAGGAACATTCCGTGAAGTTTTGTTCGGTTGTGCTATGGTTTGCCAAGAAAGTTTGTTTTAGGTAAATTAAGCATTACGGTAGTTTTTGGTTGCACGTTTTGTTTTATTGAATATGTTTTCCTAACCTGTGAAGAACCTTCGGAGAATGTTCCAGTTTGGTTGTATTAATGTTCCCCTAACATTAGAGAACGTTCTCTCCAGGTTAAACACTGGCAGAAGGTTTTTGTAAAACTAACCATAAGCTAATGTTAGTTAGACATTCTGTGTTTGCTGGGTAACATTAAACAAGTATGCGGCTAAAACCAATAAACCATATTTGCTAGGGTGGCTACCAAAAGTTTCAGCTAAAAAAAGGAATTTTCAGTTGAAAAAGGAAAAAATTCATTGCAAAAATAGAAATAAAAAAAAAAAAAAAACAGAAAGTGGGCCTCAGAAAGTTTGAATACGTGTGGCTTTGAAAGCATCTACAATGCCTTCAGATCTCTCAAAGCACGTTTTCTTGTTATTTTTATTTCCTTATTAAAAGCATCTCGAAAAATCTTGGAAAATTCCAGAAAGGAAAAATAATCCAATCAGGATTTTTTTTCTTCATGATGTCTCAGCCAATACAAAAAACACAGCTCATCCACTGATTTAGCCTTGAACGGGTCGACACAAGATCTTTACACGCGGCTAACCGCCGACATACTGTGTAATAATGGAGTGCAATTATGCGTAATACACCTAGAGATTGTGAGCCATGATCTTCAGAAAGCAGATCAATGAACATACCTACACATTAGCATGACCCTGTTAAAGCAGAAACTAAATATACTAAACGGCTGCCAATTTGAGCTTATGATTATTTTCCTATAACAGCACATATTGACATGTCTTCTGTATCTCCATCATACTAGCATTTTCATACAGTGAACAGCACAACACACATTTCATTCATTTATAGTTTTTGTACGAGTATTTTCATGGTATCCATCACATTATAGCAACTATAAACAGTTCTTCACTCACCAGCCTCTTTTTTGAAGCTAATAAGCTTGGTGTATTACTGGATAAGTGTGAAAACTTCACCATATCAACAATTACACATTTTCTTTCTCTATTTATGTGAAGTGTACACAATACAAGTCCCCGTGATTGAGCTGTTATTATGGAAACAATAACACATAAGAATGAATGTGTGTAAAACATGAGACTCACCTTGAAGCTGAAACTCTCAGAGCTAACCAATCAGAATCAAGATTTCAACAGCGTTATGGTATAAGGCATTGTAACAGTCTATTCTCTGTTATTTACATTTTTTTTTTTTTTCTTCATAGCATAGCTTGTTCTTAAGGCCTGGATCTAAACTACCTGGAGGTGTCATCCTTGTTTTTGTCCATCGAAAAGGAAGACTGTCTGCCAAAATGTTTTCCCATTGTGTCTGGTCTGACTTTTACATCAGAGATTTTAAATAACGCTTTGATAGCAGATGAATCTTGACAGGATGTCCCTCGTGTCATGCTTTGTAACATGTCCAGCTCTTTTGAGAGGTCCTTGTTCAGGATCCTTTACTAAGTGCATGGCTGCTGGAAAAAGCAGAGCTACCATACATCAACCGTGAGCCTTACTTATATCTTTACGTTGTATATAACATACAATCCCAAACGCACTCTGTATTAAAAATACAATTCCAATAAAGTAAACCTTTATATCAATATGGATTACAGCTGAGAAATATAATACAGTATGTCCTTTTTTATTTCTACTGCCTGTTATTTTTTTTACTGCTATGTTCAGTAAGCTGTGTTCTGTTGTGATGCAGGCTTGATGCTGACAAACTGCCTGCCTTCGAGAGCTGACAGATTGGACAACTGACGTTATGCTATCATTAGTTGCAGTGCATGGAGCAGTAAAACCCATCACACAATCCATGAATGTACTGACGTTGCATACAATGCATTGGAGTTATCAGTTCCTGGTTTTTCATGCTGCAGTGTATGCAACGTTATAATTTTACAGATAAAACCGAACCATGTAATAAGCAAGGAATAAACTAAAACAGGGCCTGCTGTTGGAGGAAAATAATCAGTGGGAGGGTGGTGTGATGAAACAGAATTCCTCATACCACCCTGAAGTGGATTATTGTTGATTACAAGGGAAACATGCCAAAGTGCTTTACTTCTCATATACCGCAATAAGTTGCCATTGCTAAGCATTTGTTTTCTTAATTTTTATTATTAAGAATGACTCATTGTACTTTTTATAAATTTATAGCTACATTTAATATTATGGAACATCCATGAAACAAGTTATCATTAATATTGTATCAGCTATAAACAGTTATTTCATCACTAGCGACACTTTTTTGCTCACTGTTGAAGTTAATGAGACAGTGAAAAATTGCTTGTGGTCATGGTCTCAAGAAAATGGAAAATTTCCTGTGCTGAAGATTTAACTTCAGGACCAAGACAAACAGCTGACACTGGAGACTCCTTTAAAAAGTTACATTACAGTAATCCCCCGCCTATCGCGAGGGTTATGTTCCGCCGACCCCCCGCAAAAGGTCAAACCGCGATACTGCTGTGCCACATTAATTTTTATTATCTATAAATATTTTCAGGCTTTATAAACCATTTCCACTCTCTTATTAACCTTTCCTACACTTTTATAAACATGTCCTATGCTCTTAATCACCTTTCTACACTCTTAAACATACATCATTTTAATAACATATAAAACTGTACAGGTGGACTACTGCCAATGATGCCACTTCCTTATTTACATCAGTCATAGCCAGTCCTAGCGCTCCCTCGTGATCACCTGACTTTTCCACCCGATTTTATTATTTGAAAATCCGTGATGAAGTGAATCCGCGAGAGGTGAACCACGGTATTGTGGGGGACGACTGTATATACAGGTGCTCCCCGAGTTACGATGGCCCGACTTACGATTTTTCGAAGTTATGATGACGACTGTGATTCGCTTAAAATTGTAAAATATTTAGAAAATATTTAAAATTCGCAGACAGGCATCGCAGGCAGGCCAGCATAACAATGTATGATGAACACGGACATTCAGACGATGCCCGGAAGTACTTGAACAACACCCGGTAGTACACAGCCGACACCCAGAAGTACGTGGACGATGCCTGGATCACTTGCCTCACGGGAAGCCTCACTCTCTCCAGCAACTCATGGAGTTACCTTTGATTGCTACCTGATTCTCTTCCTGTATGCTGCCCGTACTGCGTGCTTGCTAATAAAGAGATTCTCAAAGGGCCAGGCTCTTTCTTTGGGTGTGTGACTTCTAGACTTCAGTGCATTATCACAGTTGTTTTTTTTTTTTGTGATTATTAATGGAAAAGCTTCAGCAGCAGTTGTCTGTAGCCAGAGCTCAGTATCTGTGTAGCGGGATGTCATGGCTGGATGGAGCTCAGAGACACCGTGCTGCTACCTCCACCGGGTGCGGGCCTCTCTGACAAACTCTCTCTTTTGGCAGAAATGTGATTTAAATGAGGTCTTCAGTGAGTGTGTGCGGTCTTCTACAGAAAAAGACTCCTGGGTAGGCTAGGCTAAGATAGGCTAAGCTATGCTGAGATACCTAAGCTAAGCTAAGTGGTTCAAGCTTAGATTTTCCAGGTATGAATGAATATTCAGGTGTTGAGGATGTGTAGATTATTGTTCGTTCTTTCAATTCGTACCTCAAAATAATAAAGCACTTGATCTTTCTTTTTTACAGGAAAAGTTTAAGTTATGGCTCAAGCTCAGCTAGTCTATCAGTTTGTTAAACATACCTTTAAGAACAGAACCTGAAATATAATCTTCTGACTTTGCTTACTTAATGTACTCTTCAAAACGAGCACATTAATATAAAACTTGGAGCAGAGCTGTAACACTTCATGACCAATCAAGCATTTAACAGAATTTTTAATGTTTTATAGCACAAAAGCAACAAACTAAAAACTATGTGGTGGTTTCAAGGACAAATTTATAAACCATCCACTTTGAAAATAGAAAAATTGGTCATATGATACTGCTGTTCAGCTTTCAGCACTTGGACATATGAAAGACGATCCAGAGTACAGTTAGGAGGAAAGTGGAAAGTATGTATATGCACATAAATTTATGCGCCTGTAAACACCTACCTGTGTGTGTGTGTGTGTGTGTGTGTGTGTGTGTGTGTGTGTGTGTGTGTGTGTAGTACTGTTTTAGATGAGGAAGCCCAGGACTTGTGCAGTGCTGGCAGGTTGTTGAGAGAGAGTCGGGTTGGGTATTAATGTGACCGGAGACTGTGCACCACTGCACTTTCTCTCTTATTCAGCTTGTTTACTTAACACGCATCGCCCGCTCACATCTCAGCCAACAAACCACGGAATAAATAAATCACGAGCCCACACTGCCTTAAAGGGAATACAGCTGTGTACCATTGCTTCTCTCAGACACAGTGCTATTTAAGGAAAGCATACATTTCCTAAGTGAACTCAATTTTCTTGTCAATTCACCTGCAAGCAACAATATTGATATTATTCAGGTATTAGGCAAAATGCTATTTGTTTTGGCAAAAGATGAAAGATGACTTGAGTTACTTACATCTGGATGGAGAATTCCCACACCATCCAGGGAAATGGGGCTGGATTACTGAGTACATGAGGAATCTCATATTAGTGTTCCCTTGTTTGTATTTTTGTCTAGCTATAAGGATGATTTATATTGTTATGGTACAAAAAATAATCAAGGTTTTATAATTATAAAACCTAAATTTGGTTTGATGGTGTTCAGCAAATAGTTGTACAAACAGATCACATAAAAACATAACCAGTAGTAGCAAACTGTGTATAAAACATTTTGTAACATTAAGTAGCTAGCTTTGTTTTGGGCTCTTCACTGACACTGGGTAACTGCTCTGTTTTAGACTGTTCTCTGACGTTTAGTTAGCTTTAGTTAAGACCAAAGATTCTAAAGCACTACGTGCTAAGATAGCTTACTGGCTGGAAAATACGTTGATAATTAGGAAGTACGGAAGTTCAACACCATGGGCGCCATCTTAGTAAGCTGCCCTTTCGTCACAGAGACCGGATACCGTGGGAAACATGCAGCATTTTTCTGAAATCGTCTTGTTGTTTCTTGTTTTGATGCATTAGCCTTGTTTGTATTATGATAAATTATGACATCCTGTGTTAAGACGACATCAATTGATTATTTGAGCGGATTGTTTGATTTTTCCTCAATAATTGGAGATTACAGACATTGATTTGTTATCTCAGATAGTACTGACAACAATTAACCTCCTCATGACTGCTTGAACAACTTTGGACAGTTTAGCGTATGTTTTCCAAAAGGTGGCGCTAGCCCTCTGCCGAAACAGATAATGAATGTTACGGTGGGTTTACCAAAACGGCGTCCACGGTGGTACTTCTGCTTATGACGTAAATAATATATCTTGCTCCGCTCTAAAATCTTTGGTTAAGACTATACTTTGTTCTCTGACATTAGCTAGCTTTATGAGAGTTTTTTTCTCTATCATTAACTAGCTAGCTAGCTAGCTTTAGATTTTAGTGTCTGACATTAGCTAGTTAGCTTTATATGAGGCTATTCTCAGGCATTAGCTACTTAGCTTTATGTGAGGCTATTCTCAGACATTAGCTACTTAGCTTTATGTGAGGCTATTCTCAGACATTAGCTACTTAGCTTTATGTAAGGCTATTCTCAGACATTAGCCACTTAGCTTTATATGAGGCTATTCTCAGACATTAGCTAGTTAGCTTTATGTGAGGCTATTTTCAGACATTAGCTACTTAGCTTTATATGAGGCTATTCTCAGACATTAGCTACTTAGCTTTATATGAGGCTATTCTCA
>JAQLOM010000036.1:3003314-3014204 GCA_030068315.1 Chrysichthys thysi | reverse complement strand
ATTATTTCTTTATTTATTTTAACTGTTATACGCTTAGGCTTCTTACTCTCACTACCATTTCCACTTTCTTGGGACCCGTAATGCAGGCTTATAGTGCAAAAATGCTGTAACATTTTTTTTAATGAGTTTTAAGCACAGTAAAAAGAAGTTTGAACAATCCTTAATTATACAGAAACGTACTGTAAACAACTAAGAAAACGAACCTTGTATGAATCGACTTCTGGCGCAAAGGAGGAAGATGGGTGGGATCGATTAAAGGGACATGCGCATTTTTGTTAGGTGTGCAATATGCTAATCGCAATACGCAAACAGAAAATGGGAAAGCGTTGGCATGTACGAAGCGGAAGGGGAAAAGGGCCAAGGCTGTGTTTGTTCAGCACCCGATTATATGGTAGTGATCAGATCCAAAATTTTGGCAGATTTTGTGGTCGGGGGACCACAGATTTGTTAGTATTTGGAGGCATTTGTGACCAGAGGTTCCACAGTATACTACTGTAACCAAACCATATATCGGAGCATTTATATGTTCTATGCATTGATACTGACCTGCCCAGGGTGTGCCCTGCCTCTCACCCAAAGTCAGCTACGATTGCCTCCAGCTTCTCCTGCAACCCTGACAGATAATTGGTGTAGATAATGGATGGATGCATTGATGAATTTATACCATGGTGGCATTGAATTCTCCATTCTGATTGGTCAGAGATGTTGAATCGTTTACTAGGAGAGCAGCTCTGACAGCAGTTCTGGTTGCAAGGTTTATATTAGAGGTGTAATAGTGCTCTCCAATCATGATTCGATTCGTTTCAATTCACGATCATGGTTTTGATTCAATTTGATTCTCAACAAAAGGTTTTAATACAGAAAAAAACACTGCTGAAAGGACTGCAAAACGATGTGCATTTTTGTCTGTATACAACTGAATCAATTGAAATTTGACCTCAGCAGAGGTTTAGTATTGTGAACAAAATGTACTAACAGGTTCAACATATCTTAAAAATAAGTACATAAATGTATTAATTCACAGAATTTTTTTGGATTGAATAAACGTGTTATCTGATGAAAAATAATGAGCTCCTTAACAGAATTAGAGCTCCAAAGTCGGCTAAAATGCCGTGTTTCCACAATCTCTGCTGTGGTTTAAAATCTTCTGAGTGCTCTTTCGAACTGTTATATAACATGGTCATGTAGCTGTATAATGTGTTGGTTGTTGCAATCAGGCTATCGCACTTCACAAGTGCAGATCTTGCAGGCTCTCCATGAAATAATGCAATCATGTGACCACCATATGCTTGATATATTGTATTCTATGCACAGATCGAGACTTCTGGTGTTCAAAGAGTGCAACTTTATCACATGTGTAAATATCAGAATGATGATTTCTAAGGTGTGAATCATATTCTTTACCCATACAAAACTTTTAGTGAAATCACAATAGTGTGAGCGTTGCTAAGACACTCTAAAAGACTCTAATAAATCGACAGGAGTATGGAGTAGGATGACGCAAATCTCTCTGGACTGCTCCAAATAGAGAAGTGGCTATAGCAAAATGCAAATGAAACATGGAAAATGGGAAAAAATTGTCTTGACGTCACTCTGAAGACTTTTTATGTTTATACAAGCCTGTTTTCATCGCAAGTTTATTATGCTAATTTGACAACCTACACAGAGTGTAGTCACTTTCTTTATTCGCATATCGATTATTAGAGGATCTTCATTGTATAAGCTGACATGGAGGATGTGTTAACGCACAGTCGCTTATAGAATTCAGTCAGGAGTTATTGTGTTCAGCTCCTACATTGTGAAGGTGCAAAGTGAACATCAGGCTTAAGATAAAGTTGTTAATTAGCATTAGCACTAATTAGTAACAGAAATTTTCAGGGAAATCAAACTGCCAGTTGGCCATTGGCAAATGTTACCCAAACCTTATCTTTTAACCTTAGCGAATCTAAAGACGCCTGATCGCATGACGCAAACAATAGATTTAAATAAACAGCTTGAACAGAAAATGCATCAGATTAATCCCATAAAACAGGGGTGCTTGGTACACTGTCTGGTGGAGGTTAAACGTAGCGACTTCCTGCATTTACTTACGTTGTACTGTCGGTGAGGTAACTTTCGATGTGCTTTGCACTACATATGAGCATTGCGCAGGATTATACATGTGTTTAATTACCCTAGCAGCAGTTTTGTCATTTTCCTGTCTGAGGTGGAGAACCTGTGTGTTGTGAGTGAAAGAGACCAGATAGAGAGGATGACGACGGTGGTGGTGGTGAAGGGCAGGCAGGTAAATCGGGTACAGTAGGATGGAGAGATGCTCTATAATAAGATTGTAGGAGGTATTTGCTGCAGCACAATTTCCCCTAGGGCACTTATATAGAAACTCTGTCCTTCTCTCTCTCTCTCTCTCTCTCTCTCTCTCTCTCTCTCTCTCTCTCTCTCTCTCTCTTTATTGCAGACTATTTCCTCTTTTCGTTCTTTCTTTATTTCATTGTCTGCTTTCTCCTTTTCCCACGGAGTTGTTATTTTCTCAAGCTTAGAGCCAGATACAGCTTGGCTAAGCAAGGAAGGCATGGCGGACACATGGACAGGTCACAGGAGAGGACAAACAGGCAAAGCGAAAGAGGAGAAGGAGGAAAGGCATGATATTAGTCATACTCTCAGAAGGTTAAAGCAACCTGCAAATATGCAAAACGTTTTTTTTCCCCCTTCAATCAACCATGTGGCTACACAAAATGCAGAGCCAAGCCAAATGAGTCAGCGTGCGTGTGTGTGTGTGTGTGGGGGGGGGGGGGGGGTGTGGCGCGCCCCCCCGTCCCCCCCCCCCCAGAGACCACCCGTCACTGTTCAGCCCATGTTTATTCGCTTCCCCTTCCCTACACGCCTCTCTGCTGGATAGAGCTCATCATCCAGCAACTCCCCCAGCGCATGATGAAATTAAGTTTTCATTCTGAATTCAATTCAAAATTCATTCCAAGAATTAAAATCTCACCATTATGATTCAGAGTGTTTTAATGCACAGAAGAGCCTGGTTATTTATGGTTGATGTGTAGTTTCAGACACTCCTGACTCCTAACACCCCCCCCCCACACACACACACAAATGTGTCGTCTTATTCTTTTTCCCTTTTTGGGAAGTTTCTGTGCTTGCATGAGTAGACGAATGCTTCACCTCAAAAATGTTAACTTGGCTAAATGCATGCCAGGATCCTTATTACCATATTGCTTGTGGGCCATTGTCTTCATAGTAGCCATTTATTTTTATTTTTAGTGAGGTTAGCTTTTTTGAACTATTTTTGATTAAATTATTTTATGGTCATGGATACACTCATTAACAGCTAAAAAAACCCCCCACAATATTGTTATATCTGGCTTTGGCTAAGTGTATGAGAACTGCTTGGAAAAACACTTTTATCTTATTATGGCTGAGGAGAGATAATGAACAGGAGGCGAAAATCCAATATCTATGAAATGCTCCATCATGAGGACTCATCCATGATTTGTAATTAATGTTGTTGTTTTTTTTAAATGTTTCAAGTTCACAGTGTTCTACTGGCCGAGTGAACCTAGTTGAAGGTGAACCACCTGAATGCCCCTCTCTTACACCTCCCTTTCCAAGCATGTATTAGAGCGTAGAGTGGCCGTCAGGTCCCACTAGTGTACTTTCATCATAATTACATTCACACGCCCTTGCTTTTTCTGCGCTAAACAATAAGCATGATCTGCCATTTTTCAAAATTTGGGTTCTCAAACATTTGTTAGCCAGCACCAGCAAACACTGATTCCTCTTCGTTGTTCTGTTTTGTTTTCCTTTCTTCTCCTTTGATGTCCTTCCAGTGCTTCCTTCAAGATTCATGCTGCCGCTTGTAAAAACACACACGGAAGGCACTCTCTAGCGCACGTGTCAAACTCAAGGCCTCGCGGGCCACGTCCAGCCCGCCGTCCAATTATTTCCGGCCCGCGAGATCATTTTATATCTCTCTCTCTCTCTTTTTTTTTTAACTACCTGGCGATATGAAACACCAAAACACACAAACTACAAATCCCATAATGCAGCGCAACAGCTGCCTTACCGAACGTTAGGCTGCCTGCGATCATTCCCGCGCCAATTACGTCAGATTAATCAAGCGTCCATTGATGTATATAACCCTGATTTCAAGTCAAAGCTAGCCCCTAACAATGGGCAAGAGAAAAGCTGATTCTGAAAACAGAGCCTTTCAAAACTGGTGCGAGGCTGAGTATATGTTTACTGACATCGCCGCCGGTAAACCCGTGTGTCTTACCTTACGCCAAACATAAACCAACTTGTTGCCAAGAAAAGATGCCAGGTATCCAGCTCTGACAAAATGGCATGGAAAATTTGATTTGTTATTATTTTAACTTAAAAGCACAATTTGTATTTATATTTTCAGGGGTTTTTTGCAGCACGTTCGTATTTTGAATTTGTATAATTTTGACAGGAGATATTTTCATTTTTCATTCAGTCATTTTAAATCTAAGTTTATTTATTTTGGAATAATATCATATCCTGTCTGTTTCGATTCAAATTTATGTTCAAAAACCATTTAGTTTTAGTCTGTTCCATAAATGTTTATCCTGTTCGGCCCGTGACCTAAAGTGTGCTTTGAGCTTTGCCCCCCTGTGCGATTGAGTTCGACACCCCTGCTCGAGAGGTCTGTCCATTCTGGGCTAGTATAGCAGCGCAACATGGCGCCTCTGTGTAGATATAAAGGCCTCATTCTAAGCTTATGAAAACACAACGATTCATCGATGCATGTAATTATACACTAATGAAAGCATACTTGGAAATATTATATTCCATTTCTGCTGATAGGTCCCTTTAAAGTCCAAATCTAAAAGAAGTTATGGTTTATAAATATGAAAACATTCAGACTTGATAGCATACCTTTTTATTTATAGAGCACTTTACAACAACAGCACTGACCAAAGTGCTGTACACCAAGATGTTGTATAACTATCAAACACTAGCAAAAAAAGAAAAATTAGGGTAATTATAATAACAACAAAATTAAAAATCATAAAAGCACACCAACACAAATTATACTTAAAATAATAATAACAACAAATAAAAACTACTTAAAGAGCACAAAACATAACACAAAACTTGATAGCAAAGACAAGATAAGGCAAGACTGAAAAATAATGCTAGTGAGTGGGTCATGAGACATCCCAAACCATGACTTTAAATCAAATTCAATCAATGTTATTGATTTTGTTTTTTGTTTTTTTTAACCCAGGGCCAGTATCCTTTGACCGCAGCAAGTCAGTCACGTAGCATCCTCTTTGCTTGTTGTTTGACTCATTTAAAGAATCCAGACGTCTATAAAGAAGGTGACATTCGATCGATTTCCAAGTCATGGGCTAAAAAATTTCGGGAATCACTGAGGTATCAATTCGTGCTCCATTGACGAGGTGGATTCGTTACGGAGACACTTCCCAAAATGAGTCAGAAAGATGAGAGAGAAGACCGCACTAAGCAGGAGGTCATATCAGTTCAGGACATTTTGTTTTGCAATGGTATCTGCCTTTCCTTTTAAGAAATCACCTAGCTCAGAGATCGAAAGCCATATTAGCGATTAGCAACACAGAGAGCGTAAAATAAATGTGGGTCCAACAGGAGCATTAAAAAGTCATGAGGAGGGATGGATGCAGAGGAAGCTCCTCTCTGCTGCAGTCTGCTGAGTCATACTTTTCTCCCAGCTCCGTGCTGGTACAGAGAGAGAAAGATGTGTCTCTTAATTGCACACATAAAACACAAATATCACCTTAATGTGGCGTGTGATAACGACCTTGGGATATAGAGCTCCGTGGGTTCTCCTCAGATATACTACATCCCTGCTTGGGATGAATCTTTAGGGTCCAGGACACCGTTTAATGAGAAGTTTAATGGGTAATGGTCTATTGTGTAAGACGTTTTATCGTCTAGGATAAATAATGATCTTATAATAAAAATATTAGCATAAGCTCCACGATATGGAGTTTCTTGTCAAAACTACAGCATTTTTATAGAGTACAACATAAAACAACAATTCCACATAATTATAGTAGTAATAGTTACTAGGAATACTAGTTATTGCTTTGTAAATGTTAAATCCTTATGCTAACATTTGAAGGAAACCCACAAGGATACACATATATTATATAAACAGGATCAAGGCCTGGACCCTGGAGCTGGACATATTTATGCAGGTAATAGTGAGAAGTAGTCTACATTTTAAATCCACAGACGTCCAGGACATAATCCTTTCAGTAGTTTCACTGGACGTGGCTGAATGAATCACGAGTTGAACCAAGAGATTCATTGAATCAAGAGAATCATTGAATCTGATTCTTGAAATCACTTTTCCTAATTCGACTCTTTTCTGCTGTCCAATACCCAAATATAAGGTGTCCCAAAAGTCTAGATCCATAGGCAGTTTAACTTTCCGAGCACAGGTTCAAATCCTAAAAAGTTCAAGTTCTGATTGAATTTCCCCATAAGAAATAACGGAAAACCAATTAATTGGTTCCCGGCCCCAAAAAAATTTCACCTATTTTATTATTTATTTTTTTTTTTAACATTTAAACACAAAATGAACAGGATAAAACAAGAAGAGCATATACTAAACACATCTAAGCACATTTATCACAACAGTAATTTGTAAAGTAAGAAAATAAATGTATCCAAACAATGTGTGTCATGGATCCACCCGCACGGAGAGCGCACGCACCCGCTTTGATTACTCCCAGCAGCGGCGCAAGCTGAGGGACTTGCAGCACTGCGGGCACATGCGCGAGGATTCGCTCCAGGTGCGGGCGTCACATGGTCTTCCGCAGGTGATCCGCATATGGTCTAATACTCAGACTATAAGAGACTCGGTCTTGGACACTCAAGTGGCGAAGCATTGATTGCTGCTTCCGTGTGTGAATCTGTCAAGCCGTGATCTAAGTCTGTATTCTCTTCCAGTTCTGACCTTCTCGCTTGTTATTCGGTTTATGATTATAGCCTGTTCCTTCGTGGTGTTGTACGCAGTTCGGTTACCGTGCCTGGTTCTTCGATTACGGGTTTGCCTGCCGTCTCATGTATGTCTGCCTGGAGCCTAAATAAAGCCTGAAAGGGATTTTATGTCTGACTCAGTGTATTACCTGATATTTTCAATAAAAAAAGCACCATCACCAACAAACGATGCTATCACAGCGAATGCGAGGCTGAGTGTCACATGACTCATTTCCCCACGCGTACAAGTTATCTCAGGTCGGCATTCACGGTTCAACTTCTGAGATTCAGCTCGAGTTCAAGGTAATTTTTTTTCGATCTGGTTTGTCCGAATTTTAAGAAATTCCAGTTCTAATGAGTTCGATTACTGAGGTACCACTGTACTGTATAATATTACAACCAGTGCTCAAATTGATGGCCTTGGACTTGGCGGCACTAATGTATGCTATGAATACAAGAATGTTGGTGAAAAATTTCTTGATGTATCAGAATCGATGTTACATGCAGGTAGGGATGAACGATTAATCCATTTCAAATCGAAATCACCATATGAAACGATAGGATAGGATATAGATTATGCAGCATGTCTGTCCCAGGACCCAAACTGTCTTGTAAGCAAATTACTAGTTCAGAGATGCTTGTGACTGCTACTGCATATGAAAAGGACTCAGAAAGGTACGGTGAGGTAATGAGGTTTTTATTTGGGATTTTTCATTTTTTTTTTTTATTGAACTTGATTGCAAAATGTACAGTGTTTACAAGCTGTTCCTTAGCCATAAGTGAATGACTGACCTATTTCAATGTCAAAGATTATTTGCAGAAAGGTCCTATTATCTTCTTATGGGGACTGTTTTATTTATTTTGAAAGGCATAATACGTAGATTTCAAATCCATTGTGGTGGTTTACAGAGGCAGAATTACGAAAGTTACGTCACTGTCCAAATTCTTGACCTGCCCATATCTTTGACTTTATGTTTTTGTCTATGGTAAAGCTTTGTCATGATTTAACGGTATTACACCGTGAATATCGACCCGAAGCTTGACTTTTAAAAATGATATTGCAGTATCTGTAATGGATAAAAAAAATCGCAATTTGATATTTTCTTCAAATCATTTAAGCCTACATGCAGGGAAAGCTTCTTCTTAAATTTCATATAAGAAAAAATGCCTATGGCTCCAGGCTTTTGGGACGCCCTGTATATAATTCAGTCCAGTCCAAAATGCTCCATGATTAACTTTCGTTATATTTGTATGCCCCTGGTCATATTACTACCTTAAAAACAAGACCTAGATTTTTTGGGGGCGCATCATCAGGCTTTTAACTGATCTCCGCCAAGCATTTTCTGTGCCGTTGCAAAATGCCATGGAGTTTGGGATACAGAAAATGTCACAAGCAGAACGCACCTCTCTTGGCTGGATTTCAGACACTATTGTGTTACTGTGGTTAGACTGTTCCGAAGATTAAGTGCTGTACTTATGCTAATACCAGAGCTCCAGAAATATCTGCTGACTCAGCACACGAATGCTCGAAGCTATGGTGCACTGCTAGCACTTTTCTTACTCTATTCATCAGGTAGGGAAAATCAGGTACCCTTTCTGCTCCTGAGGGAGCCTCCACCTCTGGCTGCCTGTTCCACCTGTCAAAATCCAACACTACCTCACAGGCGCTAATAAATTAGCCTAGCTTCCGTCAGCCTTGAGCTAGCTACGCTAACATTACGTATGTTAACATGATTCTGACTTGATTTTAACTGATTTTGAGGTTGATGAGATATGAGGTAACCAATAATTTAAGATCATTAGTGGGATTTTGGGATTTTTGGGATAATATACTTAATATGCAGTTCATATGAAGTACCATATGTTTACGTCGCATTGTTTTAGGCTAGCTGTTTTAAACAGACTGTAGAAAATATGCTAGTCGCACTAAGAGAAAAGAAGACCATAGTAATATTTATAAGAAGTGTTCATCTGTGCAAGTGATACAGTCCATCATTTTAAATGTGGACTGAAAAAACAACTTTCTGTTTTGATGTTTTGAGCCCCTTTGTAACTTAGCCAGAGGAAACGCTTTAGTCACTCAAGACCTGATGAAAATTTTAATGCTAGCTTTTTCTGATTCATGCACCGGACAGAATTCTTGATCTCGGTAGACTCACTGTCATTCTTTTTGCCTCAAAGCTCTGTTATGGAAAAACATCTCTTTTAACTCGCAAGTGTGAGCGCAACATCAAAATCGACTTTGACTTCAATGCGTAGTCTCGAACAAAGGCAAAGCAGGACGTGAGCTCTTTTCATAACTGCATACCCCAAATGGCGATTAATTCCTTAGTATTTATAGATTTGTTCTTAAAAAAAAAAGAATAAGTTTTCTAGTAAGTAAGTAAAGTTTATTTATAAAGCGCTTTTCGTAGACAAAGTGCTGTACACAAGCGATAAATAGCAAGGTGGCTACGTGGGTTGGCTTCTTGTACGTCAGTCGAGGACTTATTCGTCGGTCGGTACAAAATCTGCTCGGGAATTTAGTTCATACGTCGTTTTGTTCGCCATCCCATGCATTCGTGAGCCGAGGGTCCACCGTACCGTAGATTGGAAAAGATGCTTGTGCATGTGAGAATGGTCCCTGGGAATACAGGACGCGATAAAACCATAAGCAAGAACTGTCCCCCTACTGTATAACTGCATAGTGTAATATTATGGTAGGGTTGCAGCACTAAGATCCCTAGTTACAAAGACAAATCCACATTTAGGAGTTCAGTGGGAGAAAAACTACAGGTCTCCAGAGATGTGGGGCCGGACGTGCTACAGATAGATAGATGAGCCGTCCTTCAGCGTATTCCCAACAATATGTGTGAGATACATGCATGCTTGAATGTTTGACCTCTACAGTGAGGGAAGGGGGGGCGCATTTTGCTGGCAGGCTCATGTCCAGTTGTCCTCTTCGAAGGACAAATCAGTGCAGAGTTCTTCTGAATATTTAACTTGCTATCCCGATGGAAGTGGTGTCTTCCAGGACAACTCCATCACCATCGAGTGAAAGGAAAATGTAGTTAGTCACTATGGTTGCATGGTATTGGGTTTTAATGTGTCCACTTACACTTAATCTCTTACTGTAGGCATCCGTATAAAAAGGGATGATTTGTGTTCCAAATATTAAAGTGTTGGTTCAGTGATTTTATTATGAAGTGCAGAGATTTTCTCCTTCAGTGTCCCAAAAATAGTAAAAAGAGGATATAAAGGGATTTCAGAGTTAGTGTGGCAATTATGGCCTCTCTTTAAAAGTTCAGCCATTCTAAACATTTTTCTGTGTGTGTGTGTGTGTGTGTGTGTGTGTGTGTGTGTGTGTGTGTGTGTGTGTGTGTGTGTGTGTGTGGTTTGTGCAGTGCTGCTCGGTGTGCTCTGTGCCGGGGCTCAGACAGAAATGAAGAAGGTTGTTGGGGACAACGCGACGCTGCCGTGCCATCACCAGTTCCGCCAGTCAAATGGACAGACGCTGGACATTGAGTGGATTCTGCAGAAACCCAGCTTCAAACAGAGCGTGGTAACACCATCACTTTATTCCTTTCTTGTTGTTGTTGTTGTTGTTCGTGCTTCCTCTTAGTCTGTAATTCTCTGGGTTCTCTAATTGAATTTCTCTAATTAAATTTCACCTTTTACCACAGCACTGCTGGGCTCTCAACTGCGGTTGGACAAAAGACATTGATTAGTCTCAACTTGTATGGTGTTACATAATCTATTCATTAAGAGATTTCTTTTTAAATGTGCTGTTATTTAAGAAAAAAAGTATATAGTCGCTGATATGTGCCACTGATATGTGCCACTGTGGCAGTGGTAGCCTAGTGGTCAGGGCACTGGCCCTTCAGTCGGAAGGTTGTGGGTTCAAGGCTCAGGACTGAC
>JAQLOM010000036.1:2724874-2734991 GCA_030068315.1 Chrysichthys thysi | reverse complement strand
TCCACGGACACAGGTGCAAAAGAAAGTGTGTGTGTGTGTGTGTGTGTGTGTGTGTGTGTGTGTGTGTGTGTGTGTGTGTGTGTTTCAGAATCACTTCATATAAAATCACCAAGGGGAAAGCTGAGCTCTGTCAGCGTCGGTGGTCAGACCTGCCTGTCTATATCAGACTACTCCTCATAACACACACACACACACACACACACACACACACACACACACACACACACACACACACACGCACGCACAATATTCCTCAAGGCATCCCCACAGCATTCCACTGCTTACAGACAGATGTCTGAGCTGGAGCAGAACGGTTCAGCTTGAGTGGGAAAGACGGCGAGTGTGTGCTGGTGTGTTGCTGGAAAGTTACCATTAGACATCAATAATTCTCAGTAATATCAAGTTTAATAAAGAAAAAGAAAAGTCAAGCCAAAAGCAACATGCTCTGCCCAAAAACTTGGAACTGAGCGTTTTTTTGGTCAAGTTTTCTTTTGTTTTGTTTTTTGCCTTTTTTTTGTGGATCCCGTGACAAAAGTTGGCTCCTTTCTATGGTTTGAAGGCAAGACGATATAAATCTCCTATCAAAATGTGAAGCATACGGTTCCTACATCGCTAACAAGAAAATCCTAGCAGGGAAAAATAAACCACGGAGTAGTTTACACCACAAAACCCCTACTGTGCATCACTGGACTAGGCAGCTCATTTTTTCCTTTTTTTCCCAGAAACGGCGGTAATATTCCATAGTGATGCCTCTTAAAAATACAGAGCTCCTCCATTTCCTTACTGCACAATCCTGCCGTCTTGTTTTCTGTTGGTTCTGAGGTTTATAAACCCACAAGTTAAAGTTCAACTAGTTTAAGTCAGCATGAAGCGTCGGTAATTACTACCAGACGGCACGTGCATCGTTCACATCCTTTGTCCTTTCCTCGTCAGTAAACTGGACTTTTTGTTCATCAAGTGAACTTTATTCTTGTTTGGCTTTATAAAAAATAGAAATGACTCACTTTTATGTGTCTCCTGAATCGCTTCAAGCAAGGAGTCAAAAAACTGTAAATGCTGCACAAACCAGAGACCATGACACAAAATTCACTGACAGGCACAAAGGCCACGCCCCCTTTACTGACGGGCCCTGAGGCCACGCCCCCTCACTGACGGGCCCCGAGGACACGCCTCCTTCACTGACGGGCCCCAAGGCCATGCCTCCTTCACTGACAGGCACAACGGCCACGCCTCCTTCACTGACTGGCACAAACACCCCACCTCCTTCACGGACAGGCACAAAGGCCACGCCTTCTTCACTGACTGGCACAAAAGCCACACCTCCTTCACTTCTGGGCACTGAGGCCAAAAAACCTGTGTGGTGTGAGACAAGACTACTCTGTCCAGTTATTATTAAGGGTAATACTTCTAGATTCTTTCTAAGCCATACATCTCTCTCTCACACTGATGTGTTCCAGGATCTTGGAAACACTTCACGTGAGGCGTTGAAAGAGACGCCAATCCAGTGCAGGGCCATAAACACACATTAATGCCCTAATTCACTATTTAGCCTAAACAATCTAAAGAACCTTCAATCAGAACCATGTGACCGTATCCGGGTTCCTTCACAGGAAAAGAGTATTTTGTCACTTTGACATTATTGCATACAATCACCCTAAATCTCTCATCAGCACATGGTCTATTATTAAATACATCAAAGTATTCATCACGCAAAATATGCAACACTGTTAACGATTTATAATGCTCCGAACGATAATCATTCAGGAGAAGGCTGCCGTTTTACCATTTCTTTTTTCTTGTGCTCCCCATACAGCCAGCAGCGCAAGTCTTACTGTGGACAAATCTGAATGTCCTTCTGAGAGAAAACGATCCCAGAATTCTGCTCGCTGGAATATTACAGAGAAAAAACATGAACTGTCACTCCAAGTGAGAAATTATTTATACGTAATGTAGTCTTTGAATCATGACATCGTTGAGGTAATTATCGCGAGATGAAAGTTTAATATCCGCATGTGACTGGTACGAACAGGCGTTTCTGCTGAAAATCAGAAGTTAAGGCTGTATCTGCTGAGGGCTTTGCCCCTGCAAAAGCATTTTATCCAGAAATACACCGGTGTGAGAGGATTTTAGGACCTTTAGTTAAATTAAAAGGGGCAATCGGGACATCCGTTTCCAAAATATTGGCCAGACACTACTGTAATAAAAGCACCAATGTTTTTATTTTGTTGTTAAACTGATTTTTTTTTTTTTTTTTACAGCGTGGTACAGTAATCCCCCGCTCTATTGTGGTTCACATTTCGCGCCCACGGCTATTCGCGGATATTTATTTAGACTACAGGTGCTCCACGTGTCACGATGGCACGACTTACGATTTTTCGAAGTGACTATGATAATTGCGATACCCTAAAAATGGTAAAATATGGAGAAATATTTTAAATTCATGGGCAGGCATCGCTGCCAGGCCAACGTAACAGCATATGATGTACGCGGACGTTCGGACGATGCCTGGAAGCACGTGGACAAAGCCTGGATCACTCACCTCGTGTGATGCCTCACTGTCTCCCGCAACTCACGGAGTTCCCTTGTGTATCGGTGTACTGTACAGTGCATTACCGCGGGGTTTTTTGTGTGCTTCAAGAGCTAATTTTAATTCAAAAGCATGTCTTCTACAGGAAAAGACTCCTGGGTAGGCTAGGCTAAGCTAGGCTAAGATACCCAAGCTAGGCTAAGTGGTTCAACACAGGGGTTTGACATACGATATTTTTGACTTACAATGGGCATGGTGGAACGCATCTCCATCGTAACTTGAGGACTACCTGTATATAATTTTTTTTTTTTCAGATATCCCTGGTATTATAAAATATAAACATTAATTAGAATGTAATAATAATAATATTAATAATATATAAAATACAGTATAGTGTATCTCATATTTACCCAAGAGACAAATAACACGAAATGTTGTTTACAAAAATGCGGTGTGGGGATATTGGGGGAAAAAAAATGTTTGGAGGTACAAGTCTGACCAATCAGAACACCCTATTGATTTAACCCTGGTTGTGATTGGCTGCTGGCTACCACGTGTGCGGTTGGGGAGAAGCAACCAGCATTCGCCAACATCCAGTTCTTCGCTCGTAGCAGTACTCGCTATAAATATGATGATTCTACAAATTCGACACAAAATTCACCTTGCTATATGCTCACAAATGATTTCTTTGTGTGTTTAATTGTGTCTACAAAGTGTTTAAAGAGTGTGGGAGGATCATTTAGGGCTTAAACTATTTTTAAAAAAAAGCATTCAGTGGTGGCATCTGTGTATCTCGGATTTTCGTCTTTCGCGGGAAGTTTTGGAATGTAACCCCCACGAAAGATGAGGGTAAAGAGTGTGGGAGGATCATTTACGGCTTAAACTATTTAAAAAAAAAAAAAAAAAGGCATTTAGGGGTGGTGTCCGTGTATCGATCGAAGTTTTGGAACGTAACCCCCACGAAAGATGCGGGTTTACTGTATTTTACTTTTACACTGGAGACTCTTTCCATGCACATCAAATCAACATCACCTCGCAAAAAACTCCACCGTATCGATGAATACGTGCTTTAAACTCCTTATCCGCCGTACACGTCCCTGTGAACGAGGGGCTAATATCTTGTTTTTAACGACGACTTAGAAGGACAGTATCATCATAAACCTGTGATTTGTCTCGTAGCTGGAAGGAATGGCAGAGCTTCTGTTATAGAACATTAATCAACACCTTCTGAAGATGATATTCGACAATTCAGCAGCGTGTGCATGAATGTCACCGATGTGACACACTGAATTGGCCATGCCCATCAGCAGCTGGTCTTTCTTCGTAAATAAAGCCCTTCCTGAGTACGAATAAAAACAGATTTAATAACACATACAATAATGTAATTTGTGATCAAGTGTGATATATCAAGGAAAAACAAACCCTACAGTCAGAATATGGTAACTCACAGGTAGTTTCTCTGAACACGAAGCTCTTCTAACGCCCACATGAACATTGTTTGCGTATATAAAAAAAAAAAAAAAAACATGAATGCTGCGCGACCCTGTTCATGAATCATCTAAAGGATTAACGCGGCAGCAGTAAACACCTGGCTCCGGTGTTGGCTCTAGAGGAAATGAGGGTTACGCTCCAAAACGATGGGATCTCATAAGCATATTCAAGCGAGGGGAGGGGGAAAAGTGGCGATCGTTAAAAAAAAAAACTGCTTATCTAAGGAGAAAATTTCCATCCTTTTGCTTTTGTTCCACACCGTTCAGCACTTCGTTTCCCTCTTTTCCCCTCGTTCTCTCTGTCCTTTATACATGAACTCCCACCTGCTATTGATCAGGCCTCATTTACATCCCCGGGAAAAAAAAAAAAAATGAAAAGAGGTGAAACTTGCGCGGCGAGAGAATGCCGGCGATGATTTATTCATTTTCGAATCAGAAACGAGGAGGGAAAGGTAGATGAGAGGAGAATCTTCTGAGAGAGGGAAAGACTGCAGGCGAGTGAGACAGGCCTCTCTCTCTCTCATTCCCTCGTCCTCTATTTCTCTGCACCCCGAGGCCGGTGATGTGCAAGTCCCTCTAATTAACAAGGTGAATCATACTGCCGCTCTCTAATTAGCCGACATGACAATCTAATGGAAACATGCGGGCAGAGCTGGCACACTCGGAGCCGCTTCACAAAAGCCTAGCTTTCTTCCTTTCTTTCTTTCACTGTGCATTTTTCCTCCCTCTCTCCGAGCAGATGACGCTCCCTCAGACATTAACGTTAACGGTGTCATGGACCAAAGTTTCAAAGCTGTGTGGAAGAGGTCAGGGAGGAAAGGAGCCCGATCCTCATTTATGCGTTCGCGCTAGACTTTTCTATGGAGTGTAATTGAAATGTGTGCTCTTCCTCTCCGGTATCTTCTGCACTTCTCTCTCTCCCTCTCTCTCTCTCTCTGTCTGCCAAGAGCGAAACTCCCCTGATGCCAATGTCCCAACAAGTGCTGCTACGGCTGCACACAAAGGGAGAGTACTCCTACAGGCTCAGACACACACACACACACACACACACACACACGCAGACGTCGTCTTACGCTGGAGAGATTCTTCGCCATCTTGCTCGCAGGCACAAATCTCCTTTTTGTTGTTCTTCCCTTTCATTACGGTGCTTTGTATTATTTAAAAACACACATGAACTCCAAAGGAATTTTTTTTTTTAAAGGCTTAGTAGGCCTACCTTTATTTGTCTTTTTGGGTTTTTTTTGTTTTTTGCTTTCTCTCCCTTGCTCATGACTCCAGGATAAATCAGGAAGAAACTACAAACGACACAATGACCACGACACTAAACCCAGGAACCAAGATGGTGTTTGTATTAGAGGAATAGTTCAGCCAAGAATGAAATTTAGACTATTTTACTTCAACCTCAGAACACAGTCGGTGAACCCTGAGTCTTCACCCTGGCACTGGAGAAACCACCGGAGAGGGAAAAAAATATGTTATGGCCTTGGTCCTCAAAGTGGGGTCTGTGAAGTGAATCCAGGGGGTCTGTGATGTTCTTCTTTGTTGGTCTGTTGGTTTGGTTGATTGCCTGGCTTTAAGAAAAAGACCACTGGCCCAATTTTCATGAAATCTGGGGGAAGGGTGTAGCTTGGGCCAAGGAAAAACCCATTCAATTTTGGAGCAGGGGTGGCTCGACACATTTATTTTCTCCTTCGTTAACATCGTGAGATACGCCATTTGGCCCTCAACAATACTTAAATGCTTAACATCTTAAAATCCAGTAGGTGGTAGAAAAGTTCAATGGTCACAAAACATAGCCAATGTAGAAGTTCGATGACTCCATTGGAAATACAGGTGCTCCCCGCTTTACAATGGCCCGACTTATGATTTTTTTTAAGTCAAGATGAGGATTGTGATCTACTAAAAATTGTAAAATATTTAACCAGGCATCGCTGGCAGGCCAGCGCAACAGCGTAAGATGTACACGGACGATCAGACAACCCACGGAAGTACGAGTACATGGGCGACACCCGGAAGTGCGTGTACGATGCCCAGATCATTCACCTCGCATGATGCCTCACTCTCTCCCGCAACTCATGGAGTTACCTTGTGCATCGGTGTCCTGCACAGTGCATTACCGTGAGTTTTTGTGATTACTAACGGAACAGTTTCAGTGGCGGCTGTCTGTAGCCAGAGCTCAGTATTTGTGTAGCGGGATTTTGCAGCTGGACGGAGCTCAGAGACACAGTGCTGCTGCTGCCACCACCAGGTATGAAACTCTCTGACAAACTCTCTCTTTTGACAGAAATGTGATTTAAATGAAATCTCGCTTAAAGGTTAACTCGCTCCACAGCATAAAATATCGGTCTCCCTGTTAGCAAAACAGAGCACATAAAGAGCTCGTAGCCCCGTGGAGCATGATACAAAACTCTACAAAAGTGAACTTCAACTGATAACATAACTACATATTCTTTAAAGCTAAAACAACACAACAGGACTACACAATCACTCATCATGAGCAGCAATAAACACTCACCACTTCCCCATTTAGGAAGCGCGATAACAATGGCATAAAGACAGCAGTCTTAAAGCGACAGTACCCAGAATACAGACACTTCCAAATTGCACTTTTTCCTTAAATGGGACTGTGGTCTGAACACAAATATTTTAACTAATAAAATAAAAGAACATTTGAGATGTTGGTGAAGTTTCAAACAAACAGGAAAAGAATCAATTATAAACATATAATTTCAACCTGGTTACATAAGATGTGCTAAGCTAGGCTGAGATACCTAAGCTAGGCTAAGTGGTTCAACAAAGTTGTTCAACTTATGATATTTTCGACTTACGATGGGTGTGGCCGAACGCATTTCCATCGTAACTTGAGGACTACCTATATATCCACTTTTCCAGACATATAAACTGGTTGCAGTTGCGGATTTGCATGCCAAAGAACTGTCCATGGTTGGAAGTCTGCGCCTCCTAGTGACCTTTTAGTTTCATTTTGTCCCAGTGGTGGAAATAATCAATTATCAAGGCTATCATATTTAGCATTGAGTTTTTACAGCTGATTTGAGTCCTTACTTGAACCGAACAGGTTCCCCATCTCAATAACTCGATGAAAAAAACCAAGCAGCCCATAAATAATGGCAGCTTGAATCCAAAAGCAGTGTGTTTGTTCTGTGAGTGAAACATTTAGGGAGAAAAAAATAAGTAGAAAAGAAAATTAAATAGCTGATAAACAGTTAAAAAACCCCCAACAAAAACAAACAAAAAAACCCTTGTAACATGAGGTGAAAGGCGAGACACGACTTTGCTAAATCATCGCTAAAGTTTGTACTCGAGACTGGGCGGCATGGTGGTGTGATGGTTAACACTGTCATTTCACAGCAAGAAGGTCCTGGGTTCGATCCCCGGAGTCGACCTGGGCGCCTTTCTGTGTGGAGTTTGCATGTTCTCCCCGTGTCTGTGTGGGTTTCCTCCAGGTACCCCGGTTTCCTCCCTCAGTTCAAAGACATGCACAGAGGAGATTAGGCTAATTGGCTACTCCAAATTGCCCGTAGGTGTGAATGTGAGTGTGTCGCCCTGTGATGGATTGGCGACCTGCCCAGGGTGTACCCCACCTCTCGACCCGAAGTCAGCTGGGATTGGCTCCAGCTTTCCCCGCGACCCTGAACAGGATTAAGCGGCAGAAGATGAGTGAGTTTGTACCAGAGTCGTAATTGTAGTCATTGGTTTATCCATACTTGACACAAAGGCGTAACCATGACAATATCACTGCATACATTTAAAAAATAAGCCAGATATTTCAATAATATTCATGACATATACATAAATTTGTGTTCAGTCACACACTCGAGCAGATCTAATTGTTCAGTATCTCAAACACACTTGCTGTATGTGTCAGGGCTGCTTGAACTCCATTTCCCAGAATCCCCAGCCAAACAATGAACCAACAAACCCAGTGGCATGACCCGCACTTGTGATTTGAATTCCAGTTCCCCAGATTTCCAATCAGTCACAACCGCCTGCTCCTCATCAATAACCTGGATTACAGTGAATCTTCGTGCTCCTCCAAAGAAAACGTTCCCTCATTTCAGAATTCCAACTCGGCAACTTGGAGCCGTCTCCTCCATTCCTAGCTCGTCAAGTGACATTAAGTCAGCATGACTGCTCACAGGAGTAACAGTAAACAAAGTAGCACTTCTTAATTTTCCATCAGTTCTACTGCATCTGCGTGAACTCAATAAACATACAGACGTATTCACTTGGGAAATCTTCAACACCGCCTCTACAGTTCTCTGTTTTGACAAGGAAAATACTCATCAATCATTATAATTAGCTGGCTAACAAAAGACAAAACATGGATGTGGCCATGCCCCCCCCCATTGGAGCTCGAACGCACAGAGGTGAAAAGTGGCGTAATTCCAAGATCAAACTTCCAACTTCCAAGGTAAGTCGTATGCCTTTTGTTTGTGCGTGAGCTTTTCTGGTACTGATCCTGTTTGGTTGCATATAGAGTCCTGCCTAGCCGAGTTAAATCTGTCTGATTTGATTGTTTATCAACATTTGTTTCGGTCTGCCATTTTGGACTCCATTGAATAAACCCTGCATGCAAACCCTGTTCGTGTTTGACAGTTGAACGAGGAACTTTGATCTATGGTGATCGAAATCATTACCCACGCTGAAACTCACTCACTCAGCTGTGATTGCACTGGATGTGGATCCAAGAATGCTGGGCGTGAGGTGTACCCTAGACGGACACAAGTCCATTGCTGGGCACCATGCATGCCCATTCACACTTAGAGGCAGTCCAACAAACAGCAAGCTTTTGAGAGATGGGAGGAATCCGGAGAACCAGGAAAAAAAAAAAGCACATGGAGACGGAGGGAACATGAACAGAAACCCCAGACAGACAGCAAACCGAAAACAGGATTCTGGGACTCTGGAGCTGTGAAGGGGCAAGGGTACTCGCTACATGGCCATGCAACCCTAAGGCTGAGAATACACAGGCAAGTTTTTGGGTAACATTACTGGGCAGTGTTGGCGGCAACGGGCAACCGGGTGAGACACAGGGCAACTTATTAGGGCAATAAACAATGGGCAACAACCAATCAGATAAGAGCAAATCTATTGCCAAGGAGACAGACACTGCTCAGATGGACGCTGAAACATTTGCTGGGGTCACTGTTGTCTTGGCTTCAGCATTTATTTCTCACAAGAAAGTATCCCTTTTGGAACAAAACCGAATAGATACTCTGGTCGAAAGCTCATACATTATTTGAACAGTTACAAGTCAAAATGACCACATTATTCTGTTATAAACAAAATCAAGGCTAGTTAAACCTATACTGTCTCTATGGAAAAGTGGTTAGGTAATGAATGTTTTATAAATTAAATAAATAAATAAATAATCAATGTCTTCATTTCGACCTGAACCCATACGTCTGGATGTCTGTTGTTTTTTAGGGATTCGCTGAGGTAAATTTCCCGTTTTAGGATTTAAAAATTACAACTTACGAGCGTTAAAAAGTTAGCAGAAGTCTCTCCGATTCTTCCCTCCACCGACACCCCGCCGCGATTGTTTGAAATTTCCAATCCAAAGCTTGCCGGAGGTCATGTGATTCGCTCCCAGTGTTCTGATTGCCTGACCTCAAAAAGTTGGTGAAATTTTGAAGATGGGAATTTTGTTGCCCAATCGCAACGTGAAAGCATCCAAGCACAACTGCTCGGCAGCATTGCTCAAAAAGTTTCCCCGTGTATCGTTACCATATAAAACCAACCAACTCAGTCTATGCCTTTAATGAGAAAACTGTAAAAACTGCACAGTGGTTGATCACTGGAAGGTTGAGAGTTCAAATTCTGAGCACTGCCAGAGAGCCACTGTTGAAAGACCAGCAGCGCTCTGGCATTTAAACCAGCAACATTTAAAAATAGCCTTATAAGATCCTTGGCATCAGCGCCATTAAGGCAAAGAGATGATTCACATTTCTCCTAAATTTCAAATCTTCTAGCAAATTGTGATCAGTAGCCATATCCAGCCATGCTCTCTGTGTGTGTGTGTGTGTGTGTGTGTGTGTGTGTGTGTGTGTGTGTGTGTGTGTGTGTGTGTGTGTGTGTG
>JAQLOM010000036.1:2527823-2544156 GCA_030068315.1 Chrysichthys thysi | reverse complement strand
AGGTCACCAATCCACCGCAGGGCGACACACAGAGACAGACAACCATTCACACCTAGGGCCAATTTAGAGTCGCCAATCAGCCTAATCCCTTCTGTGTATGTCTTTGGACTGTGGGAGGAAACCGGAGTACCCGGAGGAAACCCACGCGAACACGGGGAGAACATGCGCCCATGCCGAACCCGGGGCTCGAACCCAGGACCTTCTCGCTGTGAGGTGACGGTGCTAACCACTCAGCCACCGTGCCGCTGTGTGGCAATTCTATGTTTTAGTGCCACACATAAAACCATAATACAATTTAAAAACATGTTTTGAGGCTGAAACACATTCATTGTATTTACATTCATTTCAGTGGGAAACACTGATTTGGGTCGCAAACAAATCGGGTCATGAACAGAGTCTCGGAACGGATTCAGTTCGTGAGCTGAGGGTCCGCTGTAATTAGGGGGGAAAAATTCATAATTGTACTATGATTATTGTTCGGACAGCACAAACATAGAATGGGGTGTTAATTCATTTTAAAAAGTGATAACATATATATAATTTTTGAAACAATAAAAACAGTCTAGCAAGAGTCAATTAGGTCACTTCAGCTAAGCTAATTAAATACTGCAGTATGATGACAATTAACACTGAATTCAAATCAAATACAATGGGAAAAAAACAACTACGCACAAAAGTATACTGCATACTGCATGGTCCAAGATGAATACAGCATGGATTTCATGTCTCACCCTCAATACTGTAGATTTGTACCCAAGAGTCCTTTCAATCTGATTGGTCAAGTTCGTGTCACGTGACTTGTTTCATAAGTGTCTTTGGTTCATACAGGTATAAGGAGATTTAAAGTAGCGTGTGTGTGTACACGGTGTTGTGTATTCAGTCATCGGAAGGCAGCTAAAGAAAACATTAAGCCGTATAGCATTGGGTCGGTCAGCAGAAATGCAAGAGCGTACTCCACTAACAACTGCTGACGTTTTTAGGAATGTTTGTTTTTGGTTCCTGAAATGTTCCAAGAACTTATCTAGTTCCTGCTTAACTCTCCAGAAATGTTTTTTAAAGAAATATCTGGTTTAGGTAGAATTTTTTGAATACACAATCAACAGAAAAATTGACCTGGACATTCTGGAGTCCTTACTGTGGCACTTTATTGACCCACGACTGGCAGGAAAGAGAGAACCAAGGCCACAATGATGAAAATCAACACAACATCGAGGATCAGTTTTTTAATGGGTGAAGTCACTTGCTTTTTCCCATGCCCTCTGCTCCTGAACCACTCCACCACTTCTCCCAGGTCGTACTCCTTGGGGTCGTAACCGAGCTCGACTCTGGCTTTCTCCAGACGGAAATAGTGTGTGACTCCGGTCTTGTAAACTTCAGCGCGTGTCAGAAGAGGCTGGAAGTCGTAGACACGGCCGACGGCGCTGTGAACGATCTCCGTGAGGAACGCAAAGAAGTAAACGAGACACACCGGAAGCCGTAGCTTGGGCACAGAGTAACCCAGACCTTCCACTAATGGCCTGAAGAACTCAAAGTTGTTGACCGGCCGGCTGTCTGAGATGAAGTAAGCCTGTCCGGCGGCACGATGCTGATGTTTGTCTGTAAGCGCTTCAGCCGCTAGCTCGTGTGCAGAGACGAGGTTATCAACATGGACAAACTCCACTAGACTCTCAGGATCCCCGTAGACAAACCTAAAGAGGCCGCTCTCGATGTATCCCACAATCCTTGGAAGATGTCTCTCCTCTCCCGGACCGTAAATCCCAGCAGGACGGAGGGCGCAAGTGCGCAAGATGCCACCTTCACCCGCGAGAGGCAACCCATTTGCCTTGAGCACCCGTGTTTCAGCCACTGACTTGGTCCTGGAGTAGTGATCCGGATGGAGGTGTAAAGGCAGATAAGGAAGCGTTTCATCACCGTTCTCTATGACCTGGCCCCCAAAGACCACGTTGAAGGTGCTGGTGTACACCAGTCGAGGAACCCCAAGGTCCATGCACGCTTGAATCACGTTTTCTGTCCCATCAATGTTTACCTCTTCTATCAGCTTCCTGTTGAGTTGCTCTCTACCGGACATCCCATACGACGCGATGTGGAAAACGCAGTCTGCGCCACGTAGTACGTTTACCACCTGTGCGAAATCCCGAACGTCACCCTGGATGAACTCCACGCCTGCAGGCAGTGCTTCGGGAGGCGGCCTCACATCAAACAGGACCACTCTGAAGGACTTCTTGCTCAGGGTGCAAGCAAGGCTGCGTAGAAGTAAATGAATTCAATTCATAATTAAAGGCATAATTATTTAATGAGTCTGCAATAAGATTTTCACGTTATTATTATAATTATTAATAAATGAGCACTGGCGGTCTGCAATAACGTACAATTAATATTAATGACTGATTGGGTTTGTTTTGAGAGAAAAAAAAAGTCAAAAGGTGTAAATATTATATTTGTGCCATTGACTGAGGGGGGACCCTTAAAGAAAAAAAAAATCCACCTCGAAGGAAGTCTATTTTAAAATTTATAAGTACCAGATTTATTTTTAAAAAACTAAAGCCGTTCTTTAAGCAAAAGTCCGGGCTTACTTTTCCTTCTCTCATTGACATGCTGGTCTAATTTCCCTTTGGGTAACATTACCCACAATGCTGTTCGACTGCCTGATGATGATAATAATGATGATGATGATGATATGCCCTTTGCTTCATCTGCACCTAAAGAGTGTGACGGAGTGGCGTTTTAGGCAGAGATCCTCATCTTTACACGCCAGCCTCCAAAGATTCAATGCCATCGTGCTCATCATCATCCATAACGAAATACTGTAACTAACTAAGTGCAACCGTGTCGTATTGCTGCACTGCATTCTGGGACTTTGAGTCCAGTGTTTGCATCAGCGTCTCCTCTACTTCTACAGTGGGTTTTCTAATTAGTATGACTTTGTTAATAGGCAGGGAATGGTGCGTGAAAAACTAAGCTTGTGCTCTTTTGCTTTTTAGAAGCTGACAGAGAAAGGCATTTTAACTCGCACTATGTCAGCGTGACACACAGGTACAGGCTTTTCTCAGGAAAAACAAAAATATGGCAGCATTCAACACATTAGGACCGAAATGACTAGCAGGATACAAAATTTTACAATTTTTACAATACAAAATTGTTTCAGGATGAAATTTTCCTTTAAAGGTGCAACAGTCAGTGTTTTTCATGTCTAGAACAAATGTGAGAAAAACATGCAGAAATTATTTTTAAAAAAATGATAGTTACCATCGTCTCATAACAAGCGTACTGTGTAGGTTGGACGGAAGGATGGAAGGGAAAAAACCCACAAAACCCTAGCTTTCTGGAAACCTAGCTTCCCAGTCGGGAACATTTATTTGTATTGGGATTGAACTCTTGTCAGTCATTTTATAGACACGCCCCACAACACACCTTCACATCATCATAAATCATCATGAGAAGCTGCATGCTTATAGAGTTGTAGCTCAGTGACATCATTGTAGTATTTTCTAACCATCACTAATGCGTCCTGGGCGGCACGCTGGAAGAAGGTCCTGGGTTCGAGCCCCGGGTTCAACACGGGTGCCTTTCTGTGTAGAGTTTGCATGTTGTCCCCGTGGGTTTCCTCCGGGTGCTCCGGTTTCCTCCCATCGTCCAAAGACATGCACATTAGCTGATTGACTACCCTAAGTGTGCCAACGACAGACGGAGTGACACGTCGGTTGGGCTATTCCATGGTCGCATCAGATGATACAATGCCGAGGTGGCTTCTGAAGACAGCGCATGGCGCGGGGCTAACGCTAGGATGTAGAAGACGACTAATGGAACCGTCCTACGTTTGGGGGCGTGGTTTAGTGTACGTAGGTGGGGCTGCGGGGGCGGAGTCATTTAAATCGGATTAAACTCCACCCATAAACCGTTGGAGAGCTGTTTTCCTCCAAATCTTCCCTCATGCCCCGGTAAAGAACACATGGAATGGTTTAGTGTCTCCATCTAGCGTTAGATGTGGGAACTGCATGGAGTTAACTCATCACGTCACATCACATTATGTAACATTTCATGTCTAGGAAAAAAAAATATCTGCAACAAAGAAGCACATGTGAGTGATTTATTTATTAGAGGTTGATTATTACATACCGGAAGCCAAAATATCCTCCGCCCCCAGTGATGACGTATGTGTCCACGTGCATATTAACCACCCAGTGATGAGAGCTAAAGAGAAAAACAGAGGGAAAAACCATGTTTACATTCTGCATCGATGAGGATGTCCAAGCTGACAATAAAAGCCTGTACACTTCTCGGTGATCGTGATCCATGTAGCTCGGTGATCCATGTAGCTATGTATGGAGACCTGCACAAATGCTAAAGCTACTCAGTGAACACACACACGGCTTCGGGGTGAAACACGACGTATTTCGGTCTGGAAGCACAAACCCGGACTGGAAGAGAGACTGAAAACCTCCAGCAGGTGAAGTATGGGTACACAGAGTCACGTGTTCCTGCGGCTACTTCCGCGTCTGGTAAGATTACAGAGCTGCACGCGCACGGCGAGAGTCGGAAGTGAGTTTCATCCTGATTGGTCAAGGTCTTGTCACGTGACTTGTTTCGTCACCGCAC
Organism: Chrysichthys thysi; assembly: GCA_030068315.1. Lineage (NCBI taxonomy): Eukaryota > Metazoa > Chordata > Actinopteri > Siluriformes > Claroteidae > Chrysichthys > Chrysichthys thysi. Next base: position 2,539,560 of record JAQLOM010000036.1, on the reverse strand, counting down.
CGGTCTCAGAGACGTGAGGATTTTTAAAGGTACAGTACTCATGTGAGTTCAAAATGGCGACGTAAAGGAAATTGTTATTGGTTACCAGGACGGTCTGAAAACATCTCCTGTTTAGTTTACCGATTGGGTTTCCAGAAAAAAAAGTATTTATCTCTGAGCTGTGCATTAGAGTTAAAAGAGAACGTTCCCATAACTTTTAAACAATGTTAACCTCTTGGGAAGCGCTGCAGGAACTCAGGATTTGGAGATGGTTCCAGTAACGTTCCATAACTTTTAAAAACCATTAACCTTGTGGGAACCTCTGCAGGAACTCAGAAAGGTTTGGAGAACACTCCAGTAATGTTCCCGTGCATTGTATATTAAAAAAAGTTAACCTGTTGGGAATCTCTGCAGAAACTCAAGATGTTTTGAGGAACCACCCATAAGGTTCTTGGGAACCTCTGCACGAACTCAGGATGGTTTGGAGAAAGTTCCAGCAATGTTCCATAACATTTAAAAATGTTCATTTTTTGGGAACCTTGCCATAACATGAGATGGTTTAAAGAACGTTCCCATAAAGTTCTTGGTAACCTGTGCAGAAACTCAGGATGGTTTGGAGAACATTCTCAAGAAATTCCAATGACTTTTAAAAAATGTTAATCTCTTGGGGACCTCTGCAGGAACACAGGATGGTTTGCAGAAGGTTCCCAATACATTTCCATAATTTTTAAAAACCATTAACCTCTTGGGAACTGCTGCAGGAACTCGGGATGGTTTGGAGAAGTTCCAGTAATGTTCCATAACATTAAAAAAATGTAAATTTTTTTGGGAAACTCTGCAGAAACTCAAGATGTTTTGAAGATGACTCCCATAAGGTTCTTGGGATCCCCTGCATAAACTTGGGATGGTTTGGAAAATGTACCAATAATGTTCCCATAGTTTAATAAAAGGATTTGAACCTTTAGGGAACCTCTGCTGTAACCCAGGATTGTCTAGAGAACATTCCCCCAATATTATTGGAAACTCTAAATGATTTCAACCTCTTGGGAACTTTTCTGTAACCCACAATGGTTTGGAGAAAATTCTCCTAATGTTTACATAACTTTTAAGTAATGTACACATCACAGAAATCTTGCAGTAACATGCAGTGGTTTGGAGAATCACCTAATGTTCCCATAACTTAAAAATCCCATTAAAAAATCAAACTCTTGGGAACCTTGCAGAAACCTGGACTTGGCTTCAATAAAACATCCTTCTCTCTGGTTACATTTAAATAATTTGAACATCTCAAGAATCTTGCAGTAAACTAAAATGGTTTGATGAACGTTTCCAAAACGTTCTCGCAGCCTTTATTTAAATATCAATTAAATCCTTTTTTTTTTTTTTTTAACTTAAATGATTCTCAGGCACCTTACACTAATCTGGCATTTTCAAAGATGGTTCCCTAGATGAACCTTCTCTGAATCCTTATGAAAATGTGTTATTTTACTTATATAAACCTGGTTGATTGTTATAAGGTTCGTGTTATGTTTGCGTCTAATGTAACAATATAACTACAATTATACACATATAGCACAACAACAACACAACAATAACTACTACTACTCATCTCCAGAAACTGCTTTAAACTGGTCAGTTCCATGATGGATCCAGAGCCAGTCCCAGGAACACTGGGCACCAGGAAGGGACATACCTTGGACACTGGTAGGGCCAAGTTAACATGGCCAGATCACCTGACAGGGACACAGAAGGTATTTTGAATTGGGAGTACTGGACTTTTAAGCAGCATAGATTTGATGAACATGATATACATATTGCTATTATAATTTTAGCAATTGCAGTTAAATGAATCCTAAATATTGGGGAAGCAGCAGCACCTCAACACCTGAACACCCTGTGTTTATGCTGTATGGCATACATTATGACTAAACCAAAGAACCCAGAGGGAACCATGCAGACACTGGGAGAACTTGTGAAAATCCACATAGACAGTAACCCAAGCTCAGGTTCAAACCAGTGTATTGCTACGTCATATAAAGACTGTATGTCTATAACCTGTTGGGAAATGCACTCTTCTAACAACCATTGGTGACTGGAACACCAGCTCACTGGACTGAGGAGAACCCGCTTTTCTTGTGTATATTTTTTACTGCCTTTGTTGTGCCAGACATGTGAAACCAGAACCAGGCAAGAGAGTCATTTACATTCATCTTTTACAAACACAAAACTTATACTGCCAAGCTATCTAAGGTCCATATCTTTATATGTGACTATGTTTTGAATTATTATACATTTCCCCCCCCTTTTCATAGTGAAACCTAATTAAAATGACAAATCTCTTCAGGATCATGGCAATAACAGTAACAACACACATTCAAAGAAACATGAAAAATGAGGAAGAAAAAAAAAAGTTAAAAAAAAACCTGTTATTAAATTGCAGTAATTGAATAATTGTGAGCTGATTTACAGATTTTTTTTTTTTTTACACACGACGAATGCGCCTTACTTCTATATCTACAAAAACAAAACTAACGTGTAAGATAATGAACAGTAAGTTTTCAGATACTAGGTCACACCAAGCGTAAACATCACATGGAAAGTGTTTCTGCTTAACAGTATCTTGAGATTCACTTCTCCTGGTGAATTGACTCATTTGAGCAGAGTCATTTAACAGAGTCTTTTAAAAAGAACCGGCTCATTTGCAAATCATCAATGAGCCCAAACAGTGTTAATCATGTGTTAGTTCAAAAAGAAGCTCATGCTAACTCCAAAATGCTGTTTTACTAAAAAATAAAATAAAAATGCTTTCAAACCTGTGTCTTTAATCAGATTTTTTTTTAAACAGTAACTTTTTTTCTGTATAGATAATGATGAGTCTGGGCTTCATGATACACAAAATGTAAACACTGAGTAAATTCAAATTATAAATACAAATGAGTAAAACAATAGTAAAAAAAAAAACACAGTAAAAGGAATATAAATTAGTGAGACATTTTATACACTGCATTGATGCCTGTCTTGTTACCGACAAATACAGCATATAGCTGCAATACTAAATTATTAACCTATTGTTATTATTATTATTAGTCCTCTCCCAATGCCCCTTAACCCATTCAAGACTCATGGATGTTTCATGCCAATCTGAAACACAGCATTTACTTATTATTTCCTATTTTATTTAAAATGTATTTTACTCTAACATGTTGTCACTTCTCTAACACGCCTTGTGTTACAAATTACACAATGGAGCAAATAACTACTTGTACACTAATTTTGTTGCTATCTTGTCATAAACAAATAATTTTCAACAGTTCTGGCATTTCATTGGAACATTCTTGGAAATCGTAAGAAAGCAAATGGGTCCGACTGAAAAAGTGGATTAGATGCAAAGGAAATGAGCTCACATGTCACAATGATACCAGTAATTTAACCCTTAAGGGATAAGTTACTGATGAACCATTAAAGGTTTATAATAATCAGATTGAAATATTCCTGGATATTATTTGGTGAAAAGTGATTAAAATATCAATTAAGATTAATAAATATCAGCCCCTGTATTCAACCAGCCAAAAGTTTTCGAACACCTGGAGTCTCTTATTGCCACAAACCAAACTAAATTAAACAGAATAGCAATTAAGAGGAAAAGAAAACGTAAATCTGTGACGAACCTTATTTAAGTGCTGTATTAAATTCAGATGCACTGAACCCATAGATGAAACACTCATTTAGATGGCTAGTATTAACTTTAAAACATAAATATGGTGAGCCTAAAGTGCCTCATCAGAGTGATAAAGATCCTGGACTTTTCCAATTAGATTAGATTGAGATTCTTCCAATCTAATATTTATCAATTCACTAAACATTTAATAATTATTATTTCTTGAGTCACTGATACATATTCCTTGGTTAGATTATTTTTTTTTTTTTTAAAAGGTAAAGTATTCAGAAGGACATTTAAACAAAAATGCTAAAATACAGAACGTTCAGAAAAGTTAAATTGCCATGATAAAAAGTTTTCCTGGCCATTAAAGAGAAACACAAATAACTTTTGACAAATTTTTACATTAGAAAAAGGTACTAAAGGTTCAAATAAGGTGAAATATATCACAACTTGGGCTAGTTTTGCATTTAATATTATTCTGTTATGGGTTTTCTCCCCCATTTATTGCTGTGTAAATCATTCCAGATAAACTACTAGAACTTGCTGTGTTGCTTAAAACAGACTGTAATGGAGTCCAGGGCGTGTAGATCAACTTCAGCTGGACTACAATGAAAAAAAAAAAAAGATTGAAAAGCTTACATGATCTACTGCCGGAAATACTGATCACACCCTATAACAGTTCGTCCTCTTATACCACAGCAATTTTGCTGAAGATTACATTTTTAATTTATTAAAGAAAGACATGTAGTACTTTTTTTTATAATTCAAAAGGTACATTCAGTCTTGTGAAACATTCTCGACGCAATTTAGTTCCTGTTTTCATTTGCTATAGCATCTATAAACAGTCTCTCTTGAATTTAATAAGACAAAGTTAAAGCTTTACCTCTCACTGTTGTGAAACTTTAACACTAGCGAGTCCTTCCATAAAATGTTAAATAAAGTCTGTTTACTGAAAACTGCACCATATCGACAACTACACAGTTATTATAATTATACAGTTACTATAGAAATTGGTATAAGCATGTTAATATAAACCTGTGACTCGCTGCTGGAACTACTGTCAGATCTGCTGTTCTAGATGATTAATCAACACCTTCTGACCAATCAGAACACAGAATTCAACAGCGCTGTGCTATAGGAAATACGGATAAAGCAAACTTCCTTCAGTGCACTATGAACCTGCTTTCTGAGAAATATTTTTTAGAGTCACAGCACCAGCGAGATTTCTACAGATACTGAGGACAAATTGTGTTTTTCCCAAGCCATAATTTCTCATCACATCTATCCAACTGCCTTCATAGACAGGAGAGCTTCATGCTGGTTCTAGACACAAACACAGCTTCTGTTTGTCCATAAAGCGAAGTACACAAATGGGATCCTGGTTTTTTTTTTGTTTTTTTTTGAGACATTCCTCAGAATGCTTGCTCAGATGTGAGTGGAGTTGCTTTATTAAGAACAACATTATATGCATGAATAAGGCTGGGATGATGTGAAAAATGTAGATTAAAAAAAAAAGAGTTGATTCATATTTTAGTGTGTGAAGTGTCTACACCGGATGTGAGATTCACAGGTCCTGGAGTCGCGCAGTCTTTTTTCCTTTTGCTGCACAGTTAATGAACTACGTCAACAGCTGGAAAGGATTTTACATTAAATATGATACACACACTATAAAATTCCTTACGAATCTATCCGATTCTTCAGCTTGAGATAATGACGAAGCACCATGTTGTGATGAGTGTACTTGGCACGCTATAATCATTGTCCTTTTACACGTATAAATAAATCGTTGAACATTAACGGATGCTCTTTTTCTCTGTCTCCAGTTCAGCCGGATGGTGTACAACGTGCAACGATGGTGTTCAAGGCTCTGGACTGTTTCTTAAGAGCATCACGTTGCTGCCTTTTTGTGTTCCTCCCTTTTTGTGTTCCTCCAGCGCTTAAAGCAGAGCGTCTTGCAGAGGAGCATCTGCCTATAGCTCCTGCCAGAGAAGGACTTGACGTGGGTGACGTCCCCATCGGGTCCGTCCTATCTGTAGCTCCTGTGTGTTGACTGTCTATGCGCCCCACGCGCACACGAGGCACAGCATGCCTTCTTATAGTAATCATACACACACAGGCGGGCCTGGACCACCACGTTGCAGTTGAAATATTTGTCTTTACACTTTTCATCTGGGGAAATAATTGAGAACATTGGGTGAAATACATATTGGTGCGATTATGTAAAGTTTTATATGTCACAATCACATATATCACAAATCCATTTGAAATGGGAAATAGTGTAGTATGTCAACAGTATATTCTTATAATACAATATGATGCGATTTTCCTTATATAATCTGTATATTCAACATGTTAAATGACATTAATTCTAACTTTATTATTAATACATAATCTAATACTCATTTTATTCTTTAATCTGAGATTTTATCTACGAACAATAGCCAATGAAATTACAGATATTTGACTCCAGGTGTGGAAAGGTAGAACAATTGTATACTTTTAAAGTTAATAGAATTGCTATATGTGTGTATAGTTGAGACTATAGCTGTGAGTATACATTTATATAGTTTACAGTACAGCTCTGAGTCTATTTTCGTAAGCTGTCATTGTAAGAATAGTGGTGAGTATTTTTTGCATAGCTGAGTGTATAATGAGTATATTTTTGTATAGCTGTGACAATAGTAGTGAGTATATATCTGTATGGTTCAGAGTATAGGTGAGTATATTTTGTATGCCTGTGGGAATATTTGGGGGTATATTTCTGTATAATTCAGAATATAGTTGTGAGTATGTTTCTGTATGATTCAAAATATAGTTGTGGGTATATATTGTATACTTGTGAGAGTAATTGCGAGTATGTTTCGGTATGATTCAGAGGACAGTTTGAGTCTGTTTCTGTATGGTCTAGAGTATAGCTGTGAGTATATTTTGTATACTTGTGAGAGTAATTGCGAGTTTGTTTCTGTATGATTCAGAATATGGCTGTGAGTATGTTTCTGTATGGTTCAGAGCATAGTTGTGAGTATGTTTATGTATGGTTCAGAGTATATTCATGGACAGCCACACAAATATATATGAGTATAGTTTTGTATAACTGAGAGTATAGCTATGAGCATTTTTTTTTTGCATAGTCAAGAAGAAGGTGAATATACTTTTTGCTTAGAGGAAAATACTGCTGTACTGTAAATATACAGTATATTTATATACAGTATAGAGTACACCTGTGGGTATATTTATTTAGAGTTTAGAGTACAGTTGTGGTTCTATTTATATATACAGTGGAACCTCTGGTCACAAACTTAATTGGTTTCGAGACTCTGTTCGTGACCCGATTTGTTCGCGACCCGAATCGATTTTTCCCTTTGAAATGAATGTAAATAAAATAAATGTGTTTCAGCCTCAAAACATGTTTTGAAGGCTTATAGAACAAAAATGCCAAGAAACACAACAGAAAAATGCTGTGAACACGTTCACACCACGCGTGCTCGACTGGAACTTAAGGTTTGTGCTGTGAAGCGGTGGCGGAGGGATATGGCTTCTTACTCTCACTACCATTTCCACTTTCAGAGAAACACAACAAAAAAAAATGCTGTGAACATTTTTTGAATGAGTTTTAAGAACTGGGGAAAAAAATCTAAGTTTGAACAATCCTTAATTCTACAAAAACTTTCTGTAAACAACCAAGAAAATGAACCTTGCGTGAGTCGACTTCTGGCGTTAAGGAAGTGAGGAGGAAGATGGGCGGGGAGGAGGTTACTGTACAGCCAATGAACACGTCTGACCGAAACCGATTAAAGGGACACGTGTGTCTTTGTTAGGTACGCAATGCACAAACACAAAATGGGAAAACACTGGCATGTATGAAGCGGAAGGGGAAAATGGCCGGGGCTGTGTTTGTTCGGCATCCCATTATGTGGTCGTGATCAGATGCAAAATTTTGCAGAATTCTCTGGTCGAGAACCGATTTGTTCATCTTCAGAGGCGTTCGTGACCAGAGGTTCCGCTGTATTTGAAAGTATAGCAGTGAGTGTATAGATTTCTATAGTTGAGAGTACAGCTGTGAGTCTATTTTTACATAGTTGATAGAAAACTGTGAGTATACTTGTAAAGTTAATAGTATGAGTGTGAGTATATAATAGTATGTTTGAGAGTATACATTTCAATATATTTTTGGCTTGTTGAGAGTATCGTATGCACTTTGGTCAGTGTTGGTTGTTTAACATATGCTGTACAAATATAAAGTTTGACTGATTGATTGATTGAGTGATATAGATGTGTGTATTTGTACAGTTATGCATTCTAGTACAGTAGAGTATGGTTATATCAGCTCACCGATCTGAGGAACACAGGGATCGGGATTGCACTCCTCTTTGTCCTCCGGTTTCAGATGTTCTTCACAGCCCTCACTTGGCATCATGTCATCAGAGAGACAGCGTACTTCTCGCACACGGAATCCCCCCTCGCACGTCTTTGAACACTACACACACACACACACACACACACACACACATATACAGTAGTTCAGGTCAGTGAATACAGTGGGTTTTCCAGACCTTATCAATAAAAAACCAAGCAAAAATGGCCATTTCAATTCCTGTTTTTAGCAAAAAATCAAGTAAATGACTACACTTTGCTCTTTATGTGTGTGTGTGTGGGTGTCTTCACATTACTCACTGCACTCCAGTCAGTGTAGTACCACTTGGCTCCACAGGCCTTCACAGTGCAGCTCTGTTGGCTGAGTGGTTTATCCAGAGAAGAGCATTCATAGAGCGGCATCACCACATAGCTGTCATCAGACTTCATCACACACACCACTGTCCTCTGCTGACTGCCGGGTCCACACTCCGCCGAGCACTGACAACACAAACACACTAATCATTTCTCTCACTACATCAAGGTTCAGTCTATTTATAGCTACTCTATAGTGTGAGTCGGTTAGTTTCTAATATTTATTTTGTTTTATATATTATACTGAATGTTAGGTGAGTAATACATATGACTTAATAGGATAGGTAAATATGTTAGAATAATTTTTTTTTTTTTTTACCCCAAAATTGTTTTTTAACAATTTTGTTAATGTTTGTTTTTTTTTTGAAAGTTTATTTCCGAGGCAGTATTTATATTTTTCAGTCCGTTGGGTTTTTTCTTTTGTCATTATTATATATTCGTAATTTGTGGATCCATGATGTGGATGCCAGAAAGTGGACCTTATTTTTATATTTTGTTCTTGAAAAGGAGAACTGCAAGTACATTTATACCAGCTTATTACATGTGACAGTAGATATTTACTCAGAACACACTGTTGTGTACATGAATAATAATATAACATGCTAAAAGTGGTAGTGGGTTGTGTGTGTGTGAGTGTGAGTGTGTGTGTGTGTGTGTGTGTGTGTGTGTGTGTGTGTGTGTGTGTGTGTGTGTACTCACCTGGCCCCAGGGCCCAGTGAACCACTCGGTTCGGCTCTCACACGGCCCGTTGTTACAGGGCTGAACCTGAGGAGGGCGCTCTGTACCACAGCCCTCCAGAGGCACACTGCTCACCAGGTTAGAGAGACACACAACACTGCGGCTTCGCACACCAAAGCCACACTCTGCAGAGCACTGACACACACACACACACACACACACACACACACACGGTTGTCTCACAAGAATCTTCTATTTACAAAATTATAAATGCTGATCATTAACACTATGCTACACCTAAATGTAATACCAACCTTTTACATCATTTAGTTTTCTAAATTAAAATTGCATGTTTTGCAAAATGAAAAAGAAAAAAAAAGAATATCTCCAGAAGATTGAAACTGTCAGATATTCGTATCCTTGTAAGGGACATTTGATTCTCAGCAAGATACAAAAATCGTCATTCCTAAACAAACACACATAGGAATTTTACTGCGGCAGCATCGTGACCACTGGTATGATGTGTTATTATTTTTACCTGCACACCCCAGTCGGTGTAGAACCAGCTCTTAGCACATGGCCCCATGTCACAGTTCTCAATGTCACGGGGACGAAGATTCATGTTGCACTCTTCGTCCTCTACAAAATCACCCACATTACTAACACAGCGCACCTCACGCGTCCTCTGACCTACACCACAGGGCATGGAGCACTGACACCACACACACACACACACACACACACACACACACACACACACACACACACACACACACACACACACAGAGAGTTTAGGAGTATGACTATACAATCATTATCTTCTTCTTCTTGCCATCAACAAAAAAGGTCAGGGCACAGAAACCTTATTATTACTATGCAGCAGAGTATAAAGGTATCTAGTTTCCGTTTTAAACCAGGCATACACACAGCATGAGGCTTATTTAACACACACAGGGTAGTAATAAAGCAGAAAAAGACAGATTCAGTAAGAGGGATATGGGATATTTACACTGGAGGCCATTCCATAAACCATCTTATCTACAATCTAATGTGTGCTGAATGACAGGAACTAGAAAACTGAGATGCTTTTGGGAATCCAGAACCTCCCGTGACTCTCGGTTTCTCCTCCTGACAGAAGACGTGATATAGTGATGTGTAGCTGTCACTCACAGAGCTCCACTCGGAGCGAATCTGCCACTCGCTGCAGATCTTCAGCTGACAGGTGCTGCTGCTCTCGGGCCGCTCCAGGTGCTCGCAGAGTTTGGTGTGTACGGTGAGCGTGCGGTTGATGTAAAACTGGCGGCACAGAATCTGCCGGTGCTGCATGCCGAGGCCGCACGTCTTACTGCACTCCGACCACTCACCGATATCCCAACTGCTCGACAAAACAATCATTCCACACAGTCAAGTTATTCATTACAGCTTAGCTCTGCAAGGAATGTAACAACTCTTCATGCTGATAAAGGAAAATAATCAACAACGGAGTGGCGTGATGCCACAGTTACCGTACGTTTACCAGTCCCTGTAGATAATTATTTTGCAGATCGTAATAGCAGATCCTGACACGTCTTATACCTTTTATTTCACAATAATTTGCCAACAATTATTACTTTTTTCATTTATTAAAAAACAACACTTTCTAAACAACATTTATCCATTTGTAGTTACGTTTAGTGTTGTGAATCAGTGTATCAGTTGCTCTTTTCATATTCAATTAAGAACCAAGTATCAGAAAACAAAACAAAAAAAACCAACAACACCACCTTTTTATTGTTTTATACACTGACAAATCTAAAAAAAACAAAACAAAACAACAACAAGAAATAACAAGAAATAACAAGTTGTCTTCCTTTCTCTGGATCTTATTTAAAATTGAAAATTGGTCAAATATCAGGTTTCGTTTTAACATTTTTTATTTTGCTATATCCTGGAACGTTTCTGAAAGTGCTTTAGTGGATGAATTGTAAAAGAGTAATAAAATAGCATTTTATTTTAAATAAAATGTTTTAAATTTGCGGATATTTGGTTCTTAACTCAATATGAAATGCACGAACGATACATGGATTCTTGTGGGACGTCCACAGAACACCTTAGTTTGCGTTATCCGTCTTAAAGATGGGTCTTTACCTCTGACTTTACGAAACGCTGACACTGGGGACTCCTTCCATAAATGATAAATAAATGTCTCCTTAATGAAAACTTCACCATATCAACCTTTATCTTTGTGTAAAGTGTCTCCTGTAAGAGTTGTTTTTATAATGTATTGGGACAAGTGCACTAATATAAACCTGCGATTTGTCTTGCAGTCAGAACGACAGACAGTCAACACCATCTGACCAATCAGAGCTGTGGCACGAATAAAAACATCACAGTAGTGATTCAGACTCCTGTTTTGTTCTCCAATGTGGAATTCAATAAGAGATGTCTTGTGTGGATGGCCTATATAGTATATCTGTGTGTGTGTGTGTGTGTGTGTGTGTGTTCTCACAATGCGGGACATGGCTGGACATTGCACGGCTCCTCCTGTGGGCTGGGTTTAGTAGCGCTGTCACAGTGGCTGTCAGACACAAGCTCATGAGTGGCTCGATGCACACAGCCAAACACAGTGTGCCTGATTCCTACACACACACACACACACACACACACACACACACACACACACACACACACACACACACACACACACACACA
>JAQLOM010000036.1:2430475-2440584 GCA_030068315.1 Chrysichthys thysi | reverse complement strand
AAAAAAAAAACAAAAAAAAAACAAAAAACAAAAAAAAAAAAAAAAACCACCCCACCACAAAGATAATAATGAATAAATGAATGTCGGGCTCGGTTAACCTTCTAAGCAGAAACAAAAGGCGCAAAGGGAATCCATCCCACCGCAGCAACAAGAACCACAATCATCATAATCATAACAACAACAACAACAACAACAACAAGAAGAAATAGAAATAGAAATAAAGACGGAGAAGAAGCGCGATGCAGGTTTTGGTGAACGCCTTCTTGCGCTTTCTCTCCTTCCTGCTTCCTCCCTCTTGGCTCCAGCTCGCGTTTCGGTGGTGGGTTGGGGGAGATGAGTGCGGAGGCTCTCCGTGGCCCAATCGCGGCGCTCCTTCCGCGCGCAGAAAGCCTCTTATTGCGCACGAGGAAGTGACAGCGCGAGGCGACTCCCGTCCTCCTGGTCGTGTCTCACTCGCCGCTGCTCCCGTGCTCTCCGCCGCCGCTCCTCCTCCCGTTCCTGCTCCTCCTCCTCCCGCTGATCCTGCGCCCGGCCCGGGGTTTCCGTGGTGCCGATTCCGGGAAGCCGCGGAGCTGGTCTTGGCGTCTCCGCTCGTCGTCTCTGAGCGCCGGTGCCGAGAAGCGGGAGTCCCGCCGTCGCCGTGTGATCACCCGGGAGGCGTCCTCGAGGACCCACAAGCCCCGCCGCGTAGAGCGCGCTGGTCCCCCACGGTCATGAGCGCGGCTACGGAGCTGCCGAGCCCGGTGGAGGTCTCGGGTGCGGGTCTGGGTGCGGGTGCGGACCAGCGCCTGCGCGAGATGGGGACTCCGGTAACCATAACCGTGGCCATCCAGGCGGCCGAGGACGAGGAGCCCGACGAAGAGGAGACCATCAACAGTGAAGACGAAATTGTGAGGCACGAGAAATCCAGGTGTGTTCCCAACTCTGTCTCCCTCCTTTCCTTCCTGTTTCTTTTTCTTTTTCTAACCATTCTGCGATTTAAAGTTCTATTAGCCTAGTACACACACACGCACACACACAGACGTGTAGTCTCGTTTGAATGGTGTGTGTGTGTGTGTGGTGTTCATTTGTGACTTGCACATGTAGAAACCCTTTTCCAAAACAAACCCAATGTTATTCAGGTATTGCGTAATCCCCAGCCTGCTGCTCTGCTCTGGTGCATTCTTTGAATAATTGCTCTTTGTTTCACATGTAAACCACCACCACCACCATGTCCCCTGTCTGATCAGGTTCTCCTGTGACTTGTGTGTTGCATACATCGGAGTCTAAACTTAACCTGGAATTATTGTCCCTGTCTAAAACTTATGGCACACCAAATAACTGGGCACCTGTAAAACCCTGCCTGGCTGACGTCACCGGCGGGAATGGTACCAGACCTGTTGCTCCAATCCCCTCCACCCTGTTTGCGTCATCAGGCCTGGATTATTTACTGTAGTCCGCCTTACTGACCGCAGTAAACACACACACACACACACACACACACACGGCTGTGTACGATATTGATGTCTGCTCCATGGCCAAGGCTTCCCAGTCTGGCTTGTTTCATTGTGATTGTGTTGCCCCCCCCCCCCTGTTTGTTTTTATATGCACAGCATGTTTCTCCACCCAAACACACCCTGCCTTACCTATTCATAAATTTGACAAGCATGTAATAAGGTTAAAAATAGATACTTAGATGCAGAGCAAGCATGGAAATGTGAGTTCAGTGAGCAGGAGGGGAGGGAGGAGAAGGGGGGGGGGACTGCTTGACAAAGCACTGCCTCATTCATTCCAGCGTGAACCATTTTGACAAGTTGTCACAAGTATTCTGGACTGTATGTGGAGTGTAGTATAGGGCTTCATCTTGACTGAATAATGTCCTATATTGTACATGGTGCACATCATGGGGAGATGGAGGGGGGGATAGTGAGAGAGTGCTGATTTAGATATCATGGGGGATATGTAATATGCATACAGGGTGGGACATGAAAAAGTAGCCCGCCTCAAATACCGGTGACGTGCCTGTTGGAGGATGCCGTAGCCCCTTTCTCTCCATCTGTCGCCCCATGTGTAGGTGCATAGACGTGAACGGACCGCTTTCAGCATCTGTTGTGACTTCTGTTTGGGAATAAAATCAACTTATTTGCTCGTTCGTCTTATTTTTCCATTGGCAAAGGCGGGCTACTGTTTTATCTCCCATGCTGTATAACGTGCACCACCGTGTGTGATCAGAACACTTTGCAGATAGAAACAAAGGATCAGGGGTGCGTTTCTCCAAAAACATCCCAGCACAAAGCTAATTGTTGTATAGTAGAATGAGCAGCACATTAAACACTACTATTTTGTGGCCCACCCTGTATATGGATTAGATTAAAGTATTGTGTGTATTAGATGCAAGATGGTTTTCATCAGAGCACGCGTTCTTGTGTTTAATGTTGGTTTTAAAAACCTTCGGCTGGACGTTAGTCATTGTTTGAGGAAATCGTTACGGTTTTTCAACTCCTTGTCTGAAGGGTTTTCCTCCCGCCTTTCACTTGTTGAATGTAGTGACTGTTTTCACTGGTCTACATCCAGCTTTTAAAGGGTGTAGGAGTCCACAAAGCCAGTGAGTCATCACTTTTAATTTGATTCCTGGCTCTTATTCTGAGCCATCAAGTAGGCAACTGGAGTAATCATGAGCAGGCGGTTCTTTAATTGCAAGCTGATAGAGGGAAGATTCGTTTGGCATGCGTGCTCCCCTGTTGCCGCACATGGCCGTAGGCTCCTGGGGAGATCATGTGCTCATGATCGCTTGGCAGCCACCACACTGGCAGATGGAGGGGGCTTGACTTTTGATTGCCTCTTTATAAAAATCCCAGCGTTAGATCGGCGTACTACAGACGTTCAGTCTTGCGGTGTTCCAAAAGACGTAGTGTTGAAACCTAAACTGTTTTGTTTTCCTCAGCGGCGCTGGCACGAGCGGTGGCGAGCTGGAGGAGGAGAGCTGGCAGCCCCCGGACCCTGAACTGACCCAGAAGCTCATAGCCCAGATCGAGTACTACCTGTCTGACGAGAACCTTGAACACGACGCCTTTCTGCTCAAGCATGTCCGGCGCAATAAGCTCGGCTTCGTCAGCGTCAAGCTGCTCACTTCTTTCAAGAAGGTTGGTTGTGAGCATGGATCTGCTCTGGGAATCTTTTACTGCATCCGGGAGAACTGACAACTGTTGCGTAAGCTGTCAATTGGGTGAATGAATCATGTGCTGAAGTAAGGCTGCACTTCAGAGATGCAGCATTTGAGCGAACAAAATGCTTGCCATCATCTTGGCTTTCCATTGGTACTGATGGGCATTTTTATTTTTATAGAAATAGAACTGTATCTTAAACGTTGAGGGCCGTAAGCCATATTTAACTTCATATTTTCTACAAGAACCATCATTTTCGATGGCCTGTCTGAAGTAGCAAATGATTTCCCTTCATAGACGGCTGTACCATCTCTTGTACAACACAGGCGCTCTAAGTGCAACAGAAGCTGTTCTGGTTGCTTATCTGTTGCAACCTGCATTCTGACTTCCCCTCTTACTTCCTGCTCCTGTCATGCAAATCTGAGATGGCCAACAGTACAGGAAGTTAAGTCACAAAGCAGGCTGGATTCATGACGGCTTTTTAAATGTGCAACAGATTCACCTGAATTATAATTGCGCCATTTGGGCTTAATTTAACTATCATTTTGGAGCAAGCGAGAAGTGGCCCTGGTAATTGGCAACCTTGTAGGTAATTGGTAATACTGCGTGGGATGGTTCACTGAAGAGGTTTTTCTTTTTTTCCCCCCTTTCCTCTGCCTGTGCCTCCATGTCTGACACCTCCATGTCCCAGGTTTGCATTTGCACAATCTGATAATTGGTTGTTTCTGGCGGTTTTATTAACGCAACTGTATGTGTGTATTAAAGCCATAAATTTGACCGTACGTTGCCGAAATCATTCCCAAGTAACGTTTTAGTCTAAAATGGAGCTGCTAATGCACTAACCCGGATCACTGTAAAAGATCGTTGGTCTGAACCTTTGTGGTCTGATGTGGTCATAATTTTCACATTGCAGTATTTGAGTTAAATAGTTAAACGCTGCGTGTTGATCCTTTTCTCTCAGGTAAAGCACTTGACCAGGGACTGGAGGACGACGGCATATGCTCTGCGCCATTCCACCCTGCTGGAGCTGAATGAAGAAGGTCGGAAGGTTCGCCGCAGGACGAGCGTGCCGGTGTTTGCCAGCGAGTCCCTGCCGAGCCGCATGCTGCTCCTGAGTGAGCTACAGCGCTGGCCTGAGCTGGGTGTGGCTTTGGCAGGTGGGGGTGGGGTGGGAGACGGGAGCCCCGGGGCAAACCCAGCCCAGCAGGAGCGTCTCATGGAGCTCCTGCTCAAGGCCTTCGGTGCGTATGGTCCGATCGCCTCAGTGCGCGTGCTGAAGCCTGGAAAAGACCTGCCACCTGATCTAAAGAAGCTGAGCGGGCGCTACTCGCAGCTGGGCACTGAGGAGTGTGCCATTGTCGAGTTTGAGGAGGTGGAGGCAGCTGTGAGGGCACATGAAGCCTACACTGGGCAGCAGGGAGACGGGAAGGGCTCAATGGGGCTGAAGGTGGTGCTGATTGGCACCAAACCACCTAAAAAGAAGGTACCCAAGGAGAGGCAGCGGGAGGAGAACGGAAACACAGGAGGAGGATTGCGCAAGAGCCGCTCGCTGAACAGTCGCGTACGTGAGCTTCAGTATCATGGGGACGACTCTGCCTGCAGCTCCTCTGAAACGGAAAGCAACCCGACATCGCCTCATCTTGGCCGCAAATCACGTTCGTGCAACAAGCTGAGTCCTGGTGGCTTCCACTTAAGCCCGGCCGTGTCTCCCCGCTCCAGCCCGTGGAACAGCCCACGAGCCAGTCCTAATGCTCAACGCAAAGCCCCTCCTAACGCCCGCTCGCCCCTGGCCAGTGAGGGCAGGTTGAGTCCCGAGGCTGGGCGTCGCTGGGCTGATTATTCCTCGGACAGCAGCTTGACCCCTTCAGGAAGCCCATGGGTGCAGCGCAGGAAGCAGGTGGCCAGTCAGGAGAGCAGCCCAGTGGGGAGTCCCATGCTGGGCAGAAAGATCCAGAACGCAGACGGCCTTCCCCCTGGCGTTGTGCGCCTGCCCAGGGGTCCGGATGGCACGCGTGGGTTTCATGCAGTCTTGGTGGCAGAGCGGGGCAAAACTGCAGCCACTCAAACCTGACTCGAACCAGGGGGAGCCTCATGTCTCCCAAAAGGGCAGCGCTGAGCTATAGCAGTGAGGGTTTTATGCATCTTACCACACTGTCATTACAGTGAAGCATCATTCTGCAAAAATGGACCACTGATCTGTTGCACATCATAGTCTGTTTTGATTTGTCTTTGTAATACCTTTTTTTATATGGATATCTTTTTGTTTTATATGAACAATATCAGACTTGGTATTGCAAGAAAGGGATGAGATGTTAAGTCACTCTATTCTGGATGATAAATCTATTTTTTGTTTATTGATGTGGACAGTGGTTTAGGGATGCGGATTTGAATGATCACTTCATGCCTTGTTGCATCAAAAAAGCAGCAATGAAACTAATTTTGTGGCCATCGTTTCTTTCCTGGAATTGGGCTTGAAATAGTAATCACTTGAGAAAATCGAGCTTTCCTCTTATTTTCACTTTTAATTTACTTTTTAATTCTTTTCGGCCATTTCTGGACCATTTTGTGTTCTTTAAGGGATTACTATTTTAGCAGGGATGTGGTTCATAGAATTTTGAAGCCTATCTTGAAGCCCGGTCTGTTTTTGTTCTGGTGTAGCCTGTAAGGGACGGGAGATTGTGAGGCTCCAGCCTGGCTCTGGCCTGTAAATATGCTTTGCTTTTGCCTTTACACTTGATTGGAGGCAAAGTACTGCACATTTCATACTGTACAAAATAAATCACTGCAATGGCATTCTTCTGGTGTTCACTGCCTCTTCTGAACAGCTCTGTGGCTTATTTATATTCATTATGTTAATCTTGTGGCTTGAAAAGATGTGTGGAGGGGGTTCAGTGTGGTGCGGTGCCTGGGGATGACCAGAAGCAGTCCATGATTTGTTCCACGCTGCACATCAATCTGCTCATGAAATTGAATAATTGTTTGCTTAAAGCTACGAACATGTTGGATATTAATTGAGTTAATACAGGCGAGAGCTGAATCCAAACTCTAACCTTTTTTTCGATCTTTTCTTGGTGGATTTGCAATCAAGTCTTCACCTGATTTAGTCCAAAGTCGACGCTGTAGGTTGCCAGTAGAAATGCCGCTTGGCTCTGCGTTTTTCAAACATCGAGCATGCAGGGCGTAAATGTGGCACAGATGGACGGCACGCTTATCAGGATTTGTCGAACGTGGGCCGAATCAGAAACGCTGTGTGAGACTGCAAACCACCAATTGTTCAGCTCCATTACCCGTGACGATAATGTGTTCCCCACTGTGAAAAAGGTATCCTTTTAAATTTAAAAAAAAAAAAAAAAAAGGCTTTAACTTTTTAGATCAGGTTGGAATAAGGTTAAAAGACTTGAAACATTAGTTTGAAAGGCACTTATGTAACCAACCTGATTATGCGTTTTTATTTTTTTCCCCTTTTAGACCCTTCAACAAAATCACTGTCTGGGCTTGCATAATTGCGCAATATTTTTTTTTCTAATTTGCTAGTCAATGGCAAATTAGCTAAATGACCCACCATATAAGATGGATATCATTAGCGAATAATGACTAGGGACTTTTTCATCATATGATGTCTGACCTTG
Organism: Chrysichthys thysi; assembly: GCA_030068315.1. NCBI lineage: Eukaryota > Metazoa > Chordata > Actinopteri > Siluriformes > Claroteidae > Chrysichthys > Chrysichthys thysi. The sequence goes on along the minus strand of JAQLOM010000036.1, from coordinate 2,433,812 downwards.
GGTCATTTTTTGGAATTTTTTTTTTTTTTTTTTTTTTTTTTTTTAAACTTTCAAGCCAAATCACAGCTCAGAATGGACACTGTCTGCAGCCCTAACTAGCGTTCTCCCATTAAGAGTGCTAGGAGCCTGAAAGCCCTAGTGGTCAGGAAGCCTCTGCTTGAATAACATCCACCTCTTCCTGAAAGACTTCTAATCACTGCCTGGTTTCAGAGCAATGTTGCTGCATTGATGGTTTTTGTCATCTTTCTGGGGGAGTATCTGTGTAGGTCTCTTGCTCAAAGCCTATATGACGCATCTTCTATGAGATCCTTTGTTCGACCAGTGTGCGAAGCATGCTGGAGTTTGAACAGAAGAGAGCATTTTAGTGGGTGTAACTACCGTTGCTACATATGGGATATTACTGCAGGTGCTTGTTTTTTTGCCCCATGCTGCTCTAATGACCGCCATGGGATAAAAATGGACCAAAATTGGTGACCACTACTGTGGGATTCTGCTGAGCCTGACAACAAGAAAACGGTTTGAAATACAAAGGTTTGGAAGCAAGACTGTCTCTACTGTTCTTCAACTTGCTTGTTTTGTTCAGGTGTGAAATGCAAATGTTTCTCAAACAATACAAAAAAAAAAAAGACTTAATCCAGTTAGATCAGTTTCCCAAACCTACCCCTGGAGAAGGGAAAAAAAAAAATAATGTGCAGGACCAGAGGTTCTCCAGGAGCAGGACAGGAAACCTGTGGGTTAGGTCACTAGCAAGAATTTCAGCACTTTCATTTAAAAAAAAAAAAAAGTTTCTAGATTCACAGATAAATCCTTAATCCATCAATACTGGGATCCACAAATTCAATGTTTCAATGTTCTAGATTGGAAAGCTGGCAGAAACTGAAAAATGTACAAGTTGCATTGTTTCCAGTAGCCTTGATCCATCAAACTCTGAGTACAACTGGGCTTCATTTATCAAACTGGATACATTTATTGATAAATTGTTGGCATGCATTATTTACACAAGTGTTTGGGTGTATGTTGGGGGGGGGGGGCCCTCAAAAATGTAAAAGTTCATGATAGAAGTGGTTTACATTCAGTAATGCCTATAAAAGTCCATAAAGGGCAAAGCTCGCAGCTGAAAACGACTGCTAAACGGTCAGACAAACAGCTTAGACATTCCAGTGTGTCAGCTATCGCAGACACACACTAACTAGCCTCGTCTTTGTCTTGACGCATGTAGGTTCCTTTTTTTCCCCCAATCCCAGTTACTCATTGCCAATTATACACTTTGAAGCTGATCAATTGTTCACATTAGCGAGCCTCCTTATGTAAATGTGTACAAACTCAGGATCTCTCGGAGGACATGAACACTTTTCTCCAATTTAATAACCTCAAGGCAAATTCGCATGTTTGTTGGTGATGTTTTTCACCTGATCACATACTACTCACGTAACAAATTGCGCATGCGAATTCATCTGACCACGTGGCATGATGTGAACAACGTGATCTTGCCAAGTGTAAACGTGATGCTTCGTGTAGAACAATATGAACTTTGTACTACGTGGGGAAATGTAAAGTGATGTCTAATAATCATGTGCCATTTGATTATATCCAGCTTGAAAAATGAGGCTCGGTAGGTAGCCATCTTAAATTTACTTGGAAATAATACTTTATCTTCGACTATGCAAAAGGTGTAACGTGTCAAAGTGAAGAAACACGTAGCCGAATAAACGATGCACACAGGAGGAGAAAAGGGCTCGGGGGAGGATTGGATTTTGTTTTAATCGATCCGAAAGGAAGCTATCTTCTTTGCTTGGCTGCTCGTGAATGAATTCACGATCTTGAACTCATGGGTGCCTGTAGGTGTGTGTGAAAGATGTTCACACGCTGACTTGAACCAAACCCGGCGCTACTTGATCACTTCACAAAGCCATGACTTCAGATTTGTAGCGCACCCACTCATCACTCTCCTCCTCTTATTATTCTCGGGCTTGAGAGGCGGCGTCACAGAGACAAACTGATCTCAGATCAGAGACTGAGCTGCGGGCGGCACCAGACCCTCAGCATGCGGAGGAGAGAGTGGGAGTGAGTGAGTGATGTTGATGGTAGGCGAGCTGACATTATACTCACTGAAAGCCCAGACTGAGGCATTTTCAGCAAAAAGTACATAAATGAAATGTTTACTCCGGGTTGGATCGTCACCGTCACAGATTCTTCCACCTGACCAGTATAATATTTGCCTCATCTGTTTCAAGGTTGTGTGTTCGACATGTGTATGTATGTGTGTGAGATGCTTTCCTGCGTGCCACGTTTGTAAAGAGTGCTTATTTATTTTACCATAGCGCTCTGAGCTCTTTCATCCCTCTTCACTGGATGTTTTATTTCTTTTTCTCACCATCCTATGTAAATCCTACGGACTGTTATCTGGCGTTTTAAGCCTAAGCCTGGAAGAAGATGAATATTTGCCACATATACATTCTAGCACAGGGAAATTCTTTTCTTTGCATATCCCACCTTGTTAGGAAGTTGGGATCAGAACGCCAGGTGTGGATACGGTGCCCCCGAAGCAGACAGAGTTAAAGGTCTTGCTCAAGAGCCCAATGTAGCGGTGTTGGGGTTTGAACCAACCAATGATCAGATCAGTAATCCAGAACCTTAACCTTTGAACCACTACTGCCCCTCCAGTGCCAGGCTCCACTCAGTATGTACTGAGTGACCATTTCAGAGGGCTGAGATGAATAATAAGAGAACTGAAGCACCCTTAAATAGGGTTTAGAATGGCTTATGCTTGAAATCCAGACTGTATATGTATGGACTTGACTCAAAAGCATGAAGATCCAGTTCAAACTATTGCTTTTGCAGTGCTGCAGTTACCACAGCACACAAACAGGGTCATGACTGCATAACTCCTTCAAGAACGAAAAGGAAAAGATCAATTTAAACCTCGTTGCTCATGCATTAGCAGCTGTAATTTGCGAAACTTATATCCCAATGGATGGCAAATGTGGTGGATTGTGTTGCAACCTCACGGCTCCCGGATCCCTGGAGATTGGGTTACTGTCTGCGTGAAGGTTCAGATGTTTTCCCAGTGGATGCACGGGTTTCCTCGGGTTGTCTGGTTTCTTCACACCTTCCAAAAAATATGCTCCGAATGACACCAAGGTGAATGAGTCGACATGGTGCTCTGTGATGGAATGGTTTCCCATCTATTGTACATCCAGTTTTGCTCGCATTGTTCTGGTATAGACTCCAGATCCACCACCACCCTGAATATAGTGTATATAGGGGGCAGTGGTAGCCTAGTGGTCAGGGCACTGGCCCTTCAGTCGGAAGGTTGTGGGTTCAAGGCTCAGGACTG
>JAQLOM010000036.1:2354353-2370143 GCA_030068315.1 Chrysichthys thysi | reverse complement strand
TATCCTGCCTCTCACCCGATGTCAGCTGGGATTGGCGCCGGCTTCCCCCCGTGACCCTGAACAGGATTAAGCGGAAGAAGACGAGACGAGACGAGAAACGAATTATGCGTTTCCAGTATTTCTAACGGGGAAATTCACTTTGATATACGAGTGCTTTGGGTTACAAGCACGTCTCCGGAACGAATTATGCTCGCGATCCAAGGTTCCACCGTATTTGCTTTAGATCAATCACCATTCAGGCATATTCACTTGTTAAAATTTTGACTGGAAAAAAATGGACTCAACAGTTCAGTGTTTTGATAAGGAAAATATACAATCGCCCATCACAGTAAGTTCAACAAGGAGGCATCCGTGGGTCCCCCAGTGTACATCGCGGTTCTGAGCTCTGACTTCCCTCTTCTGAGTTACACTCGACGAAGCGTCATGTTTTCCCAAATCATTCCATTCAATTATGGTCCACAAAACAATTTCACTTTAGAACACAATGTCTAAAACGGTTTGGTGGGCTGAATTAAAATATTTATACGGGCTGCACGTTGGATATTTCACACCCCTGTCCTAGATGATACAGGGTGGGCCATGAAAAAATAGCCCCGCCTCCGATCCCAGTGCCGCGCTTCTTGTAGGAGGCCGCAGACCCTTCTTTCTCTCCGCCTGTCGCCCCATGTGTAGGTACATAGATGTGAACGGGACCACTTTCAGTATTTGTTGTAACTTCTGGTTATGTGAATAAAAACTATTTATTTACTCGTTCATCTTATCTTCTTATCACGAAAGGCGGGCTACTTTTTGTGGCCCACGCTGTATAATGTGCACCACGGTATGTGATCAGAACTCTTTACAGATAGAAACAAAGGCTCAGGGCTGAGTTTCCCCAAAAACCTCATAGCACAAAACTAATTCAAATGATAGAGCGAGCAGCACTTTAAACACACACTCACTCGCTGCTTCTTTCAGTCAAAATGATTTTATCCTTGCAACACTTTTGGGAACCCGTGTCCTGTTTAGTTAGTCGCCTCACAGGCATGGGCTTCTTCTCAAATGCATGGTGATAGCATCCAGAACATGTGAAAATACTTACATCAGCCTCGCACTGATTCAACTTGCATGGACTCTCCTATGTGGTCATATTCCCCGGTCGTTCGTTCACACACAAAAGGCAGCACTGTAGTCGTAATTGACTTCACTTAGCATACGGACTGTAATGTCCTCCAGAAGAGAAGGCTAAAACGATTAAACCTTGGAGCGGGGAGGGAAACCTTGTGCGACTACACACACAGTATTCGTCTTACGCTGACGTCGCTGTCGTGAATAGAACATTGTTCCCACAAGACACTAAAATCTGGAACGACCATTTCTCAGGCTCTCTGGAGCTGTGTGTGTGGGTGGGGAAGAGTGAAATATTGGTCTGTCCCAGCATCTAGATAAATGAGACACCAAGGCCCAGGTCCTGAGTGAGAATAGCGCTCCTGCTTTTGTTTGTTTTGATTTTGTTCCCAGAAGCAGGCCGGAGGGGGCGACGGTAGGGGGTAGAGGGACTGAGATATTTCTGTGGAGTTGTTTTCACAGCAAAATTGCCTTGTGTATAGCACGCTTCATCACTTTGACTGCCGCAGACATGACAGAGGCACAGGCAAACAGACGGGTGACAAATTACAGGGGGAAAAAAATGACAAAGTGTGCTGGTAAGGCATTGGACCACTGCAAGCCACCAGAAGATCTTCTGTGGATTCTGCCCGTCGGTAGAACTGCATGGTTTTCTCTTGGTGCTCTGACATCGTCCTCCCAAAACACCACTCCAATATCCCTCATAGATGTACGACGGTGTTTAGTTCTAGTGAGTATGAAAGCCATAGAGTATAATTCACATCATTTGCATCTTCACTTAGATGCTGTGCCCTGTGAATGGGGGCAGAGTCATCCTGGAAGAGACCACACCCATCAGGATAGAAACGTTTCATCATGGGGTAAAGGCGTTCGTTCAGAAGAGTTTCGTGTTGATTTACAGTAACGTTTCCCTCCAAGGGGACAAGTGGAGCCAGGCCAAGCCATACCAGAAAAATAAATAAATAAATGCCCCGTGCAGAATAACAGAGCTGCTATTTTTTCATCTTTAATTCGTCACCTGTTTATGTTCGTTAAAGCTGCATTATGAAGTGAAGAATATCTGAAAACTGTCAATCTTCTTTACCAGTTTTTATTTATATATATCTTGGCTGTATTTTAGTAGTTGGATCATTCTACTAAAGAACTAATATTAGCACAACTTTTCATATTCCTACTAAACAAACCACCCGCAAGGACAAGAACGTGAACGTCTCGCATAAAGATTTATTCCATCGTATTTCCGAAACATAAATATATTGCTTTCTGTACATAAAATGTTTATGGCAATATAACAAAGTCATTCCCACAATATAGAAACTATGAAAGTTAATGCACCTAATGCGGTTACCTCTTGATTTAAATGCATGCGACAAAAGCCTCAAAATTTAGGAATTAAAAAATGTAAAAAATAATAATAAAACAAACAAACAAAAAAAAAACAGATGAGTTAAAAAAATCAAAGCATTCTGGGTCAGACATAACCCTTTTGCCTTTCTGAAGACGTCGTTCGTTCGTGTGTTCTCAAACCAACCCTAAAATTTCAGCTGTCTTAAAAACTTGAACAGACAGAGATACTACTGCTTTTAAATAAAAGCATGACGTCTACATTTTCTCACGAATTACGAGCAAAACAGAAAATGGCTTCTTACAAAACAGTTATGCAACAGAAATTCACTTAATGCCACAAACAAAGGCCCAACTAAGAACCAAGAGGGAGAGATCAAGTATTTCCTCTAGGTTTGGGGGGGAGGGAAGGAGAAAAAGAGAAAGGAAAGAGGGAAAGAGGAAAGGGGTCACCCGGGGGGGGACGATTCATTGAGCTGAGGCGGGACAGACAGACAGAGAGTGAGACAGAAAGAGCCAGAGAGAGAGAGAGAGAGAGAGAGTGAGCGAGAGAGAGAATAGACAGTGAGTGGAGGGGGATATTTATTAGCCTGTGAAGAGCCTCTCCACTTAATTTAACAACTCCATCCTGAAAGCTGCTCTTTTCTCCGGCCGTCCACTGCAAATATTTGAAGTGTAATCTTCCCAACAATGAACGAACAGGCGACGAGAGGCAACGCAAACACACGGCACACGAGTTCTCTGTTTGCCTCCAGTCTTACTTAAATAAAAAGACCCACTTCAGGAAGCACTCGGATTAAACAAACCAGGCCAGAAGTAAGAACGGAGAGAAGAGAGGAGCAGGCAGTGTGGAGTACGCCTTGGGCTTTTATTTTCTCGCTCTCAGTAGCTACTGAAGGCTCTGGGTCGGTTTTCAATTGTGACTCAATTGTGAAAGTGGTCCAGGATTGTACTGTAGTGCCGCGCACACGAAACTTTCCTTGTGTCCCTGCAAGACGGTTGTTAATGAAACAAAATAAAACAAAACAAGATCCACAACAGAGACCCAGTCAAGCCCAGGACATCAATTATGACCGGTTATTTAGCCTCAGAACTGCTTTCCTGGATACTGTGATCCTCATGAGGGTTTGTGTGAGCACCTGGGGAGAATACTGCAGGCCCGGCATTAAGCACGAGCGTTAGGGGTGCGGCGGTATATCGCCCCGCATATCGCGATATAATCGCAGGATTCACATCTGTAGGCTATAACGCTGTAAACAGTGTGTTAGGATGCTCTGGGCATGCGCAGAAGAGCTGGGTCAAACCCTGAGAAAGGTGAGCGCGAGTGACCCCAGGAACAGGGCCAGGGGGCACGAGGGACACCAGGCGCGTGAAGGTGAAACCACGGCACCAGGGTCCATCTCGCACTCCGATTTCGACTCGTAATCCTCGTCGTCGTAGACATCATCCAGGGCGTCCTGGTCGGGGGCGAGCACGCGGTCCGAGAGCGCGCACAGGCGGCTCATGTTGTCCTTGACCACCTCGCAGAAGGGCCTCTCCACGCCGTCGCACACGCAGCGCTCGAGCAGGGCGCCGTCAGGGAGCAGGCGCAGCTCCTCGATGGTGCCCCTGCACCGCGCCGAGCACTTCCTCCCGTTGAACAGCTGCCCGCAGTGCGCCAGGTACTCGGACAGAGCGGCGCGACAGACGTCGTCCTCCTCGCACTGCTGCCGCGCCTCCGTGCACCCGATGCCGCCGGTGGCGTCGCGCGCGTGCGTGCGCGGCAGGCACGGCTCGATGGCGCGCTTGGCACGCCGGCACTCCGCGTCGACCCCGCAGTCACACGTCTCCAGGTCGGGACCGCGAGCCGTCTGGTTTAAGCGCACGAGCGCGCCGACGCAGTGACTCGGGCAGCGGTGCAGGGCGCCCCGGATGTTCCCGTCGCACGCGGCCAGGTACTGTGTGTAGGCGAGCTCGCACTCGCGCTCCTTGTGGCACCGGAGCACGGCCTGCCAGCACGCGGGCTCGGCGTTCAGCGCCACCGCCAAACACACGAGCAGCACCGCGCGGCCACGCCAGCTCCCCATGCTCGCGCGCTCAGCGAATTGCGTTTCACACCCTCACTTCCGGTCCACATTTATCACTTGGAGGCGCGGAGGCTCTAAACGCGCTTCCGACCCTAAACATCACTCGGTCACAATAAACCCGGTGTTCACTCCCTCCCTCACTCCGAGGGCGCTGTCAGCGGGCAAAAACAACAAGTCGGGCTCCAGTGTTTACTCCCAACTGTGGTTACCACGGAAACCCGAGCGTCCAGAAAACTTTTCGACAGGTAAACAAACAAACAGGTTAGCCGTTAGCCGCTGTACGGCTTCAGGGAGAGTCTCGAGCTACCCGCTGAAATCCCCTTTGGTTTGTTTGTGCTGGGGCAGATATCTTCCCCCTCACTCGGGTTTTCACTTTCACCGCGTCGCTCGTGACGGAAAGAAAGACAGAGAGAAGAAAGAGCCCCCTGTCTCCCCCCTTTCCCCCCATTACGCATTCTGTTTTACGATTGGTCGTAAAGAGGGACTCGTTTCCATAACAACGCTGTTGTCCCCCGCGCCCCCCTCCTCCTCTCCTTCCTGGCCAGTCTCGAGCTGACCTGCGCGCGGAACTCTTTAAAAAAAAAAAAAAAAAAAAAAACCTTTTAAAAATATAACGGTCACCGAGGCGAGCGTCCAGTTGAGATGTACAGGAACCATGTTAGTGGTGTACAGGAACAGATCCTGGTGTCCTCCTGGGTGTCTGAGAAGTCCCCACACAGGACTTGGGCTCGGTGTTTATCCCGGCCGTGTGTGATGTTTAGACACAGGCGATTTGTGCTGAAATTCATGTGGTCTGTGTGTGTGTTTGTGTTCCACCACAGATATTTCCCTTTTACCACCACGCTCCTTTCTCCACACTGATCCCCGGCAGACCGAAGAGGAGAAAACCGTCCTCGTCCATCTCCTCCTGTCCCCTTTCCCACATCGAGCGGTTTAATCTGGCATTGAAGAGGAAATGAATGGAGGACAATAGAGTTTTCTGGCCCGTTTCACCCTCTTTGTGTTAAACTGGCCATGCAGCGGACAGCAGGGCCTTTCAGTGCACCTCGGCAATAGGGAAAAGTTTTTTAGCATTAATATATTTTACGACACACTCGAAAAAACATTCACACACCCCAAAACCTCTCTGCTATTGAAATGGAAACTAATGCCGCCTGGGACGGGTTTGGCCTGGCCTGCTTAATAAGAAAGAAAAGCTTGGGCTACACGGTTGTAGGTGTTGTTTACAGTGCTGGGGTTGTTTAGAGGGTCCGCTTGAAATTCTGCTTAAAGATTAAGCAGCTGTGCTGAAATAAAAATAGAAATTAAGCGGTTGTATTCGTTGCATCGTATTCTCAGCAAGAAGGTCCAGGGATCAATCCCTGGGGTCGACCTGTGCGTCTTTCTGTGAGTTCTCCCTGCGTCCCTGTGGGTTTCCTCCGGGTACTCTGGTTTCTTCCAACGGTCCTAAAACGTACACAGAGGAGACTGGTAATCTGCATGTTTTTGGACCTTGGGAGAAACCCAGCATGTCTGGATGAAACCCACACAGACATGAGTAGAACATGCAAACATGACACGCAAAGGCCCCAGTTGTCCTCCAGGATCCCCCAGTCAGAACTTCTATTTCACAAAACACTCCAAGAACGTTTTTTTTTTGTTAACTCGAACATTCTGCGAAGGTTTGTTAGGTTGTTCTGTGAATCGCCTGGAAAGTTTGGTTTACGTAAATATAACATTATGTTTTGGTTGAGGAAGTGTTCTCCTAATGTCTGGAAAGCTTTGGAGAACGTTCCTGTTTGGCGTATTAATGTTCCCCTTACATTACCCTGGAGAGAACATTCTCTAACGTCGACTTTTGTAAAACTAACTTTAGGAGACTCATAAGCTAACGTTAGTTGAAGGTTCGGTGTTTGCTGGGTTGCTCTCAGTGATTCTGGTGTTAATTTATTTGATATGGTGTTGTATTTCTGGTACTTCTGGCAGATGCTAGCAGTTGGGCTGCCACTCTGATGTCACTGGAAAGCATTGTTATTGCTTGCATTAGTTTTAGAGGAGAAAAATTTGTGAGTTTAAAAATAATGGACAACCCAGGTTCAGGTTTAGCTCTAGGTTTAACTTAACTTAAACTTTCTTCTTTTCTTTTTCTGCAGCGTTCAGCACAGCTGAACATTCAGTGTTTGCTGGCTTTTCTAAGAGTGAGGTGACAGTGCTAAAACGATTGGTCCCCAATCCACGGAAGGCTGACACACAGAGACAATTATTCACACTCACATTCACACCTACGGGCGATTTAGAGTAGCCAATTAGCCTAATCCCCTTTGTGCATGTCTTTGGACTGTGGGAGGAAACCGGAGTACCCTGATGAAACCCACGCGAACACACGGAGAACATGCAAACTCTACACAGGAAGGCACCCAGGTCGACCCAGGGGATCGAACCCAATACCTTCTTGCTATGAGGCAACAGGGCTAACTACCACACCTCAAAGTGCAGGTTGCAGGTGTTTCCCATCATGCTGAAGCAACTGGTCAAAAAGCATAAAGCATAAAAAAATAAATGAGTGAATGGAAAACACCAAACATGTTCATGGCTAATTCCCCAGGGATCGAACCCAGAACCTTCTTGCTGTGAGGCAACAGTGTTAACCGTGCTGCGAATGTCATATTTAAAAAAGAAGCCTATTTATTTCTTACATGTAATGCTTTGGAGCATCCACAAAACAAGTTAGTTCCCATTAACACTTGCATTACATTATCTGGCTTCTCTCTCTCTCTCTCTCTCTCTCTCTCTCTCTCTCTCGACGTTAAGACACACAGAACGAGAAACCACAAAGCACACACTCATCTATTCTGAAGACTTTTCCTTTGACAGAAACCATAAGTGTTTACATTGGCGACTCGTCCATAAAACCTCATCATATCAATTACAGACATTTTCAAAATCCCTTTTTTTTTTTAAAAAGCGCGTCTACCATTTAAGTCCTTGTGTAAGTTGTCACTATAGAAACAGTAACATATTCAAACAAGTGCACGGATGTTGATCTGTGATTTACCTGGTAGCTGGAACCATTGTCAGGACCGCTGTTATAGAAAATTAATCAACACCTTCTGACCAATCGGATTAAAGCCTTCAGCCCGGCTGTGGTATAAATGGATAATATAACTCTAAGCACTTCGTATAAAAATCTATTTCATGGACACAAGTTGGCAAGTTTGATCATGGGTGCTCAGTATGCTCTAGGCTAGACTAAATAAATAAGTCTGCAGTGTTGTGGAAAACTAACTGTTTGGAAATAGGTGGCTGTTTATATTTCTGGCTTTTTAACCATTTTCACCATTGTGAAATGCCCATCGCATAGAAATCTTCAAGGTTATCATGAAATAGGCTTTTCCAGTGTAATTAGGATGCCAAATACCCCATGTTTCATTAAATAGACTTGCAAAATTAGCGTTTTGAACTTTGTGACACTGAATTTAGTTGAATATTTTTCGATTTGTACCAATTTTCACTATTTTCAAATGCCTGTAGCTTAGATACCGTCACATGTTGCATAAGGTGGACATGTCCAGTGCATTAAGACGGCTATAATAGATAAACATACAAAGTCTCATTCAATTTCCAGGAAAACTGAAGTTTTTCCATTGCTTTGATCGTAGGTGTATTTTAACTAATTTAAGCTTTTTTCAATTTTCAACGTAAAGCTTGGAAGCAGTGTGGTGGGTAGTGCTGTCGCCTCACAGCAAGAAGGTCCTGGGTTCGATCCCTGGGGTTTGGGTATTTTTGTTGTGGAGTTTGCATGTTCTCCTTGTGTCCTTGTGGGTTTCCTCAGGGTACTCCGGTGTCCTCCCACAGTCCAAAGACATACACAGAGGGATTAGGCTTATTGGCTGCTCTAAATTACCTGTAGGTGTGAATGTGAGTGTGAATGGTTGTCTGTCTCTGTGTGTCATCCTGCACTGGATTGGTGACCTGCCCAGGGTGTAACCCGCCTCTTGCCCGAAGTCAGCTGGGATTGGCTCCAGCTTCCCCCCGTGACCCTGAACAGGATTAAGCGGCAGAAGGTGAGTGAGTGAGTGAGTGAGTGAGTGGTCTTGGAAGCATTTTTAGAGACCCATAATTACTGATTCATGTCCCATGAAAATTTTTTTTTTAGCATGACTAAGCCTCACCATCTAAGATGGAAAATGCTTCCAAGGATTGGATTCCAATCTGGGGATCTTTATTTTGAAGAAAGTTGCATTTTCAAGAAAATATATTTTGAAAACTTGTGCAGATATGGGTCTGTCATTGTTTTTCTGTGCACACAGATATAGACATAGCCAGAAAATGTCCATACATGTATTTAGATTGACATATTTGTCCATTTATTGACCTCCAAAAACCCCATTTTATTTTATTCTTTTTATTATCGATCCCTTTTCTCAATAACCATTTGAGATATTTGCATGATCTCAATTGCAGTTTTTGTCTGGCACCAAATTGAAACCCTCAAACATTTAAAATAGCCTCAACTATCGTTTTGAAATTTTGGCTGCTCTTACCTATAATTATGTACAATAAGTATTACAGTACAATATAATACAGTATGTGGTCGTGAGTGCGTTTTTCCGCAAGTAATGCCTCCATCTGTTAGCCAAAGGTGGTATTGCATCGCCAGGCTAAAATCTCAGAGATCAAATAACTAAAGCATGGTTTTGTAAATGAATCCACATGACCTACTTCATAAAAATATGTTTATTATAGCTTCAACAGTGAAAATCATAAAATGAACATAATTCATAATTTAGGCTATAGAGTGGGAGATTATTATACATGATAATATAATTCACTTTATTATACAGAGGGGAAAAAATCAGAAGAACAGTTTGGGTTTTTTGGATTTAATCACGCGCTCATGTCACAAGTCATAGATAAATAAATAAACAAACAAATAAACAGACATTAACATGCATCTCTCCTCTTTCTGTTTATATATATATATATATATATATATATATATATATATATATACATATATTGCTGTATATACAGGATAATATTGCACGCTTACAGATTACAAAAGCACAAAGACACACATTTTAAGACTCTTGGCAATGCTCTATGGCACTAGGTATTTGCACTGGTGCTTAGAAAAACGGCAATTACGCAAACTGTTTCAACCAACTGTCACAGCACGACTCGCACGAAGCACACGGCGCGAAACAAATGTTGGCAAAAAACAAAAATATCTTCAGCTGTGCTATTGCAAACCACACATTATCAACTTGGAGAGCCAAGCTGTTCAGTAAAAGACAATTCGATTAGATTATATACTATAACATTGGAGTACAGTGATCTTAAAAGAGGAACAGTCAGAAAGAACAACACGCTGTAGCTGTTAGACAACACACAATCACCTGCACAAGACAGCACCACTAGATGGGAGGTAAAAGATGATAAGGGTTAGGGGTCAGAGGTCAGACCAGGGTGAAATGATGATTAATGGGGATCTGAGAGGATTAAACGAAGCCATTTCTGTTCTATAAAGACACAGGGACTATTTCCATGGAGGCGGATCAAATCTTATTATCATAATTATTGCTTTATCCTAACATTTCCCAGGACGCCCATTTAGCCTGACAGCTTCCAAATAAAGAGTAGTTTCCTAAACAGCTTCACAAATGTAAATTAAAACATTGACAAACCTTACTCTTTCCCCTTAACCGACCTTACGTCCCGTGTTAAAACTAGCACGTCTTAAGACCTGCCTTTTAGCGAAATGTGGCAGCTTTGTTTAAGCTGGGGGCGGAGCTTATTTCAGGGTCAGAAAAGTGCACAGAAACTAGAATGAATAAACTGAAAGTTAAGTTAAAGGTTGCACTGCAGTATTGTGAGACACGTTTCTTTTTGATAAGACATAAATGTTTATCGATCTAAAAACGCTTTAAAATATTACAAACCGCACCTTTAAATCACACTTGCATGAATTATCTGATCTTTACTATTAGAACTAGCAGTCACAGAGCAAACTATTTAGTACTTGCCATCTTCACGTTCATGTCTCATCGTTATTAAACACGTTTGCTTCTTCAGCCTGTATTTTTCCATCCCTGATGTATTTTTTTCAGATTTAAAAGCAGTTGCTTGGGTTGTGTGGTGGTCTAGATGCTCATGAAAAATCCTGTCTCGCATGCTTCCACTCGAGAAAAATCTCCCTAACTTGGTAGGATTTTCGCATGATGTGATCACCTGAATGGGGAGACTGAAGCCAAATCCTACAGAAGTAACTTTTCCAGGGTAAATATTGACCAAGTTGGGACTTCAGTCACCAGCTCGGAAAATATTCACAAACAAACAGCAACGACGGTAAATCTGCGCAAACGACGCTGGCTCTGACACACAGATGGAGGGGAGGGATGGATATGTGGGACGTGTGACAGTCCATATGTGCTGTACAGATCTGTCCGTGTGTGTGTGTGTAGGGGAGCTTTCACGGACTTGGCATCAGACCTGGCAGTTGGTACAATTGGCAGTGCATGGAGTTTTGCTCCTGTAAACGCAATGTAAGTGACGTGACGGAAAAGAAAAGAAAAAGAAAAGAAGGGGATGGAGAGAAAGGGACAGGAGTAGGTCTTTCCTCCTTTAGCATGGCGTTAAAGAGACACAGGTGTAGATAAATGTGTGTGTGCTTGGTGTTGTAATGTTACACGGGAGGAAAAAAAAACAGATAGTAGTTCACATGAGCGAACACTTCTCGGCGGAATTTTTCAGCTCCTCCAGCGTGGCCTGTGCTTTGTCTTTCAGGTGGTCGATGTCCACGTTCTGGATGCTGGACAGCTGCCCGAGCACCGAGAGCTTGCTCTCCTCCTCCTGGTTGTCCTCGGCGATCATCTTCGCCAGCTCGGTCGGCAGCTCCACGTTCTGCGTGGCAGCCTGGATCTGCGTCTCATCCACTTCGTTCTGACACACAAACACACACACGTGTGTGCAAATGCTTAAGAACTATAAGCAAGGGTATATGGTTTGGTTAGTAAAATCTACTGATATATCTTTTACACTCCATCATGGTTAACCCTTTATAGGACACTAATTGAAATATTTGGAAATTGAACATTTCAACCCTACAGTGTTCTTCATCTTCATCTTCATGGCTCCTGTCCATGCTGTCCGGTACACAGGGGGTCAAGCGGCCCCCACGGGGTTTGGGTGACATTTCTGTAACTAAGTGCATTCTACAGGGTGCGGTTGCTAGCCCTACGCCAACCCACCCCTAACTCGGGACTCGGGTTCATGCATATAGACACACACACACACACACACACACACACACACACACACACACACACACACACACACACACACACACTCTGGACTGCGTCGTCGATGCCGACGAATCGCGTGTTATCGATGAGTTTTCTTGTGGGCGTACAGTCCAATTCACACACACACACACATATACAAGCTCTCTCACACACACAAAACCTTTTCTGTTTCCTTTACTGCCTTTAATAATGTTTTTTGTGTGTAGATGGAGTGAGAGTGGAGTAGAAGTGTATTACAGGTGGAGTAGAGGTGGAGTAGAGCTGGAGTGGAGGTAGAGTTGGAATGGAGCTGGAGTAGAGGTAAAGTAAAACTGGAATAGAGGTGGAGTAGAAGTGGAGTGGACTGGGAGTGGACCTGGGATAGAGGTGGAGTAGAAGTGGAGTGGAGGTGGAGTAGACGTGGAGTAGAGCTGGAGTGGAGGTAGAGTAGAGGTGGAGTAGAGGTGGAGCTGGAGTGGAGATAGAGTAGAGGTGGTGTAGAGCTGGAATAGAGGTGGAGTAGAAGTGGAGTGTAGCAGGAGTGGAGATAGAGTAGAGGCAGAGTAGAGTGGGAGTGGAGGTGGAGTAGAGGTGGAGTGGAGTGGGAGTGGAGGTGGAGTAGAGGTGGAGCTGGAGTGGAGATTGAGTAGAGGTGGTGTAGAGCTGGAATAGAGGTGGGGTAGAAGTGGAGTGTAGCGGGAGTGGAGATAGAGTAGAGGCAGAGTAGAGTGGGAGTGGAGGTGGAGTAGAGGTGGAGTAGAGTGGGAGTGGAGGTGGAGTAGAGGTGGAGTAGAGTGGGAGTGGAGGTGGAGTAGAGGTGGAGTGGAGGTGGAGTAGAGGTGGAGTAGAGGTGGAGTGGAGTGGGAGTGGAGGTGGAGTAGAGGTGGAGCTGGAGTGGAGGTAGAGTAGAAGTGGAGTGGAGCGGGAGTGGAGCTGGAATAGAGGTGGAGGAGAGCTGGAGTACAGGTGGAGTAGAAGTGGAGTGGAGCGGGACACCTGACATTCTCTCACGGCACACTGGTTGAAAAACACTGGAGTAGGGGTTGAGTGCTGACCATGATGCAGGTAGTGTGATGTACAGTTAGAGGTGTGACAGAGGTGTAGTGCAACTTGTAAAGGTGTAATAAGATGTATATTAAAAGGTGGAGAAAGAGTGGAGCACTGACCGTGTAGCAAATGGATTGAGGGTGGAGTGAGGGTGGAGCACTGACCATCTAGCGGACAGAGTGAAGGTGGAGTGACGGTGGAGCCCTGACCGCGTAGCAGGTGGAGTGAGGGTGGAGCACTGACTGTGTAGCAGGCGGAGTGAGGGTGGAGCACTGACCATCTAGCGGACGGAGTGAAGGTGGAGTGACGGTGGAGCCCTGACCGCGTAGCAGGTGGAGTGAGGGTGGAGCACTGACCGTGTAGAAGGCGGAGTGAGGGTGGAGTGAGGGTGGAGCACTGACCGTGTAGCGGGTGGTAAGAGGGTGGAGCACTGACCGTGTAGCAGGCGGAGTGAGGGTGGAGTGAGGGTGGAGCACTGACCGTGTAGCAGGCGGAGTGAGGGTGGAGTGAGGGTGGAGCACTGACCGTGTAGTGGGTGGTGTCCGGCGCTCAGAGGGATGCTGCGCTCAGGTGTGTATCCTGCTCCATGCAGCTGAGTGTGTGTGTTGTGTGTGGGATAAAACTTCGACTTGATCACCAACTTCTGGCTTTTTCCCTGTTGCGTGTTTACTGAGCCCGGATGCTGTACACTGTGGCGGGAAACACACACACACACACACACACACACACACACACACACACACACACACACACACACACACACACACACATTAATTTCCTTGGCTAATTTCCTCCACATGCTTTCTCCATCCGTAATTTCCGAGAAACTATTTTTTGAAATTTGTGATGTATTAGTAAAGTATTGGAACGCTCCATTAGCTGGCAATAATAGGTCGATTCACACCTCGGGCTTCACGCAAACAAGCAAAACACTCATTATGCCCCGTACGCTGCCTGCAGACATGATCAAAATCGAACAAATATTGAAATATCACTTTGCAGGCACTGGGATTTGTTATGGTCTGAACATTGGCACGCGGACTATAATGGCTGCAGTGTTTTAGACGTCGAGGGGTAATCAGGATTTAATTGAGTCTACGGCCGGAAGACAAAGGTAATAAAAGGTCAAATTTTAGCAACAGCCGCACCTGTTATTAACACTGGCTGATGGGCTGCGTGCTGAAAGTTCACCTGGTAAAAACAACATGAAATGAGAATTAAGATTTTTATTTCTCAGACAAAGTTCCATCAGTTCTTCCAAAAATAAACCTAACTGCATGAGCTCTAACTGCCTGAAAGCAGAAACGATAATAACGTACAAGTGGACTAATGGACAACGTCAGGTGTTGGTCATTAGGGAGAACTGTGTGTGTGTGTGTGTGTGTGTGTGTGAGGCACTGATTATGAAGTCATCTCAGAGTAGTGGATGGTTAAATGTGTAAAAGGGGTTAAATCTGCGTGTTTTAGAATGCATTTTTGATAGAAAGGGCAGGGCGATGAGGAGGATTTCATGAAATATAGAGAAATACAAGCAGTTACAGATGTGAGAGCTTATAAAAAGATCTATCCAATGGGTAAATGTTTGTATGCAGTGAGAAAGAAAGAAAGAAAGAAAGAAAGAAAGAAAGAAAGAAAGAAAGAAAGAAAGAAAGAAAGAAAGAAAGAAAGAAATCTGGAGGTGCATTTGACAAAAAAAGCCAGAATTTTGGGATAAAAGAAAAAACACAAAAAAGAAAGAAAGAAAGGTGAGGGAAGGGTAGAAAAATGTAAAACATTATGCAAACAAAGGGATAAGAAAGAAAGAATATGAAAAATATTCGGGGAGGAATGAAAGAAAGAACAAATGATAAAGGAAAGGAAAAGATGAAAGGATCAGTGACAGAAAGAAAAAGGAAAGAAAGTTGAAGGAATGTTTAAAAGAAAGAATTTTGGGATGAAAGAAAGAAGGAAAGAAAGAAAGAAAAACATGGAGGGAGGAATAAAAGGATGAAAGAAAGAACACGTTGTTTGCGATGATGAAGCGAGACAAAAGGACGAACGAGTGGGTTCTCTTAAAAGCTTCAGAGAAGAAATCGATTCTAGAAGTTTCTAAAAAAAAGAAGAAAACGGAACTGGAGCTGAGTGAGGAAGAGGAGTGGCAGCGTGCCGAGTCTCCGGGCCGGGATTTGGGAATTATGGGTCAGGAGACGGAGAGGCCATGAAAAGTCTGGAAAGAGTGAAAACACGCTGACCCTGCGGTGATGCAGCAATAAATCAGACGAGCAGCGAGTCGGACTTTCCAGTCACGAGCACAAGTCTGAGCCCCGGAGCCTTTACTCCCCATCGCAAGAATCGAATCGCTGTTTCACGTTGTTTAATTACTACATATTTACTGTTACTGCAGTGTGTGTGTGTGTGTGTGTGTGTGTGTGTTTACTCAACATAGTGCTAATTAGCCAAAATCCCTTGCTAGTGCACATTAATTTAGTCTGGGGTTTAAATTTCAGAGACGGATTTATTTATTTATTCATTTATTTATTTATTGAAAGGGGGAGGATCAGCAGCTCAGGCACCTCATACTTATTCAGATTTTACTAATCCGTTCTTAATTTGTTCTTTTATTTTGTTTGTTTTTCCTCTTCGGAAATGTTGAGGTCAGGTATCGAAGTCTTCGGTTCTCACCGAAAAGTGTGGAAGAAGAAGAGGAAGAGGAGGAGGAAGAGGAAAAGGAAGAAGAAGAGGGGGAAGAGGAAGAGGAGGAGGAAGAAGAAGAGGGGGAAGAGGAAGAAGAAGAGTAGGAAGAAGAAGAAGAGTAAGTCATGTAAGCAGTTGGAGATTACAACGACCGTGAAAAGGGCCTCATGAGTCATTAGTGTGCTTTGTGGTCCCCACAAGTGCTGTTTTACAAGAATCTGTGTGTGTGTGTGTGTGTGTGTGTGTGTGTGTGTGTGTGTGTGTGTGTGTGTGTGTGTGTGTGTGTGTGTG
>JAQLOM010000036.1:2325777-2339326 GCA_030068315.1 Chrysichthys thysi | reverse complement strand
ATGCAAACTCCACACAGAAAGGCGCCCAGGTCGACCCCAGGGATCGAACCCAGGACCTTCTTGCTGTGAGGTGACAGGGCTAACCACCACACCACTGTGCCGCCCAACTTTATTATATGTTATTGTTTGTTTTGAGATTTGGTCCTTCATGCATTTAAATGTCTACATAATTTAGTGTCATTCTTATGATTAAAAAAAATCCATAATACTATTTTTAAGCTGAATAAATCCAGGCTCGACATTCTGTCATTCATTTGTTCTTCTTCGGATCCGGACCTTATCCCGGGAACACCGGGCCTGAAGCAGGAATACACAGTGTATACATAAAGTATATCTGCCAACAATGCATACACTCATTCACACACTCATTCACACACTCATTCACACCTACAGGCTATTTAGCACAGTCCTTCTACGTTTGCCATGCTTTTGGGAGGTGGAAGGAAACCGGAGACCACAGAGGAAACCCACATAGACATGGTGAGGACCAGTGTACAGACCGTAACCTGAGCTCAGGATGGAATAAGCAATAACGCTTAGGACTTTCATGCAGCTCCGGGCTACGTGGTTATTTTTGCATACATGTGCAGTAGAAAAATGAAACATTAAGGTAATATACAGCATTATGTACTGTATAACTTGATTACTGGCTCAAATCCGGCTCTCTGTTATATATCCTGCAAAACAGTAATCTGAGCTAAGGTATTGTAGTAAGCTGTGATGACATGACTGCTGGAATAATTGCATTATAAGTGTGCATGCAAATGCAGCCAAGAAGAATACAGTGAAAGCAGGACTTCACTATGGTTCGAGTCCAGGGCTTTTTTTTTTTTTAAATCACAGTTTACTTGTGTAGGCGGAGGCTGTGTGTGTGTGTGTGTGTGTGTGTGTGTGTGTGTGTGTGTGTGTGTGTGTGTGTGTGTGTGTGTGTGTGTGTAAGGTGAAAAATAATGTGAGCTGCTGCTGTGGATAATTCTGTCTGCTCAGTCTGCTGTTCCTACTATAAAGCCCATTTTAAATGTTTTTTTTTTTGCTCCAGTTTTTGACTAATTAGCGTTATTGAAAAGACCAGCGCTGGACTGCTGATGTCAGATTGGACTGGATGTTGCTTGCGGTTTATTAGCATGCCTAAATGACTGGCAATAACAAAATGCCAGGCTGAAACGAAGCGAATTAACCCAACGGTTTATGCATCTCAGCTAAAATGAGAAACTGGACACAGCGGGACACCGTTACGGGTCTACTCAAGGATTTTCTGTTACGATGCACAGAGAAAAATGAGGGCCTTGACAGAAACTTGTGTGTGTGTGTGTGTGTGGACCATGGTTTTAATACCTTGTGGGGACACAATGCCCCCATAATGTGCTATAAGTCTGTTACTTTTACCTTGTGGGGACACAAGGGAACCCTGGATTTTACAAAAATCTGTGAAAACAATGAAAAATCTGAAAAAGCCAGACGTCTTGTGTTTTGCTTGCTTACTTATGGTTAAGGTTAGGGTTGGGTATTATGGGTTATGTAACCCTAGGGTTAAGGGTTATATCTATAGGAATGAATGGCAGGTCCCCATAAAGGCATAAATGCAAACGTGTGTGTGTGTGTGTGTGTGTGTGTGTGTGTGTGTGTAAGGCTAGGTCTCACGTTGGCTTGGAAGCCCCCAGGATCCCTCAGTTGGCTCACAGAGAGATCTCTGTTGGCATATTGTGTGACCCCCAAGGCTGGCACTGAGCAGGAGGGAAAAGCGGGGTCAGAGGAGTGAAATGTTACCAGGGGAAATGCAAATTTTTCCTGACAACTGGTGCAGAAAGCATGTTCTCCCTGACTCCAGGACCTCTGATATTTCACAAAGTCAAACGGAACATGGCAGCCGCCACCCTGGGGCGAGTTTTGATTAGGTTATTTAAAGAGGTATGGAGTAAACACACCCACAAACACACACTGTCTTGCTGTTACCGGATGGACTCGCCACATGGATTTGCTTTTTTTTTTTTTTTGCTTTTTTTAGCCTTCCTGGTTCACACACTTCTGACCACTTCCTTATTCGAACACAGAATTGGCCATCAGAGGTCACGCTGTTGAATGCCACCGCAGGCTGAGCATCACACGCCCAGGCAACATCACAGACAGTCCTGGGAGGAGGCGCTCTGAAAGCGGGCGCGCATTACAGCAGGTTCAGCCCAGCAACTTGTCCTGACTAAATTTCAAAATCATATGTGAATTCAAATAGCTAATATCTTTCAGCACAGCAAATCAGTCCTACTGATCCTTCAGAAATCCCCAGGTGTGTATGTTTGGTATTTAAAACTAAAATGCATTAGTTTGGGCGTACCCATAATCACTACATTGGAAAAGAAAAATATCTCATGATATTGTGCATTTGAATATCATTAAGAGTGTTTAAAGGACTTAGTGGTTGGTACGGAAGACAGGCTACAGGAAAGTATTTGTCCACGTTTAGGTAAACACTGAAAAAAAAAAATGACCGTAGAATTTTTACGGTAATTTACCGGCAGCTTGGGTTTCCAGTAAAGTAGTGTAAAATTTACAGTCAACAACTGTAAAACATATTGATGGTAAAGTCCTGTAATATCTTATATAGTTTAAAATGACACAGTGTATTTTCTCAATGCAAGGTACACCTGAGCTGAAGAGTCTTATTCAGGGACCCAATCAGAGCAGTCTGACAGAGCTGGGGTTTAAACACATGACCAGTTCATCTACAACACAACGCCTTAACCACTGAGCCTCCACAACTAGCTTAAACACCTCGCATTGATACGACCCAATCTCTCAGTGGAGGTACGTCAGTGTTAGAAGGAGCTGAATCTGTGCGAGCTTGTTGTAGGGTTATTGGAGCGGCTCATAGGTTAAGGTGGTGCAGACAGTTCAGAAGGTTGGATGGTTTAATCCCAGAGCTAGCATGGTTAGGCAAAACACTTAACCTTCAGCTCAACTGTATGCTGCATCAGCCGAGTGAGCTGTACTGACGTATATGTTATTTCTTTATAACAAAGATATTGCGGTACTTTAGCGTAAATATGTATTACAGTTGTTTACTGTCAATTTTCACAGTATTTTACTGGCAACCCAAGCTGCCTGTAAATTACCGTAAAAATCTACGATCGTTTTTTTACCGTGAAGAAACTCTAGTAAGTGTGTTCAATCCTGAACTCGGGTATCTGTGTGTGTGGGGTTTGGCATGATTTCCCTCTGACTTGTGGGTTTCCTCAAAGTTCTCTGGTTTCCTCCTACCGCACAAAAACATACCAGTTGGTGGACTGCCCAGCTAACGATTTTTTGCTTCCCAGAACGTTCTAGGAACGTTATTTATTTTATCGCGGGAACATTCCATGAAGGATTGCTTGCTTGTCCTGTGGTTTTCCAGAAAAGTACGTCTTATGCAAATATAACGTTCATTTTTGGATGCATATTTTGCCTTCTGGAACGTTCTCCCAACGTGCTCCTGAGAACCTTTGGAGAACGTTCCCATTTGGTTGTATTAATGTTCCCCTAACACTAACCCAGAGACAACATTCTCTAAACATCAGCAGGAGGTTTTTGTAAAACTAACCACAGGAGAACCGTAAGCTAATAAACAGCTGGGAAGAAGCCCGAGCACCAGTTTGGTGGGATAAATCTGGTGGCTAGCTCCTAGACTCCCATGTATGTGGCTTAGGCTTTGTTCTTTCACACCGATTGCTCTTTGACAGCTAGGTAAAGACAATAAGTTTAAACTCTACATGCAGGTGCATCTGGATCTCCCTTGTTGTACTTCCAAACATATAAATCCAACATGAAGGATGTTGGAATTTTTATTGACTCCAGCATCGTGTGGCGTGTCTATTCACCTGCATGGCACATATAGGAGTAGCAGACAGGCTATGACATCAATGTCAAGGAATAGCCTGGCAGGTGACAGACTCTGGGGTTCTACATCTGTATATATATATATATATATTTCCTGGATGGATGATGAGCTCTTGTCTCCAAGGTTAAGTGCTCCGTAAGCACATACGGATGTGAAATTGGAGCAGAGTTCCTCTAGATATCACGCAAGGCAGGGGACAGGGTAGTGCGCAATACATTACACAAGCACCCAACACAGTAGGAGGGTTTTTGAATTAAGGTTCAGAGAGCCCTTTTATGTGCAGATAAGAGGAAAATTAGCGAACCACTTCACGGCAGAGCAAGGACAGTCCGTAACAGCATTACGTAAGACAATAACACTCAAGCGAACAAAACATGAGGGGCAAAGCAAAGTGCCTGCTAATATCTCCTGCCTAATGTGGAGCGGATCTAACGCAGTGGCTATTCAGAGCAAGAGTGTGTGCATGGGAGATGGAAAAAGACGTGAGAGAGAAAAAAAAGAGACAGAGAGAGAGAGAGGGAGAGAGAGAGAGGGAGAGAGCTCAAGGGCATGGCGAAGAGAGAATATACAACCTCAGGCGTAATTACTGCCACATCACCCACTCAACCCTTAATGAGACTCGAGGCCAGAGGGGAAAACTGGCCCAGCGCTCAAGCAGAAAATAGACACAAAACTACACGATTAGACCAAATAACCAGCTTCATCCTGGCCAAAATCACTGGGTGGATAAACACACAAACACAGCCAGAAAGAGAGTTAAAATAATCACACCCGAATCACACACACACACACCCGAAGAGTCGCATTCTCGTCCGTGGTCTTTGTTTTCACCTCCAGAGTCGCATTGCGTTATGTATCTCTTAATATAACTTAACATAATTGAAAAACAAAGCGATAAGGACATCGACTACGTGACTGCTTCCTGTTCTCTCTTTCAACGTCGTGCTGATGCCCGTGTCGGAAATGCAAATTCAGCCGCCTGCGAGCGCACGTGGTAATCGTGAAGGCATCAGCTGAAACGCTGGCTTATTTTTAGGGCCTCTTAGTGAAGTGTGAGCTCTGTGTGTGTGTACGTGTGTGTACGTGTGTGTGTGTGTGTGTGTGTGTGGAGTGGGAGGGAAGAGGTACGTCTGTCTGACAAGCAGGAGAGAAGGGTGGGATGTGTGTGTAAGCGAGCGAGCGAGTGAGCCATACAGAGATGTGAGCGACGCGCCGAGTCCACCTGAGGCAGCAAGCCTTCACAATGACGCTGTCGGTTCCTCAGCACTTCCTGGATTTTAGGGATTGAACGACAAGATTTAGCTTTGCAACGTTCATTTTTGGCTTACATGCTTCAAAAAAGTTTTTTTTTTTTTTTTTTGGGACTCTTTGCTTTCTTTGGGGACTCTGAAAGGGTTCTGTCCTATATAGAATCCTATAAGAATAAAAATGTAAGCATTTCTTAATATGACGCTACCCAGACATCTCAAAAGTAAATACACCCCCCTGGTTACACCGTTTTATCAGTGCGGACACCACTTGGTGCTACAAACTTGCTAATATACGTAGGATTGTTTTTCATGTCAGATTACAGGATATTAATAGTTTAGAGCGACTAGGAATGCGGCGAACACCAGACGCAAAAGAGTTGTGTGATTAGCAAAGAGTGTGTATTGTGGGTCAGTCTGAGGGTGGAGTTAACCAGTGTATGATTGCACAAAACCTTGGGATTCCTCTTGTTCCAGTCAACAGAGTGATTGTATAATTCAAAAGCGAAGGAAAGGAATCACCAGCATCCGCTCAGGTCGACCTGGGCCCTTGGACAGGGGTCTTCAGACTGTCGAGCGGATTGTTGGAAAAATCCCCGTTGTAAGGCCAACGATGGATGCTGCACAGCGACTCCAAGTGAGTCGGAGTTCTTCTGTGACGGATCTCCATCGACTCAGATACTCTGGTCGTGCAGAGCAACGCCAGAAGGAAGTTTCTAGGAATAATCTTTTCAAAAATGATGGTGTGTGTTTACTTTTGTCTGTTCCCGAACGTACAAACTATCTTAATTAATGCGATTTCTTGGAATCCATCAACTCTCAAACTGACCTTGAGATCTTGCTCTAAGGTTCTAGCTGAAATCTTTTCTCCTCCACTTCTATAGAAACCTTTGCAGGTTTTATTTCTACAATTTTTCCTTGAAAATAAGCCCTACCCAGGAAATAAGTCCTAGCATGATTTTTCTGGATGCTCATAATAAAAGCCCTACTCCAAAACCGAGCCCCAGTAACGATCCCGAGCAGACGCTTGGATATGATACAGTCGATCCCCGTGAAGTCGCGGTTCAGAGTTCACGGTCTCGGTGGTTCGTGGATTTTTTCTTTGAACCCCCAAATTCACGGAAACGGCGAATATCCGGCGAAATTTCTTAAAGGACAAAGTATGATTTCTAGCCTTTCGCAGTGATGTGGAATGTCTGCAAAACACCTTATTAGTTCATATTAGCACTGAGGGTCTTGCAGTCATTTCATTACGAGCCTCTGGGTTTTTTTTCTTTCTCTCTAGAAGGTATTCGTCTCCCGTCGCTTAATCCTGTTCAGGGTCGCGGGGGGAAGCTGGGGCCAATCCCAGCTGACTTTGGGTGAGAGGCGGGGTTACACCCTGGGCAGATCGCCAATCCATCGCAGGGCGACACACAGAGACAGACAACCATTCACACACACATTCACACCCTATGACAATCAGTCTAATCCCCTCTGTGCATGTCTTGGGACTGTGGGAGGAAACCAGAGTACCAGGAGGAAACCCACACAGACACGGCACACAGAAAGACACCCAGGTCGACCCTGGGGATCGAACCCAGGACCTTCTTGACGCGAGGCGACGCTGCTAACCATGTAGCCGCGCCTCTAGAAATTACTAAGACAAAGACATTGTGTTTGTTGGAAAAACTGGAACAAAGTGCTGACACTGGAGACTCCTTCCTTAATTGGTACATAAAAATCTCCTTACAGAAACTCCAAAAAACTGTTTTGCTTTTAAAAATATTCTTATTGTTAACTTTTTATTGGGCAAAAAATTATTTTTATATTTGGTAATGTCAGTTTAACCTACCGTCAATTAAAATACCCCCATGCCTCATGGATGTCTCCCGTCCTAAATAAATGGCTCCTTTAAGCTGGTAAACTTTGTTTTTATACATGTACAGTTTTTGAACAATTTGACTGGCCATATAAGGTAACTCAATTGACCTTGAGCTTCCACATAAAAATATACAAAATCCCTGTAATGTAAAGTTTTTTAAAATATCTTCCATCTAGGGTTGAAATATTGTATTTCAAGTATTAGTGTCCTATAAAGGGTTAATCTTAGATCATGAGTGAGTTATCGTAGAAACAATGACGCATTACAACGAGCGCCTTAACATAAACCTTGGATTTGTTTCACAGCTGCAACGACTGTCAGAGCTGACTTTGTCGAAAATCTTCTGACTAATCAGAACGGAGGATTCAGCAGCGCTCGAGTATAATTTCAACTAATCTTGCGACACAGGAGGAATTCCACCGAAGCTCTCAAACATCAAGCTCTGCATGCGATCATTTAAGACCAGTTTCACTTCTGGCATCCTAATAAACGCAAAACATACCAGCAAACACACACACACACACACACACACACACACACACACACACACACACACACACACACACGCTTAGATGTTCAAGCAGCTCAAAGCTGATTAGAAGCTGCTGTTCAAGTTAATGAAGATTTAGGTGGCTGTCAGGATTATACAGTTTCATAAGACAGTTTAATGTAAACCTACTTAAAAAAAGAAACCTGAACGGTTGTTTTTTACTCTTTTCTTCTTCTTTTTTGTCCCACATGGTGTTAAAATCGATACCAGACCTTTTGACACTCATAATGACATGATGCTAAAAATAAAAACCCCATCAGGCAGGAGAGCGGCTGTCTGATTCCAAGCTGTTCGTTCCTTTTATAAACCTTTCGCAAGCCAGGATTAAGCGACAGGGTGCTTCCATCTCACCGTCCAGCCAATCAAAGTGTTAGGTCTGCTTTACTCTCGGTCTCAGCTTCACAGTGACGAACAGCTGTTGCTCTTTAATCTTCACAGCTGCGTAAGATTACGTCTTGCGAGAGTGGGTCTGGCTCGGACTCAATCCTTCAGCCGCTCTCTCCTGTGATAGCCGAGTGGCTAAAATAAATATGACGTCTTGAAGAAGTCCTGAGGGTTCGGAAAAGAAGTGGAAGGAAGTTGGTGACCGGCTTGGACTCAGCTGCATTCGCTGATATCTGGATGTGATTAAGTGATCTAGGTCGTGTGTTATCTAGGTGTAAGTCAACATAGTTGGGTTTATACTGTAAGTGAAATGATTTCCAGGACAAACTGTAATTTTTGGTGGCTTAGGTGACTAAATGCCTCACTTGCTCATCTTCTGCCGCTTAATCCTGTTCAGGGTCGCAGGGAAAAGCTGGAGCCAATCCCAGCTGACTTTGGGTGAGAGGCGGGGTTACACCCTGGGCAGGTCGCTAATCCACCGCAGGGCGACACACAGAGAGAGACAACCATTCACACTCACATTCACACCTACGGGTAATTTCAAGTCGCCAGTTAGCCTAATCCCCTCTGTGCATGTCTTTGGACCGTGGGAGGAAACCGGAGTACCCGGAGGAAACCCACACGGACACGGCACACAGAAAGGCACCCAAGTCGACCCCAGGGATCGAACCCAGGACCTTCTTGCTGTGAGACAACAGTGCTAACCACCACACGCATGCTGGGGGTCCCACAAGTACCTAACACAAGGATATTTTGGCAACTTATCATCAATACAACTGAAGTGATAAAACTGTATGATGTATTTCCTTGAAAATGCTTCAAATTCATAGCCATAATGCCGTGCCATTTTATTCTCATGTACACAAACAAAAAGGTTTACATTCATGAGCATAACCCAAGACATGCACCATCGCTCAACTCATACAAAAGTGATGAGCTCTACTATTGGCAGAGATTCATTTTTGTTTCATCTTTTATCCCAAACCAGCTGGGATTTATCTAAAAACATACACATTTTCTTTTTTGTTAACCAGAGGACTTTTGAATGAGGTACAAAGATACAAAGATGACTATGGTGCGCTTCATTCCCTCCACCAAAAAGGTTATGTGTTTCAGTGCTGTTTGTAGGATTTTGCAAAAACTAGTACACGGATTTCCATGAAATTTGGTGGCAGGGTGGAGCATGGACCAAGGAAGAACCTCTTCCATAACGGAGCAAATCTGAGTCCCAGGATGGATCTGCGAATTTAATTTCCTTTTCCCTGACGTCATGAGACACGGCATTTGGCCTTGGCGCTCAACAACGTCTGCGCTCAACGATGTCATGCATCTTAAAATCCTGTGGATATCAGTAGAGTTCAACAGTGACAAAAACATAGCCAATGTAGAAATATGATGACTTCACTGGAAATATATTCAGCCATATAACGTGGCCGCGGTTGCAGATTTGCACACATATTGTCCTCGGCGGAGGACTGCGCTCTCCGAGTGCCATTCTTGTTCTCTGTGGAATTGTTGTCTCTGAAAATTCTCCTTTCCTGATCATTAGTCTGAGAGCACGGTGTAAAATCTTGTCTAGCGTGCACGTCTGAGTAATTAGTTTGGTTTTCCTTGAACCTTCAGCCTGCGCATTCCACTGAAGGGGATGTTTAAGGTCTTTGCTATGGCTTTGGGGCTTTCTCAGTCAGTTGTTGTTTCATAATGTTGCACCTGAGAACTTTCACCAAGCTCCTTCACCTTTACCATGACGGTTCATGAACTTGCACAAAATCTTCCCAACCAATATCAGTGTCGTTTATAAAGACCCCAAGAGCAATTTGCACGTGCCCCCCACCCTCCCCAGTTTTTAATTTCCCTTCACTGGGGATTTTTTGGCATGTCCACCAAACAGGTCCCTGTGAATGAGCTGTTACTATGGAAACCGAAACGTACTACAGCGAGCCCCTTTCTGTAATCCTGTGATATACCCTGCAGCTTGGACTACTGCAAGAGCTGCTCGTGTAGACATTCGTTCTTCTGATATCTTATATGTCCTATAGTTCGTCTGCCTCATCTAGAGTGACAACCTAACACGGCTTTTCACCACAGCTAGCTGTAATGCTTTCAGAAAGCTTGCCATGTTAATAAAAAAAACATGGGCATGAACTTGATCGGATGTACAAATCCGGCAGGAATCCCTTCTGTATTCTGTACTACGTGCTTCCTCTATGTGAGGTTTTAATACGGGTAATACGCATAGTGCGCCGGTTCGGACAACGTCTCGTGTTTTGCCCGGTGAAGCATGAGCCCATGCTAATCAGGGCAGCAGGGGACACAACTCAGGAACATTGGAACGGACATCAGGGTTGCCACAAGACATAGCAGTCTGGATCAGGGCGCACGAACCAGACAGCGATATCAAGGAGAGGGGAAAAAAAAGGAATGGGCACCTTCATGAGGACGTGAGGAGTGTTTTCAGGGTTTTTCATCAAGCTGAAGTCTCGCCCAGGCCTCGATGACTAAGTCAGACCAGGGTACAAGCCTCTCGGCTGAGCTGCCTCTCTTACATAACCACGTCTTTGTTAGTGGCGCTCTACACTCATCAGCGTCCTCGTGAGCATGAGCCAAACACATCGCTGAAAGCCAAATTCCAGAGCAGGAGAGAGAAAAGTTTAAAAGAAGAGCACTAATTAAGACAAATAAGCTTTTAGGATCAAGAGGGCGGATCCTCTGAGTCAAATACGCTCCTGTTGTGCCGAGTCGGGCTCATCTCATGGACGGTGAGTCATCCGTTTAGCGTCAATCCTCTGCAAAGCCGAGGCAGCTAAAAGATCACACGGGGGAGGCAAAAAAAAAAAAAAAAGCAGACGTGATGATTTCTACACCAAGCAGAACAAATATACACACAGCTCACGCTTTAATAGTGCCTGAAAACCTTATGCTAGTCTACATGACTGACTGGGGGCTCGCCTCTGAAAATTTTGCCGATGAAACGATTCAGGCTTTCACACGTGTGGGACTTGTGGGTCACGCCAGATTAGACGTTAGAAGCCTCACATGCTGATCTAACACGTCTGATTCAATCATCAGTTCGGGGTGACAGGGGATAAAACAGTACATGTCGTGGCGTTTCGTTTCCGCGGTGTCCCCCTTGGTCACATGTACGACGTCTAAAACCTGGGACTTTAGCTGTGCACTAAAGCTAAAGTAAGCGCCCGGCAGTTTAGCATCATGCTAAGAGCACCCTTCGTCGTGATTACACGTTCGTCCACAGTGTGAAATTGTTCGGTGTTTCAAATAAACAGAAACCACAGAAAGCTGAAACCGTATCACACGCCGTTAGCGGGTGATCTACGCAAAAGGACGCCGCAGAGCTAAAAACAGTCGTAGCTTCTTCACTTTCTTCCTCAGCACACAGCGTGGTGTCACTGGGACAGCGTCAGACTCGGGTAGGAGGTGTGATACTGAGTTCTGAGGCCAGACTTTGTGGTAGAATTCATTAGAATGATCATGTGTAAGGAATAAAACATGACTGGGGGGTGTGTTGAAGCAAAAGATGAAGCAGGGTTACTATTACCACCATGAAGTTGATCATTTTTCCACAACTATGCATCCTGAAGTGTTGAATTCCTTTTTATACCTCGACAACTTGCCTACAAGTACAGATTCATTATTCGCCAAAAGAATGAGGCTTCAGAATTGTTATCCGTTAAAGTTATCGATGACGTTATAGCAGCTTTAAACAGTTGTCCCCTCACCAGAATCTCTTTCTTTCCCTCTTTCCCATGTCTGAAAGCTTCTCACACTGGAGACTCCTTCCAAAACATTTTCTTCACCCAATCAACAATCACACATGGAAATTCTGTATACATGGTGCATCCGCCATACAATCCTGTGTAAGTAAGGTCTTATTATGGAAGCAATAACATATGAGGGAGAATCAAAAAGTAAAGGCAAAATACATTTAATGGCTTTAACAGAAGTAACTGTGAGAAACGGAGCACGTCACTTTTCCACATAGTCCTGATGCAAGACAGTGCATTTGTCGTATCGTTCATCGAGCTTCTGGATTCCTGCAGAGAAGTTGTTTTTCTTCTGCTCCCGAAGCCAGGTGAGCCCCGCTTCCTTTACGTCATCATCAGAGGTGAATCTGTGACCGCGCAGCGCCTCCTTCAGGGGACCGAAGATGTGATAATGGGTCGGCACCAGATCCGGGCTGTAAGGAGGACGTGGGAGACGTCGGAACCCGAGCCGTTGCACTGTCTCTACTGTCCCTGCTGCTGTATGAGGACGTGTGTTGTCATGGTGCAGTGTGACCGGTTCATACAGCATTAATCTTCTTTTACTGCGAATTGCAGGTTTAAGGTCATTTCTCAGCAACGCACAGGAATTTGCACTGTTCACTGTTTGCTCATGCGCTTGGAAATGCGGCAGAATAGGAACCTTCATGTCCTAAAAAACGTTAAGATGATTTTCTTGGGGGAGGACTGACTTTTGAATTTTTTTCTTCACTCTTCTTCTTGACTCCATGCTCTAAATATGTACAAATTGCCTTTGGTTTTTGATTCTCCCTCGTATTATATGAGCTCAAGAACTGCAGTGGGCACTACTTTCACAGACGCTGTTTCAGAAAATTATAGTCATTCGGTTATTTTTATAGGCGTTATATACAAATGTCGTCTTTGAGATAAATTCTGTGTTTTCTATAAGTTTCTGTTTTCTATAGAAGCAAACTTCAGACATCATTCACATCATGTCGTGGTTGACGTTCTACATTGGGGATGAGGGAAACCTTTAGACAAACAAATGCTTAAAATGGAGCTTGAAATACCTAGGGGTCCTGAAAGGCAGTTGGATGAAAACCGCTCCAGTTCTGTCACATCAGGCAGGATGTAGTGGACTTACACATAAATAACAACTTCCTGAACCCTGGACATTAGCGAAGCGAAAAGTAAATTCTGAGCTAGTCCGCTTTGAATCGTAAGACTTCTGTTGCAGGCCGTTTCTGAGACTCCCTGATCTGGGGTCCCAGCGGCTGTTTGTCACCGCATCACACTTTCATCACACCTCACACAAGAAAATCAAGTGTGAGGACTTGTTCGGTGCGAGCTCCCCGAAATAACTCTTCGCCAGACAAAACACAGTGTCTCTGCACCTGTCAGCCACAAAGCGTCCCGGTGCGAGAGTGTGTCTGCGTTTGAGCAGTGTGTGGGTGTTTTGCGAGGAAACTGAATCCCCATGAAACTTATTCCCATGAAAGTAATTCACGTCAGGAGAGAGAGGCGTGGAGCCTGCAGGGCTGGAGCGTACACTCATGTTATGAAAGCTCTTTTGATTGACAGCTCAGTGGCCCAGTTTGGGTCGCCTCGAATTTGGGTCATGGATAAGAACAAGCTGGAAGTCTTAAAGAATTTGATTGTCATATATTACATTCATTTATAACGAGGCGGATAATTAACCTTCATTATTAATCATTGTCATAATTTTAATTAGTAGTAATGCAGAGTTATCCTGAGGTAAAATCTGAATAGAATCAAAGATTCACAACAGGTCATCCTACTGAAGGGGAAGAGCCGTGGTCTCTGTACCCGTCACTCCTTGTGTAGGAGGCGTGGCCTCTGTACCCGTCACTCCTTGTGTAGGAGGCGTGGCCTCTG
>JAQLOM010000036.1:1874255-1890476 GCA_030068315.1 Chrysichthys thysi | reverse complement strand
GTGTGGATCACCTTTATTCCAGCTTATGTCAGCTCTCCTGGAAAATTTACTGTAGCTGTGGAGATATTTGCTATTTTAGCCTCTAGTTTTGCTCTACTATTCTGTATATTTACACCTAAATGTTATATTATTCTGTTCAAACCTGAACTAAACACAAAGAAAAATATGATGGGGAAAATGACATCTACATGACAAATAAAAATATTCAAATCTACAACAGTAGTCATTGAAGTGGATTGAAATTGGTCATCTGAGGCGAAAGAATGAATTGTGTGACAATTCTTTTAAAAAAAAAAATCACGATCACTCACTTTCAGTAACTACCTTATCCTGGTTCAGTTCACTGTGGATGCAGGAAACACTGGGAGTGAAGTGAGAATATATCACGAATGGGACACCAGTCCATCATAGGGCACCATGCATACATAGAATCATACGCAATCATTAAAAACTAGAAAAAAAAAATACTCAATACACCTATAGACACCTTTTTGAGAGGTAATAGGAAAGCAGAAAACCTTGTGGAAACATGAGCAGAACAGCAAGTTAAATTCAGGTTTGAAATGGGGACCCTGGAGCTGTAAGCTAGTAAGGTTGTAAAGCTAGGTTAGTAAAGAGAAGAAGCGTTCCAAATTAAAAACTTAACTGTGTTCATCAGTATGTCTGGCAAAATTACCCAGTATTATGGAGAAAAAAAAGCAAACTCTTTCAATTTTTGCCACTAGCTGGTTTAATAACCCACCGCTAGTTTTGCACATCAGCCTGATCTTCAACAATGTAACCATACATGCTCTGTGTGACCAACACAAACTTTGGTCCCATTCTTTTTTTACTTATTTAATTATTGATGGAGAAAGCAGAAAATTCTGGCTATCAATGATAAGCCTTTAAATCTAACAAAACAAATGCAGGGAATTGAAGGAAAAAAAAACCTTCTGTCAAAAAACACAGGAACTTATGAGGCCATAGTGAGCCAGGTCACAACAACATTCAGTAATAAATGTGAATGGCAGTGCAATCTATGCATGGCATCCTGTTCTAAATAGATTATAGGATCTTCTGTCGAAGGGTTGAAAACTTAAATCCAAAGGTCTGATACTCAGCTTATATCAGTCACTATAAGAAACTTTGGGCATTAAGTTTTTGTGTTATCTACTGTTTCCTGAATCAGAAAACAGTCAGACAGATGCCCAACAAGGATCCCTTTGTGGATTAGGGCTTTTTCATGGTGAAGATGCTTGTGTACTTTGCTAAACCACAGGGCACATATACACTGATCAAAGAAATTAAGGTAACACTTAAATAATACAAGAGACCGTGATAAATGAAACATGCCAGTTGAAACCAGTCAGGAAGGATAAACAGAGAGCAATTGTGTGTGGCCACTACCTGGAAACCCATTCCCTTTTTAAGGGTTTTCTTTTTGTTGCCTCTCCAGTGCACCTGTTGTCAATGTCATTTTCACGAAAATAAGTGAAGTTGGTTCACAAATCACTAATACTTCCTATACTTCCACTTATACTTTATACAGATTGATATGCCTGAAATTTGATATTAGACTGTGATGATTAAGTGTTCCCTTAAGATTTTGAGTAGTATACATACATACACTATATTACCCAAAGTATAAAGCTTGCCTTGACACACACATGAACTTTAATGACATCCCATTCTTAATAGATAAGCTGGAGTTGGCCCACCCTTTGCAACTATAACAGCTTCAACTCTTCTGGGAAGGCTGTCCACAAGGTTTGGGAATGTGTTTATGGGAATATCTGACCATTTTTCTAGGAGAGCATTTGTGAGGCCAGGCACTGATGAAGGATGAGTCTCTGCTGTAATTCATCCAAAAGGTGTTTTATTGGGTTAAGGTCAGGGCTCTGTGTAGGCCAGTCAACTTCCTCCACACCAAACTTGGGCATCCATGTCCTTATAGACACTGCTTTGTGCTCTGGTGCACAGCCATGTTGGAACTGGAATGGGCCATCCCCATACTGTTCTCACAGTGAACATTAAAATGTCCAAAATGTCTTCGTATGCAGGGTGGCACAATGGTGTAATGGTTAGTACTGTTGTCTCACAGCAAATTGGTCCTGGGTTTGATCCCTGGGGCCGACCTGAGTGCTTTTCTGTGAGGAGTTTACATGTTCTCCCCATGTCCGTGTGGGTTTCCTCCAGGTACTTCAGATTATCCCCACAGTCCAAAGACATGCACAGAGGGGGTTAGGCTGATTGGCTACTCTAAACAGGTGTGAATGTGAGTGTGAATGATTGTCTGTCTGTGTGTTGGCCCTGTGGTGGATTGGCGACCTTGGCCTCTCTCTGGAAGTCAGCTGGGATCTGCATCTCCCCATGATCCTGAACAGGATTAAGCAGTAGAAGATGAGTGAATGAGAGTGAGTGAGTCTTTATATGGTGCAGCATTAAGACTTCCTTCCATTAGAATTTAGAGGCCAAGTGCAACCCCTGAAAAACAACCCCACACCATAATCTCCCCTGTGTCATGAATCTGTCCGCACGAAGCCTCTTTTTTACACACCCATTTCGGGTATTCACGAAAGCGGTGCAGTCCGGAGGACTCACGCCGCTTCAAGATCACTCCACCGCAGCGCCAATGGCGCATGCGCGAGGAATCACGCTATGTCGGTGCGTCACGTGGGCCTCCACAGGTGTTTCGCATTTGGACTAATGACACGGACTATGCATAGACTCAGGCACATTATGGTGCGAAGCTTTAGATTGCCTTAATTCGTGCTTTTGCCAAGCCTTGATATATTGTGTTTATATTTTCTGGTTTTGACCCTTTGTTGCCTTGGCTTTTGTCTTTGTATTTTGGATCCTCTGGTTTGTCTGTTTGCTGATCGCCTGACTCATTTATCTTCTTTGACCTTGAATTTGCCTGCCGTTTTTGTACTTCTGCTCTGGATGACAATAAACCTTAATTATGAATTGCATTTCGGTCTCTCCTCTATGCATGTGTCTGTCCACAAGCCACACACATGACAGAAAGCTTTGCCGCAACATGGACGCAGCGGGATCAAAGGGAGACTGATATAGGTATATGATGCCTAATAATTTCCTGTATCACTATTGGGTGGATTTCCTGGAGAAATACAATTGGGTGGATGATCCATCGAATGGCTTCCTGCTGCAGTGTAGCTTCTTTTATGAAAGCCTGATTGAACCCAAGCCTCTGGATTGTGTATGGGTCAGTGTGATGATGCGCTGGTTGAAGGAACCAGCGCTTGGGTTTGCTGAGGAGCTAATTGCCATGAAGCACACATGTCTCCTAAACCCACAGGAGTTTGGCGAAATGCTAAAATGATTCCATAGATCCCTTAGGAAAGCAGGACATGGTCCAGAGAGCCCTCCAGTGGCCAAAAAGGAAGCACATGTTCCAGAGCCCCCTCCAGTGGCTGAGATGGAGATGATGGCTCCAGAGCCCCCTTCAGTCACCAAAAAGGAGGTATTCACTCCAGAGCCCCCTCCAGTGGCTGAGATGTCGATGACAGCTCCAGGGACCCTTCTGGTGGCTGAGGTGGAGATGAAGGCTTCAAAGCTCCCTCAAGTGATCAAAAGGAGGCAAAAAAGAAAACAGGCAACCAAGTCTGACTCCTCGTCAGAAGCCAAGTCCAAGTCCAACTCCTCATCAGAAGTCAACTCCGACTCCTTGTCGGAATCCAAGTCCAGCCCCTCATCAGAATCCAAGCCCAAGTCTGGTCCCTCATCGGAATCCAAGCCTAAGTCTGGCTCTTCGTCCAAGTCGGAAGCCAATTCCGGCTCCTCATCCAAGTTGGAAGCCAAGTCCACAGCCTCGTCCAAGTCAGAAGCCAAGTCCAAGTTTTCTCATGCTCTCGAGCTGGTTGTTGCAGAGTCTCCGCCTGAGCCGGTCATCGCAGAGTCACCGCCTGTCATCACAGAGCCACCACCTGTCATCAGGCAGACATCAGCCACTAAGTCATCTGCGACTGCCACAGACGCCCATGTCACCACAGAGTCATCTGCGACCGCCACAGAGTCATCTGCAACTGCCACAGAGTCGTCTGCGACCACCACAGACTCATCAGTCCACACCGAGTCATCTGCTGCAGGCTCGTCGGCCCATGCCGAGTCATCTGCTGCAACCTCATCAGCCCACTCCGAGTCGTCTGCTGCAGCTTCGTTGGCCCACGCAGAGACGTCACTCTCAGCCTCGCCTGTCGTCACAAAGACGTCACCCTCAGCCTTACCTGTCATCGCCGAGACACCAGCCTCAGCCCCGCCTGTCATCACAGAGACGCCAGCCTCAGCCTCTTCTGTTGTCGCAGTGCCGCCAGCCTCAGCCTCATTATTGTCTGTCATTGCAGCACCGCCAGCCTCAGCATCAGCCTCGTCTGTCGTCGCAGCGCCGCCAGCCGCAGTCTTAGAACCACCAGCCTCAGCTACAAAGCCGCCTGATGCCACAGAACCTGCCAAGATCACAGAGTCCACCACAGAACCTGCCTCAGAATCACAGAATCCACAGTTATGGCTGAGTCCATGCCAGAGTCCATAGTCACGCCAGGGTCCACAGCTATGCCAGGGTCCACAGTCATGCCAGGGTCCACAGCTACGCCAGGGTCCACAGTCATGCCTGAGTCCATGGCAAGGTCTGCACCAGGGTCCACACCATAGGTCAAGTTTGCGCCAGAGTCTACGCCCATATAATGATCATGTACGCACCAGAGTCTACGCCCATATAATGGTCATGTATGCACCAGAGTCTACGCCCCATGTCCGAGCTTGGTCATGATCTTGTAGGATCGGCATTACATTTGCAGTGGCGTATACAAACCCACTGGTTTCATTGATGGTGGTGATTGGAATATTGAACGATATTTTGCCCATCTTTTCTGAAGGAACTTCTGCAATTAAGCAAGGGAGTCTCACCTGAGGGTTGGGCCTCAATCCTCATCTTCAGTTCACTGGATGTTGCTGTGGTGTTATGTAGTTCTTATATTCTTATCTGTGCCTGTTCATAATTTCCATCATCTGTAGTCTTCCCACTCGGTGGATGTAGTCTTTAGTGACAGTTGTGAGAGTATCTTCCTTCTATTTATATTAGAGCATTGGGTCAAGAGCTGCTTCTTAGTCACTGTGAATGTTCTGGTCATCCATAAATCCCATATTCAGTCCATTTATCCTCTCTCCTTGACATTGCTGTCATAGTAGCATTCCATCAATTCCATGTTTTAAATTCTGGTCCTAATCTTGACCTGGTTCTAGTCCTAATCTTGTCCTAGTTCTAGTCCTGGTATAGTAGCCCAATTTTTTTATCCCTCAACAACCTAGTTCACCTGGGCAATGTCTGAGCCAGAATGGTTCTATGTATACTTCTCTAGCTAATCTTCCATGTTAGGCTTGTTTCAGCATTAGGGTTCTAAGCCTAGGGACCCTTACTGTTGCCATGAGCAGGAATCAAACCCTGTTTTCCTGTTCTTGCAGTTCCAAAGGTGGTGCTGTCAAAAAGAGTTTTGCTACACCATGACAATGAATGTCCTCATACAGCAGCAATGACAGTAAAGACTGCAATGGATTGGGTCCAAATGTCTTACACATCCTCCGCACAGGCACATTTGGTGCTGAGTGAACCACTGATGGAGGTATTTGCATGGTTGCAGACTTACCTGTGATGATGAAGTAAAGGAAGCAGTGCACCTCTGGCTTTGGGAGAACCTGAAAAATGTTTTCTTTGTGAGAATACAGAATGCTAAAACAAAAAATGTGTTATCGTGCATAGGAACATGTGGGAACATGATATGGTCGATTTCTAACAGTTGCTTCTATTAAACCTGTTAAATGAATTTAATATTTACTTTTTGATTCTCCCTCATACAATTGTTAGCTAAAGATGAGTGTAACATATTAATTCATATTAATGGAACCAACTAAACTTGTATACCTACACTATATCATAAATGGAATGGTACAAACAAAAACAGCTCAACTCTAGGAAATGAAAATGTGTGCAGATGTGGCCAAATATAATCATAATTTTCCATATTTACCTTAAAATAAAATAGATTCACACTAGCATAAAAAAAGGGACAGACAGATAAATCATAAAACATGCATTCAATACAATGACAAACAAATGGTAGTGTCTACTGCCTATGCAGTATTTGCTTTTTTTTTATTTGATTGTGTAATATTAAGCATTTAGAATAGAACTCACTGTCATAAATGTTTTGGAAGAGCATTGTATTGATTGTCAGTACTGTTCAATCATCAGTGAATAGGTCAGTTAATTACTAGCATTGTAATCACTTTAATAATACTCAGGATGACATGTTGAAATACATCTGATCACATGATTGTGCATTGAATGCACCCAGAAGGATCCATCCCTCCATATATAATATGTTCTTCCACTTGAAGCAGGGAAATGCACTGGAGTCCCACAGCATCTGTGATGTTTCTATATACATTATTGTTCCTCTGTGTCTTTAAAGTAAAAGGAGAAAAGGCGAACTGTCAAATGATTGGGAACCCAGAGTACCCTCAGCTCTCCAAGGATGGTGATATCATCATTGGAGGAGCTTTTTCAATTCACAGCAAAATTACATTACAAGCACTATCATTTACTGAGAAGCCGCAACGTCTAATCTGCACAAGGTTTGTTTCTTTTTTTTTTTTTTATCTTTGTACTTCAGTTGTAATTCAATGTTAACATCTTACTAAAACTAACATTCATGTACAAAATGTGAAAAATGAAATTATGCTATTGTGTAACAATATTAACAAATTTCTATTTTTTTAATTTAGTCTGAACCTCCGAGAATTCCGGTTCGTTCAGACCATGATCTTTGCTATTGATGAAATAAATAAGAGTGATCTGCTTCCTAATATTTCTATTGGATATAAAATTTTTGATAGCTGTGGCTCAACGTTAGCCTCAATGAGATCAGCAGTGAGTTTAATAAATGGCCAAGAGCTTACAGCTCAAGAAACATGTTCTGGGCATTCAGCAGTGCAAGCAATCATTGGGGAATCAGAGTCTTCCTCAACTATAGTAATGTCAAGAGCAGCAGGACCATTCAATATTCCAGTGGTAAAATACATGGACATAAAACTATGTTTGTTAATTCACTTAAATGTCACATGAATAATTCTGTCTCAATATTATGACACTTCCTTTCAACAGATCAGTCATTTTGCTACCTGTGCTTGCCTGAGCAAGAGAAAAGAATATCCTTCCTTCTTCAGAACAATTCCCAGTGATTACTACCAGAGCAGAGCTTTGGCTCAGCTAGTGAAGTACTTTGGATGGACCTGGGTAGGAGCAGTAAGAAGTGACAATGACTATGGCAACAATGGTATGGCCACATTTGTGGAGGCAGCTGGTAAAGAGGGAGTATGCATTGAGTATAATGAAGCCATTCTAAGGACAAATTCAAAGGAAAGCATTGCTAAAGTTGTAGAAATAATTAAAAAAGGCACATCCAAGGTTTTGGTAGCATTTCTGGCTCAAAATGAAATGGATGTTTTGTTAGAGGAGGCCTTTGCTCAAAACGTGACAGGACTTCAATGGGTAGGCAGTGAGTCCTGGATAACGGCCAGATACTTAGCAACTGAAAGGACATCACAAGTTATCAGCAGTGCATTAGGATTTACAATTAATAAATCTAAAATTCCAGGGCTAAAGGACTTCCTTCTAAGCGTGCACCCATCGCAGATTCCCTCAAATTCTCTTTTGATAGAATTCTGGGAAATGACATTTGGATGTCAGTTTTCACCAAAAATGGAGAATGTGAAACTTTGCACTGGATTTGAAGATCTCAAAGCAATAAACAATACATTCACTGATGTTTCAGAGCTAAGGATTTCCAACAATGTGTATAAAGCAGTTTATGCAATAGCTCATGCCATACATAACACTTTAGTTTGCAGTGGTATTGGTCCCTCTGAAAGTGTAAACTGCACCAAAAAAGATGTGATCCTACCGGGCCAGGTAAAAAAAAAAAAAAGTGAATAGATAAATAAAATTACAACAATACTGAGAAGATTAAAAGCAAATACAAATGCATGTAAAATAGCACATGATTTCACCCTGCAGGTACTAGAATCCTTACAAAGAGTGAATTTTAAAATGCCATCAGGTGAACATGTCTATTTCAATGCTAATGGAGACCCTACTGCAAAATATGAGCTAGTGAACTGGCAGAAAAATTCAGTTGGTGACATAACCTTTGTTGCAGTGGGTTACTATGATGCCTCTCTCCCAACCGACAAGCAGTTTGTCATGAATCCTGCTAATATAGCTTGGGCTGGAAATAGTAATATGGTAGGTATGAAGTACATATGAGAAAACCTAATGTGAAATTATAATAAATGTTTTATTTTAAAAATATAACTGAGCCAAAATGTGTGTCAGAGGCCGAGATCTGTGTGCAGTGAAAGCTGTCAGCCAGGATTCAGACAGGCACAAATCAAAGGGAGACCACCGTGCTGTTTTGCCTGTATACAATGCCCTATGGGTGAAATCAGCAATGAGACTGGTATGGATCCATCTGTTACTTTATGGTTGAAATAAAAAAAGAGACAGATATCTATTACCAATTTTTTAGGGATTTCTATATACATGCACTTGATAAAAATATACAGATAAAAACATAAATGATGGTTATCATTTTCTCTCATTTTAGACTCTGTTGAATGCATCAGATGCCCTCTGGAGTACTGGTCAAATGAAAATCATAGTCTGTGTGTTCCAAAGAAAGTGGAATACCTTTCATTTGATGAGAACATGGGCATTCTCCTGACAGCAGTTTCATTAACAGGGATTTCTATTACTATAGCTGTAGGATTGGTTTTTTTCTATTTTAGAGACACACCACTTGTAAAGGCAAGTAACATTGAGCTGAGCCTCCTGCTGCTTTTCTCACTGACTATGTGCTTTCTTTGTTCACTTACTTTCATTGGGCAGCCTTCCGAGTGGTCATGTATGCTGCGCCACACAGCATTTGGCATTACTTTTGCACTTTGTATGTCCTGTGTTTTAGCAAGAACAATAGCAGTAGTCATGGCATTTAAAGCCACAGTGCCAGGTAGCAGTTTTTCCCAGTTTTCAGTGCCTGCACAGCGAATGAGTGTTTTTTGCTGCACCCTTTTTCAAGTCATTATATGTGCCCTGTGGTTAATACTAGCACCCCCAGTGCCTCAAAAAAATGTAGCTCATTCCACAGATAAAATAATACTAGAATGTAATTTGGGTTCAACCATAGGTTTCTGGGCTGTGTTGGTATATATAGGAGTGTTGGCTGTTTTGTGTTTTGTTTTAGCTTTTCTGGCTCGTAAACTGCCTGATAATTTTAATGAGGCTAAATTCATCACATTCAGCATGCTCATATTCTGTGCTGTTTGGATCACTTTTATTCCTGCGTATGTCAGCTCTCCTGGAAAATTTACAGTAGCCGTGGAGATATTTGCAATTTTAGCATCGAGTTTTGGTTTACTATTCTGTATATTTACTCCAAAATGTTATATCATCATACTTAAGCCAGAAAAAAATACAAGAAAACATCTGATGGGCAAAGCAAATATAAAATCTCAGTGAATGTCTTCACATACAAAACACTGTACTGAATGAACATTCATAAATCAAACAATGTATATACTTTTAAGATTGTTAATGAGTTATAACACATCAGTACAATAAAGACAGTTATTTTGGATTAAAATAATATTGGACTTTTTTTTTCAGTTTTTTTCCTAAAAATAATTTCATAAAGTGCAGTGATTTATTCGAGCTTTGATGTCATTATTGATCATTTTGATTAAATTTGTCCAAATTATTTGTTGATATATATAAGAGACCTAATAGCTTTGTACCAGTACAAAAAAAATTAATACCACCTGATTCGTCCAAATGTAATTCACACGCCCCTGTTTTTTAAAACCTGTTAATAACCACACTTGTTTTCATCATTGGGCAGAAATCTGAACATGCAAATTAGGTCCCTTGTTCCACAGTTATTCGAAGTACATAAAGGGTGCATTAGGTATAGTCTAAGGATCAGATATATGGTTCCTATATAGCGTCATGCTTTTAATAGCTGTCATCCTAATGATTATATTCTTTACTGCTAATGCTGAAGATCAGCAATGCACAGCATACGGAACAGATGAACTCCTTTATTTTTTTAAAGAGGGTGATGTATCCATAGGAGGCATTTTTTCATTTCATCAATATCCTGTTGGTGTAAATCCAACACTGCTTGTCAACCCAGGAAATATGAGATGCTATGGGTAAGTTGGTAATTAGATACAATAAGAACAATACACACACACACACACACACACACACACACACTGTATGTAAATATATATATATATATAATATACAGACATATACACCTTTACATCTGTTTTAGTATTGATCCAGGAGAATTGCAGTATGCCATGACAATGATATTTGCTATTGATGAGATTAACAATAGCACAGATATCCTTCAAAACCTTACACTGGGCTACAGGATATATGGTTCCTGTCCTAGCATCCCTCTCTCAGTAAAGGCATCCCTGCTTCTCATGAATAGGCAAGGAGTGGAGAGAGAAAATTGCACAAAATCTTCCACTGTGCATGCTGTCATTGGGGAAACTACTTCCACAGCAACTATAGGTATTGCAGAAACCATGGGCCCATTTCTTATACCAGTGGTGAGTAAATGGATATTGGGAGATTAACTGTGTATTATTTATTCTGAAAAACAAAATGAATATCTGTATATACAATAAAATATTAGCTATCTTTATATAATGGCAAATAAATAGTTCTATTATGTTCATAAATTTTGGATTTATCATCTGTCTAGAGATAAGTTTAAACATTTAAGTTTAATTCTTCATGTTGCATAATTAGTGACAAGCACAATATGCCCTGGAAGCTTTCATTTTTACTGTATATAGGCACATGTGACTAAATTAATACTGGACATGATTAGTAATGCCATATTAATTATTAGATCATACTTTTTCTTTGCAGATTAGCCACTCAGCTACCTGTGCATGTCTCAGTAAGAGAAAAGAGTATCCTTCTTTCTTCAGGACAATTCCCAATGATAATTACCAGAGTAGAGCACTGGCAAAGCTGGTCAAGTACTTTGGTTGGACTTGGGTAGGAGCTGTTAGAAGTCGGAGTGACTATGGAAATTATGGAATGGCCAGTTTTCTAGAAACTGCTGAAAAAGAGGGAATATGTATTGAGTACTCTGTGGCTATTTACAGAACTGATTCCAGAAAAAAAATTCTAAACGTGGTGGACATTATCAAGACATCCACATCCAAGGTTATTGTAGCTTTTGCAGATGGGAATGACCTGGACATCCTCATAAAAGAACTTTATTACCAGAATGTGACTGGTTTTCAGTGGGTGGGTAGTGAAGGATGGATTACGTACAGCTACCTATCCAATGCCATGAATTATGCAGTGGTCGGTGGTGCAGTTGGTCTTGCTGTGCCCAATGCCAACATTCCTGGTTTGAAAGAGTTTATTGCAAGCAGCCAACCCTCTTTAACACCAGGTAATACAGGTCTGGTTGAATTGTGGGAGAGTGTCTTTGACTGCACTCTAAACCCTCAGTCACAGAAGGCAGAAAAATCCTGCACTGGTGATGAGTCTCTTGAGAATACACACATACGCTTTACAGATGTGTCAGATGCTAGCTTACTAAACAACATTTATAAAGCTGTTTATGCTGTGGCTTATGCTGTGGATAGGCTTTTAGGCTGTCATGATGGGAAGGGACCATTTAAAAATGGCACATGTGCAGATGTAAGAAGCATAAAGCCATGGCAGGTGATGTAACCACAATGTTTACGTCTATTGCATAAATTTATTCACGTTTACCATTTATTTTGGTCAGTATGAAATACAAACAATCAAACAAATAAATATTTGTTTGTATACTAAACCCCATATATCTTCAGGTGCTCCATTACCTGGCTCAAGTGAACTTTACTACTAAGAATGGAGA
Source organism: Chrysichthys thysi (assembly GCA_030068315.1). Lineage (NCBI taxonomy): Eukaryota > Metazoa > Chordata > Actinopteri > Siluriformes > Claroteidae > Chrysichthys > Chrysichthys thysi. The sequence goes on along the minus strand of JAQLOM010000036.1, from coordinate 1,878,483 downwards.
AATTGTACTGTTTGACAAGGTGGGTGACCCAGTTGCACGTTATGCTATTGTCAACTGGCAGAGGAAGGGAGAAGGAACAATAATATTTGAGTCCATTGGCATGTATGATGCATCTCTTCAAAATGGCCAGGAGTTCGTAATTAATACCAACAGTGCAGTCTGGGCAGGAAATCAGCGTACAGTAAGCAAAGCAAGAAAATACTGATTTTAGCATGACCTGTCAACATGTTTAATTACTGTGTCTATTGCTTAACTCCTTTGTAACAAGGTTATCTGTATACTCCAGGTTCCTCGGTCTGTATGTAGTGAAAACTGTCTCCCTGGGACGAGCAGGGCTTTCATAAAAGGAAAGCCAGTTTGTTGCTTTGACTGCATCCCCTGTGCAAATGGGGAGTTCAGTAACACCACAAGTGAGAAGACCAGGCTCCTTTCATTTACATTACTTTTGTTGGTGTATTTAAAAAGTCCACTGAAAGCTCACATGATTTCACACTATCATGAAATGTCCTCATTTTACCTGTCTAATATATCTGTGGTTTCAGATGCAGTGACATGTCTTCCATGCCCTCTTGAATACAAGTCAAATGGGAACAAGACTCAGTGTGATCTGAAAAACATTGAATTCCTGAACTTTAATGAACTTATGGGTATTCTACTGATGGCCTTCTCATTGTTTGGTGGATGTTTCACAGTCACAGTTGGGTTAATTTTCTTTTACTACAGACAGACCCCTATTGTCAAGGCCAACAACTCTGAGCTGAGCTTCCTGCTGCTTTTCTCCCTCAGTCTGTGTTTCTTTTGTTCACTTACCTTCATTGGAAGGCCCTCTGAGTGGTCATGTATGTTGCGTCACACAGCGTTTGGCATCACATTTGTTCTCTGCATCTCCTGTGTTCTGGGGAAAACCGTAGTTGTGTTAATGGCATTCAGAGCTACACTTCCGGGTAGCAATGTCAAGAAGTGGTTTGGACCTGCACAGCAGAGACTGAGTGTAATTTCCTTCACTTTAATTCAGGTCTTCATTTGTAGTCTTTGGTTGACAATTTCTCCTCCGTTTCCTTATAAAAATATGTACCACTACAATGATAAAATCATTTTAGAATGTCATGTGGGATCAGTTTTAGGTTTCTGGGCTGTGCTAGGATATATAGGTGTTCTTGCTTTCTTGTGTTTTATTTTGGCTTTTCTAGCAAGGAAGCTTCCTGATAACTTCAATGAAGCCAAATACATTACATTCAGCATGCTTATATTCTGTGCAGTTTGGATTACATTTATTCCAGCTTATGTCAGTTCACCAGGAAAGTTTATTGTAGCTGTGGAAATATTTGCCATTTTAGCCTCAAGTTCCGGCTTACTTTTTTGTATATTTATTCCAAAGTGTTATATAATTTTACTTAAGCCTTACAAAAACACCAAAAAACATATAATGAGTAAAGCACCCTCCAAATCACTCTGAACAGGCTCACACATGAATGGTTGTAAGTAAAACAAACAAATAAATGAGCGCATGTTCATTCACAGACATTTGCTGCTGTTGTTGAAATGATACATGTAAACTTTTAACTTTGGCTATTATTTAAATGTATGGTATTCATTCAATAAAATACATTTGACAATAAAAGTTGAATCTAAGAAACAGAAATAAGCATCCCTTTGTACTAAACCACAACAAAACAACAGGAGACATACAGTAGTTTGATTATTAATATTACTGAAAACAGAAATCACATGAAAGTTTAATTCAGCTCAGTGCCCACAACATTGAGGCTATAGTAGCCAAATTCCATCAGAACCTTAAACTCCTATTTGTTTTGTTTAGCAATTACTGTAATTAATACCACCATGCACAAAGTATTAAAAGTTTACAATATTGTGACTGACCCATACTACCCCTCTCAGTCAGGCTGCTCAACACCCTTTTGCTTACAAACACCTGAACTGAACACTGTGGTTCTACCGAACCACCAGGGGCAGTGAAAATAACCTGGAGACCTTTTTGTGTTTCTGCACTCATTTGCCATGACCTTCAACAGTCATATTGTGAACTTATGTCATTCTTTGATATGAACAAGCTTCACCCCTGCCAGCTGGTATGCTATAGTAAAACTTAGTAAAGTATAGCTGTTTTGCTGATAAAAGACGTTGCTTGCAAGCTATGGTAGGTAATGTTACCCGGCTAATAATGCAAACATTTGCTGGTTAATTAGCTTACTCAAAAGCCATGCATTACTTATTCAGGGTACTAGTGGACTCTTTAAAAGTTTTAAAAGGAATTAAAACTGATTTTAAAAATATAAAATTAAAGGTTATAAATGTCTGAAATGTCTTATTCTACTAGTAGATGTGCTGAATTTAGAGATGTCTAGTCCTTGCAGACTAGCATATCCACCTAAATTGCACAGCTGAATTAGCTATGAAACCACAAAGATCCTATCAAACATGATGATGCCTAAGGATTTAATTACTCACTCACTCATCTTCTGCCACTTAATCCTGTACAGGGCTGCGAGGGTAAAGTGGAGCCAATCCCAGCTGACTTCGGGCGAGAGGTGGGGTACACCCTGGCAAGTCACCAACCCACTGAAGGGCCGACACACAGAGACAGACAAACATTCATACTCACATTCACACCTACGGCCAATTTAGAGTCGCCAATTAGCCTAATCCCCTCTGTGCATGTCTTTGGACTGTGGGAGGAAACTGGAGTACCCAGAGGAAACCCCCACTGACACGGGGAGAACATGCAAAGTCCACACAGAAAGGCGCCCAGGTCGACCCCAGGGATCGAACCCAGGACCTTCTTACTGTGAGGGGACAGTGCTAACCCCCACACCACCATGCAGCCAGGATTGAACTAATAAAAGTTATAAAAAATTATTATTATATTATTAAAATTGACCTGCCACACATTTTTCAAGTGTTATATATTATAATATTCCTTGAGATGCTTTTGTAAACTCACTAACACTGGGTATTCTACCAAGCCAGTATCCAAACATCTTACTGTCCAAAGTGAGGGAGTTGCTTATCAGTTCAGTAATATGGCAAATTCAGATAGTAGCCTGGCAAACCTCATTTTTCAAATTAAGTTTTATCTAGGTTTAGCACCATGGAAAGAATGTTAACCCTAGCTGACCAGTTAATGTTACCTGAGGGCTTTGACTGATCATATGACCTAACTAAAGTAAGGAAAAATCTTTTACAATGTTTAATACAACCTTAAATGTTTGATTTATTAGATTTCTTTTTTTTAACATTTTACTTACTGCTTGTAGACTGGAATCTGTCTGGCACTGCCTTGTCTTTTAATATAAGATTTGTAAATGTTTTATAAGTTTTGCAAATGCTGTTACTTCTGCCCTTATTGTATTCAGATGTTTGATTGTAGTAATGTATGAAATGAGTTTGTAGATGAATAACCAAGTCCAGAATATCATTGGTTAGCCATGCTTCTGTAAATTCAAGTTAGAGGTTTAGCTTTAGCATCATGGCTACATCTCTGTGATCACGGCCTGATCTTGGAGGATTTAGCTTAGCATCCAGGCCATGTATTTGTGCCAGTATGTTAAGAGATGGCACTAGCTGGAGCAGAGCTGCGCTGAAGTTGATTGATCCCAGAGGTTTTAGCTTAGCATCAAGGCCTCTTCTCTGCACCAGTTGAGCAGCTCAGGGTGGGTTGGAGAAGCATCAGGGTCTTCCCATAAATAAAATGTTGCCACTCTTTTCAAATGTTATATTCCTTTGGAAGACAATGTTGACTGGTTGAAGTTAAATGGTTTTCTTGTTTGCATCCTGGAACAGCACACTTAGGCTTCCTCCCTGATATCTCAGCTATTCAGCAAAACAATATGATTCCTGCTTTATATTACTATCGGTGGTCATATGTCAATGGAAAGGGGCTAAAACAAAATGAGGAACATTTAAAGGGTATGATTATAAGCCACTTTAGAGGAGGAAATGAATAAAAACTTGATGAACTTTAACCTTTTCTTTTACAATATCTAGGATTATATAAAAAATGGCAAGTTGAAATGTGCAAGGTTATTGAACACTTCAAGGGATGATTATTTCAGAAAATGTCAAATATGGTCTATACAGAGCATTATAATCCAAACAGTCCAAAATATCATGTGAGAAGAAATGAGTGAATTCTGTCCCGATCCAGGGGGTCGATGTGGACATAGTGGAGGACTATAAATACCTCGGAGTCTACATTGACAATAAACTG
>JAQLOM010000036.1:1832290-1844967 GCA_030068315.1 Chrysichthys thysi | reverse complement strand
CCAAAGATTGGGATTTCACTCATGTCACCAGCAGTCCAGAGTACCATCAAGCAAATGGGCTGGCAGAAAGAGCTGTGTGGAGTGCGAAGTGTCTGCTTGAAACATCAAAATGAGATGGAACTGACCTGTTTCTCAATCTGCTAAATATCAGGAATGTCCCGCGAGACGGCACGCTGGGTTCACCTGCACAACGACTAATGTCCAGGGTGACATGCACAAGCATGCATATCAGCAGACACCTGCTTAAACCAAAATCAATGAATCCTAAGACAATCCACACCCATCTATCAAAGATGACGGAAGGACAGAAAAGATTCTACAATCATGGCAGCCGGCCACTCTCTACGCTCCAAGACTCTCAAGTGGTACGCCTGCAAACAGAAAAAGGACACGACAGAATAGGCATCATCAAAAGGGCTACAGCCGAACCAAGATCTTACCTGGTGGAATCAGAGGGCAGAGAGTACCGCAGAAACCAGCGACACTTGCTGCCAGTGGCCGAACCACCTCCTGCTGCAGAAACTAATCCAGGGTCATCAGCAGATTCATCAACAATAAGGAACAGCACTGAGAATGTGCCTAATGTACCAGCATCACCGGACATGCAGCGCCTTGTGCACATTGAACACAGCTGCCAACCTAAGGGAGTCACTTTCCCAAATGTCCAATGAGCCCCCCCCGCCCGTTCCAGATTTGGCAGGCTCCTAAAGCCCAACCCCAAGTACACCAATTGATCAAAGACTTTTGTTCATGTTAAAAAAATAAAAAAAATAAATAAAAATTTTAAACTGTTGTTTCATTTCTTCCATGTGACCATCTGGGCTGTTTCATGGCATGAGACGAAATGGTTTGTTTCAAGTTGTTCAGATAAATGGGTTGCTATTCAAACACATGAATTCGTTTTGACATAACTTTTGTTTTGATGTGTTTTCTGTTATGGAAGTTCTATACTAAAGAAGGTGGATGTAGAATGATGTAGTGAATGACGTCATTACATCACAGGTAGACTGCACTCCCCCAGACCGCGGGTGAATAGCAGAGGCCAGAGCATGATACATGTGTTACTTGGATTACATGAACTTGTTCAAATAAAGTTCTTAAAGAATACCTTTCTCTGTGCCATTCTACACTTACCCAGTAATTACAGTCCTTGATTTTCCTGTGAATATTTTTGAATTTTTGGGATATAGTATTAATTCCTGAGAGGCAATTAGAGCCTAGATTTAACTCATCCAAACGGTGAAAACATACCCACACCCTGAGCAGTGGGTAGCCATGCTGCAGGATATAGGGAGCAGTTGGGGGTGAGGTGCCTTGCTCAAGGATATTCAGCCATGGATGTAGAAAAGGGACATGTTTTTTTTTCCTGCTGGTCCAAGGAATCAAACCGGTGACCTGTTGGTCCCAAACCCACTTCTCTAATATCTAGGTGGTTACTTCAGCCAGTTTATGTGGCATGAATGCATAGGCACTGGGGGCAACCAATTCAACCAATGCAACAAGATCCCCTAAATGTAATTTGTTTTATCCCCCACTTAAGAAGCCCTGTGGCTCATTAATTTAGGATGTTAATCATAATAATTATAGTATTCTATTTTAAAACAATTCGTTGGTATCTTTTTCTAACAAATTTACCAAATATCTATAATGTGGAGTGTGGTGTGTATCATAAGCATCACTAACATAAAAAATAATGATTCTCTAATTGATTGAATGAATGACTTTTTAACATGTTTAAGCATCTGAATGAATGTTGAATCGAAAAAGCACATTATATTCTGGTCAACAAAGGACTTTAGAAGACTGAACATCACATAGAAGATTACTAAGAGTGCAATCACTTAGCACTTTTTTAAACCGTTGTATAAGAAAATTGCAGAGAAAATGATAAAACATGATTCGTCATGGTAAGTATACAAGATGTGCAGGGGAAATGGATTTCTAGAAAACATCACAGCTCCTTTGATTGTGGCTCATGTGTATAACTATACCACAGAGGATTTGCATTTCCATTTGTATAAATACCATTCAATCCTTCCTGTTCAACTAACGGGTCAGACCACATGTACATGCTCTCATTCATCATCTGTACTTGAGCAGTATAGGTAGATGGAGTCGATATTTACTGTCTTGCATATGGTAATAGCCATCATAAATTTTTCCAAAGCTAATGAGACTGTTTGTATCTCGAGAGGAGAGCCTGCATACCCATATTTTTGGAAGAATGGAGATATCATAATTGGAGGAATTTTTCCATTCTATAGTAGCTGGGAGTTTACAGACTTGTCCTATTCAGTCATGCCACCTCCAATAAAGTGTACCAGGTAAGCATTATTGATAAAGGATTCTTTGACATATTATTGAATATTTACCATTATAAATGGCTGTGATGCTGTTCTGTCTGATTTTTTGTCAGCTTGGATTTCAGAGCCTTTCAATATACACAGTCCTTGATATTTGCAGTAGAAGAGATTAATAACAGTTCCTCCTTACTTCCTGGAGTCTCACTGGGCTACAAGATCTACGACACTTGTAGTTCTTCAGCAATGGGAGTTAAAATGGCAATGACACTTATTAATGGAAATGAGAACTTGGTTGCACATCAGGTCTGCACAAAGCCAGCCCAAGTGCAAGCCATAATAGGCGAGGCATACTCATCGGTGTCCACAGCTATAGCTAAGAGTATTGGACCTTTCAACATGCCCATAGTAAGAATTTATGCCATTTCTGAAATAATATGAATAACACAACTTTAAAAACTAGAGAAATTTTACAGCTGATAAGGCATTGTTACATGTATGCTGCACTGTGTTATGAAAAAAATGAATAAATATAGTGCCTGAGTTGCCTGTGTTAATGTAATTTTAGATCAGTCACTATTCCACCTGTGAGTGTCTCAGTGATAAAAAGAAATATCCCTCCTTTCTGCGCACTGTTCCCAGTGATTACCACCAATCTAGAGCCCTTGCAGAGATGGTCAAACACTTTGGCTGGACCTGGGTAGGAGCAATAAGAAGAGATGATGACTATGGAAACAGTGGGATGGCTACATTTACAAAAGTTGCAGAACAATTGGGCATATGCTTAGAATATTCCCTTCCATTTTTTAGAACTTACTCACAAGACAGAGTGCTGAGAATTGTAGAGCAAATTAAAAGGTCTACTTCTCGAGTGATAGTGGGATTTCTTGCTCACTGGGATTGGGAGATTTTGGTACATGTATTTAGTCAACACAACATCACAGGATACCAATGGGTAGGAACTGAGGGATGGATTGCTGATCCAGTAGTGGCCACACTGGATAAGCAAAATATATTGCAAGGAGCCATAGGACTTGCCATTTCCAAAACAACAGTAACTGGGCTAGAGGACTTCATTTTAAATATAAAACCACTAAAATCTGTTGGCAGTGCCATTTTCACAAAATTTTGGGAAGCTCTATTCAACTGTAAATATACAATGCAGAATGATTCAGGGGGCTTACCAGTGTGCACAGGAGAAGAAAAGCTGTCTGAAGTAGAAAACACCTTCACTGATTTGTCCATGATGCCCATTATCAGTAATGTGTATAAAGGGGTTTATGCCATTGGCCATACCCTACATGACCTTCTTGGCTGCGAACAAAAATGTCCTACAAAGAAGCAACCTGATCCTCTCACTGTGAGTTAAAAGTTGTGCTAAGGCACTGTTTTGAAAGACCATAATGCACTCTATTGGGAGTGAAGTATTCCTTACTGTAGAAACGAATATATTTTTATTAACATAAGAACCTTCATTGTTTGCTTTTACTTATTATTTTTCAGTTTCTTGAACACATCAAAAAGATAAATTTCAAGACAAAAGATGGTGAAAATGTTTATTTTGATAAAAATGGTGACCCCGCAGGAAAATATGAAATAATAAACTGGCAAACAAATAAGGAACACATACATAAATTTGTTACTGTTGGATTTTATGACTCCTCTTTTCCTGGTCAGAGTCGTTTATCTGTAAACATGCCCTCTGTTATTTGGGCAAAAAATACTGTTCATGTGAGTATAATGAAAAATGTGTAAACAAGTTATTAGGGGATGGAATATGCATTTACTTGTTATTTTCTATGATTCTTTTAATATTTGTTCAATATTGTATATTAAAAATAATGTCTTGGTTCCAGGTACCAGAATCTATATGTAGTGAGAGCTGCCCACCTGGAACAAGAAAAGCTGTACAAAAAGGAAAGCCTATCTGCTGCTTCGACTGCATACCATGTGCTGCAGGAGAGATTAGTAATATGACAGGTACAAAAATGCCTAGACATTTACAGTAAAAAAAATAGCTTGGTTTCTAAATGCTTAATTAATAAATTAATAGATTAATTTTGATATATGGGGCAGTGGTGGCTCAATGCTTATTATGGCTGACCCTGTGCTCTGACCCCAACTACCTAACAAGCTGGAATATGTGGAAAAAAAGAATTTTGTTGTAATTTAATGTATGTGACCAGTAAAGTTTTCTTTTTTGCTTTGTTCCACTATGTGTACATATAATAATTTTAGTAGAATAGCTTGAGCTAGGCAAATTTATCCATTTCAAATTCTTGAGATATTATACAGTTAATATTCAGAATGTATTTCAAAAGCAATGGTCAAACAAGTGTAACGTATACAATTCAATAATTCATGAATACATTATTTCCAAAACACAAACGATGAAAGTGTAAAAATGGTGATTTGAATGGCAGTACACACTATTTATTGTCTAGATGGTCACTTTTAACTAAAAATAATCATAAAGCAACAAAACAGCTTGATTAACTTGCCAAATGTATTGAATTCTACTTATTACCCAAGCATATCTACCTTTATGTCTCTTTTTATTTCTCTATTACAGATTCTACTGAATGTAAACAATGTCAGCAAGATTACTGGTCAAATCCACAGAAGGATGAATGTGTCAAGAAAGAAATTGAATATCTGTCATATGAGGAAACTATGGGAATATTGCTCACAGTTATTTCTGTTGTTGGTACATTTATAACAATGGTAATAGCAGTGATATTTCTTAAATATAAAAACACTCCAGTAGTCAAAGCCAACAACTCTGAACTAAGTTTCCTGCTGCTCTTTGCACTGGCTCTATGCTTCCTTTGTTCGCTTACTTTTATTGGTCGACCCTCTGAGTGGTCCTGTATGCTGCGCCACACAGCATTTGGGATCACCTTTGTCCTCTGCATTTCCTGTGTTCTGGGAAAAACAATCGTGGTGTTGATGGCCTTCAGGGCTACACTTCCAGGAAGTAATGTCATGAAATGGTTTGGACCCCCACAGCAGAGACTTAGTGTACTTGCCTTCACTCTCATACAGGTGCTGATTTGTGTCCTTTGGTTAACAATATCCCCCCCTTTCCCATTCAAAAACTTACATCATTACAAGGAAAAGATCATTCTGGAATGTCATTTGGGATCAACCATAGGATTCTGGGCTGTGCTGGGTTACATAGGACTTTTGGCTCTTTTATGTTTTCTCTTGGCATTTCTAGCTAGAAAGTTGCCTGATAATTTTAATGAAGCTAAATTCATCACATTCAGCATGCTCATCTTCTGTGCAGTTTGGATTACTTTTATTCCAGCTTATGTCAGCTCTCCTGGTAAATTTACTGTAGCTGTGGAAATATTTGCCATATTGGCATCAAGCTTTGGCTTGTTATTTTGTATCTTTCTTCCAAAATGTTATATAATTATACTAAAGCCAGAGAAGAACACAAAAAAGCAAATTATGGGCAAAATACCAGTTAAATAAGCTATGAGCCCAAATTCCTCACTAATATTGCCCTGCATAAAGCATATGACCAGATAACCATAACAGAACACATTGGATATTTTAACATTGAGCTCTGTTTTGGATCAAACATGGATCGAGATATGGACATTACCAAATAAGAGGTGCAAGAAAAACCTGCACAACAAAAGATTATTTTAGCTTCAATAATGTCTTACATTAAGTGAAATGCAGGCATGTCACCTTTTCTTTTACATAATAATACATGTTGACATTTCTGAGAATTTTAATGCCTACTGTTTTGTTTCACTCTTTCTGATCACCCCAGGCAGTATTTAACACCCTAATATCCTCTTATGCATATGCAGATACATGCAGAGACCTTCAACAAAGTCACAAAGTGACACTAACATAGTACAGTAATCCCCTACTATATCGCGGTTCACATTTCGTGTCCCGGGTTATTTGCAGATTTTTATTAGGACATGTCTATTTTTTGTGGATTTCCCTGGTATTATAAAATATAAACCTTCATTAAAATGGAGTAAAATATTAATAGTATATAATACAGTACAGTGTAGATCATATTTACACAAGAAACAAAGAACACATAGCACTGTTTATGAAAACGCGGTGTTAGGATACTGAAAAAAAAATATGGCTGGAGGAACGAGTCTGGCCAATTGGAACGCATTTAACCTTGGTTGTGATTGGCTGCTGGCTATGATACGTATGGTTGGGGAGAAGCAACCAGCATTCACCAAAGTATCAGCAGTGCTGGAGCTCCCGTATTGCTGCCTTGAATTTCTTTTTTTTTTTTTCCAACATCCATCCATTCCATTTAGAAAAATGGATAGAAGATCCATTTATATAAAAGCATAGGTTAGGCTACTGTAATACATGCATACATACAATACATAAAATATAAGTATAGGCTACGCTAGAAAGGTATACAGCACATTACAGTACTCGATATAAATGATGTTTCTATGAATTCGACACAAAATTCACGTTTCTATATGCATGCAAATGTTTTCTTTATGTGTTTGTGTCTAAAATGTGTGTAAAGAGTGAGGAGGATAATTTAGGGCTTAAACTATTTTAAAAAGGCATTTGGGGGTGGTGTCTGTGTATCGCGGATTTTCATATTTCATGGAAAGTTTTGGAACGTAATCCCAGCAAAAGATAAGGGACTACTGTATTTGGTATAAATAACTTAATGTCATGTCACTTAACTTGCCTTTTTCCACATGCTAAATGGCATGCTCCCACAAGAGCCAGGTTTTCTTGCCAATGAGTGAATGAGAAAACATTCATAGAAGTGAAAAAGGTTGCAGTAGGAGTGCGAGTTTGATTAGTGCACTTTTACTAGTCAGTCTCAAACTGGGGATCTCAGTACTTTGAGGCATGTGCACAGCCACCACACAATGGGTAGAACATCAGGAAAAAAACAAGCAAATGTGATGCCAAAAATGTCTACTCTGACAAAAAAAATAAAAAAAAATCAAAAACAGGAACAGGCCCCCAAAAGACAAATTTTATCTTTGTTTTCTCTTTATTCCAATCCTGTTTTTATATATTTCAAATATTTAATTCTATAATTTTAATAATAATATTAAAATGTTTAATTCTCATTTATGCCTTTTTCAGTTTCTGCTCTTTTTCTTTTTGATTCTTATACTTCTTAGTTTAATCTTGAGCAAAGACCTAAGATGTAGTACTGGCTACTCTTTTACAAAAGGTGTGACTAAGAACAGTGTCATAGGCTGGCCTTAAATATCTTGCTTGGAAGGTACAGATGATCCAAGTTCCTCACACATTCCCTTAACATAGCCCCTCACAATGTGAACAAATTAATTTAAGGGTTTGGCTGTGCTAACCAGGGAAATCCCAATATCTGTCATAAATGTAGATTTTGGGTTTTAATTTACATGGGGGCAAATCAAAAATATGAGTGGCTGGGTCTTATGTGTGATGGACCCTCCTGCCATGACTGACTATCCAGGATGAGAATTGGGAAGGGTTCATACAGTGGCTGAATGGGCTTATTCAGCCAATGCAGAGTCAATAAAATTTCCTGCCACCCCAGAATCAATGAAGGCCTGGAGAGCTGCCAGCTACCGACCATCCTCAGAGAGGTTAACATTTAAGGACACCCCAGTGCTAGGGGAGGCTGTTTTGGTTTTATGCTTCTTGATTATGACAGGTTTGCTCACCTCAGTGAAGCACCCAATAAGAAACCTAAAAGAGCTCTAGTTAGAGAAGACTTCATTTTAAGGCAGGTGACATTAGCTTGACCTTTAAAGGCACCAACAGCATTAGTTAGGTGCATACCATGATCCAGGTTGCCAGACATAGAAGGTAATCTTATGGTGTACTCTCAATGGGTTAAGCTGATCCAAACAACTCCCAGGAACAATGGTCCCTCCTCCCCACTCCCCCACTGGCCTGCATAAACACTGCACCAACAATACACTCTTGGGGAGCGGGGGGGCTTATGTCATCACAATGCAACTTTTTGTATTGAAGAAAAACACTTCTGCTTGCATGATTTGGATTGAGATCTTTTTATAAGAGAGTGCAGATACAATGTTAAACTGAGGAAACAGAGACACTACAAGCTCACAGAATTAAGGAAACCAAGCAAAAACAGCACCGTAAAGAGTGCATAAAATACACGTGCATTTTTAAAATGCAGCATACTGGAGAAAAGTGTGCACTTCTCGCAAAGAGCATGGCTGCTAGGAGCGCGCACACTCATTAAATGCTTAGTGTGTATGCACTGTTTTTGCTCGGTTTACCTTCTTGTCTGCACTCTCATATAAAAGCCAGTGATCTCACTCCATTGTTTTAACATTGTGTATTATTTTGGGCACAATGACGCATGGTCCGCTGACATGCTGTGTACACAGTTATTCATTAGGAAACATGATTGCCATGAAATCGCATTTTACACATAAGATTTTTACAAAAACAGCTGACATTGTTGGAGGAATTTGCAGTTTTACAGTCTGCATTCACCGGTAAGGTGAGAGCCAGATCCGTTATTACTCAACAAACTAAAAAGTGGACGTGATAGTGCTTGAGATTGAAGCCTAGATGTAGTTAGTGATCATACTTTGCATGATCACATAAGTGAGTACACTAGTCAATCAATCTGGACCTTAGGTGTCACATGCTCCCAGGAGGGGGTTGGATCCCCTTGTGTAATGCACCCTTAGAGTCTTAAGCATAGGTTTACAAAGAAATGGTACACATTTTACAAAATCTGCCAGGGTATGTCAATTTATGAGCATAACAATAGGTCCACTTAAAAGAAAAATAATTAGAAATGGGGGGCAGCCCCTGATATAATGATGAAATACACAAAAAAGCAGACTACTCAAAAATCATGGCAGTATACTGTATTGGTAAGATTCCAATTACCATAGAAGGAGAGCCTCCTGCACTGTAGAAAAGCTTGGTATTGCTGGATCGCTGCATCTCTCCACCCTAAGAGAAGATAACAAATTTAATCCTATTTAATACTATAGCAAAATCATTGAAGCCCATCAGAGACACATGCACACCATCAACATGTAGTAGCAATGAAGTTTTTTTGTTTTGTTTTTTTAATTTTCAAAATGAAAAATATCAGGCAAAAAAAAAAAATCAGACTATAATTACATTTTAACTATTACAATTACAATTTAACTAGCTAAACTGTCTGTGATTAATTAAACCTGTAGATAACAATCTAACTATCAGATTGCGCAAATCCTTTTCTTATAAGATTCCACAGTTATGCAACAAGCTTTTTGTTAATTTTCTATATGCTAGTGAAATTCTAGAACACTGCAGTATTTCACTGAGAATAACAAAAGAAATTCCTCTCTTTCATCACCCTGTAAACAAGCAGTTATAAAGAGAAAACTAAAGAAAAATGACAATCACATTTGTTTTGAAGGCAAGGCCATGAATTTTATTTTAACTTGATAAAATACGTGCTATAACATCTACAGATATTAAAATACGTAGCGTTACATACAGCCTAAACCTTAGTTTTGATCAATACTGCAGATGCAGCCTATTTATAACATTTTATATCTTCTTAATGTAATGCTGAAGTATTTATGATGTTTAAAAATAGTTAAATACTGAATTATTTTTCACACTCCACTAAACAACATAGTTAAGAATTATGCTGAGAAGTTTGTGATTTAGGCAAAAAGATAAACAAAAAGGATTTTCCAGTCTCCCTTCCCTACTTCTCTGTGACAATTGGGATTGTGGAATGTTCCAAGAGCCCAGGGTCCAAGTCTGCTTTCGTTCCCCAAAGCAGTCATCAAGATAGGTAGTGGGATTTCAAGGAAGGTAATGGGTCTTGGGTAGCAAGGTCATGGAGACCCTGCTTAAACATGTATAATGAGCACTTCTGAACACCAGCCACTTTTGGCAGACAGTGAGATTAATTCCCATATAAAATCAACCTCTGATAGGCCCAGTTAGATGCAAAGCAGTCGAGGCAAAGGGTCTTTGTGAAACGTCCCACACATTCAAAAATAAAAATAAATGTCTCACATCAGTTAAGTGAGACATCGTTAAATAATACTTTTCCCAAAATACAGTGGAACAAATTGGTTCCCGACCAAAAAAATTTGCCAAATTTTTGCATCTGGTCACGACTACATAACCGGGCACTGAACAAACAAGGCACCGGCCATTTTCCCCTTCCGCTTTGTACACACCAATGTTTTCCCATTTTCTGTTTGCATATTGCATACCTAACAAGACCGCATGTGCCCCTTTAATTGAACTCGGTCAGACGTGCATTTATTCGCTGTACAGTAACCTCCTCCCCACCCATCTTCTTCCTACCTTAGTTAAGGCCAGAAATCAACTCGTGCAAAGTTAGTTATCTTGATTGTTTGCAGCTAGTTTTTGCATAACTAATGATTATATAAACTTTGATTTTCTTTTCTGTGCTTAAAAGTCATTAAAAAAATATTCACAGCATTTTTCTTTGTGTTTCTCTGCATTTTTCCTCTATAGGCCTTCATTATGAGGCCCAAGAAAGTAGAAATGGTAGTGAGAGTAAAAAGCCTAAGCATAAATAGTTGAAAGAAAGAAAGAAAGAAAGAAAGAAAGAAAGAAAGAAATCCACCACCATCCCTCCACAACCACCCACCTACACCAGTAACTGCGTATCCACCACAAAGGTAAGTAACATGCATTAAAATCTATTTATTTAATTTCACTTTAATTTTCTATAATTAAGGTTAATTTTATTTCCACACAAAGCCATTAATACACTTTAAGATACATTTTGAGGGCTGAAACACATTAATTGTATTTACATTAATTTCAATGGGGAAAAACTGAATCAGGTCACGAACAGAGTCTCAGAACAAGTTAAGTTCGTGACCCGAGGTTCCACTGTACCATGTTAGAAACTTGAAACTTACACATAATACATAATTTTATTCTCAATACTGTTGGTTTACAAGTCGTACTTGTCCTTTATCATCATTTGCCATAAGTTATCAGTCGCTTAACCTTGTTTTTTTTGGAGAGCAGGAAAGGCCTACCCCTATCTCTGTACACTCAATGCTTGTTACATTTCACTTCAAACACGCACCTCCTATTCGTTGTTGTTTTCATTTTTCATCCATATCAAGCTTCTGCCTAGTATCAAGAAAATGTTCACGAACACACTGGCTGTTAAAAACATTACTGTTTATTGGTTTAAACTTTGGAATTATATCTCCGTTAACTTACCACCATTTAAGCGCTGCGTAACTTCCGGGTTCTTGTCAGGAAACTGAGGGTGAAATAGGGGGGTTTCGCGGGTGATTGGTGGGTTAAACCATTTTGGCAGGGGTGTTTAAATTTTTTGTTTTTACCTACACATAAGGCATTTGGGTGCAAGATAATGGTATTGGGCAATTGTTTGCTCTGTATTTTTTTTTAGTTTCCCCAGATAATTCTTTCGTATGACAACATTGTTATTGAATTAATTGATTGATTTTGACAATGGGGTTGTCCAGTGGGCGGGGCCACAGCTAGTCTTGGGCTGTATTATGCCCCATGGGCTACATAGGGAACTTGGGTAGGTGAAGATAAAGAATAAGATAGGAAGTTTGGGTAGGGTCCAGAGACATAGCCTGACAAACTTCTACCCCACCCACTGCTAAATCCTGTTCAGGGTTGCATTGGGGAGGAAGCTGGAGCCAATCCCAGCCGACCAGGTGAGAAGCGGGGAAGTTGGAGCCAATCCCAGCCGACCAGGTGAGAAGTGAGAAGCACATTCACATCTTCGTGCAGTTTAGAGTAACCTAATCCCCTATGTGCATGTCTTTGGACTGTGGGAGAAAACTGGGGCATCCGCAGAAAACCCATGCGGACACAGGTAAACTCCACACAAAGGTCCCCAGGTCAACCTCAGGCATCGAACCCAGGGCCTTCTTGCTGTGAGGTGAGAGTGCTAACTACTGCACAGTAAATTCTTATTTGTCTTTATTTGTCTTCTGCCGCTTAATCCTGCACAGGGTTGCTGACATCCCACGAGAGGCGGGACACACCCTGGGTGAGTCGCCAATCAACCGCAGGGCAACACACAGAGACAGACAACCATTCACACTCACATTCACACCTATGGGCAATTTAGTGTCGCCAATTAGCCTAATCCCCACTGTGCATGTCTTTGGACTGTGGGAGGAACCCGGAGTACCCGGAGGAAACCCTTGCGAACACGGGGAGAACATGCAAACTCCACACAGAAAGGCACCCGTGCCCAACCCAGGGCTCGAACCCAGGACCTTCTCACTCTTACACCTTTTCCACTGCTCTGGTTCCCGTGCCGGGTTCCCAATTTTGGAACCAGTGCCGCGCTTTCCCACAGAAAAAAAATGGTGCCGGTGCCCGAAAATAAGCACCGAA
>JAQLOM010000036.1:1819911-1831002 GCA_030068315.1 Chrysichthys thysi | reverse complement strand
TCTAGTGTGAATGCGGGCCGGTTCTCGGTGGTTCCCTGTTCAGCACCGGCCGAGCACCAGAACCGGCACCTGGCACCAGCACCAGTGAAGTGGAAAAGAGATATGTGTGGTGACAGTGCTAACCGCTCAGTCACTGTACCGCCCTCCACAGTAAATTATACCTATTTATTGCAACTTTGTACAAATTTTGGGTTTGGATTTTTGGATAAGGTTTTCGCACTGAAAACATTTCCACAATTTTCAAAAACTGGAAAATAATAATAATAAATCATTTTGTGTGTGTGTGTGTGTGTGTGTGTGTGTGTGTGTGTGTGTGTGTGTGTGTGTGTGTGTGTAAATACTTGTGCGGCCCCTTCTGCCAGCTTCCCCTGCCTGCTGACCATTCGGGTACAACCTGACTGTCAGCTTGCAAATGCCAAGTGTGACATCATAGGCTTCTATTGGATGCTCCCTTAATTATTATTTTTTTTTTTCCAGGCAATTTCCAGGGATGCCTGCTAGACTAAATGGGTAGTCCAGAGGATAAAAAATGTATGTCCAGGCCACTGCAGCATAGGAGGTCATGTGCATATTAATGTGTATGTATACGATGGTCAAGTGTAAATGTATGATTTTGGCATGATGCGGCACTTTCTGCTTGTAAAAAGAAACATTAGAAAAATTTGAGTGTTGTCAAAAATGACTGATGATTACTTGGCACTTTCATTAAAACTATGTGCAAGGTATGTTTTATGTACTAGTAAATATTTTACATAATATTTTAATGTGATATGGAGAAACCACAAAAGAAACTAGAAAGCCACCATAATACAGACGTTAAAAAGTTAGAGAAAAATATTCCATTCTGAAAATAAATGCTGATCATATGTGAAAGTCACACCTCCTATGACTGCAATCCACATGCATAACCACTGAGGATTGGTCTTTCTGTCTCTATAAATATGGCAAATCCTAATTATCCCGGCAGTTAATACAGACTAGCCTATACTTTACTGTATTATCTTTATTCTTCAGCTGGTTAGGTAGATGGAGTCTGTTTTCACCCTTTTGCATGTTGTATTGACTTTTGTTAATTTTTCAAGAGCCAATGGAACTGCTTGCACCCTAAGAGGAGCCACTGCAAACCCACAACTTAGGAAGGATGGTGATATCATAATTGGAGGGATTTTCCCATTACATAGCAGCTGGGAGATCACAGATGTATCATACTTGGCCAAACCACCTCCAGTGAAGTGCATGAGGTAAGTAGCAAAAAAATTAAACATATATGTTGTTGTTTAAACATGGATTACATGATGTTTCATGATTAACAACATAGAGCACCTCTCTGAATTTTTTGAGAAGTCTTGATTTCACAGCTTTGCAGTCTGCACAGTCCTTGATCTTTGCAATAGAAGAAATCAACAACAATACATCTTTACTACCTGGAGTGTCACTGGGCTACAAGATTTTTGACACATGTAGTTCTGAAGCAATGGGCATTAAAATGGCCATGGCACTTATGAATGGAAATATCACAGCCTCAGATGAGCCCTGCACAAAGCCAGCCCAGGTGCAAGCCATAATCGGAGAAGCATTCTCATCTGTGTCTATGGCTATAGCAAAAAGTATAGGATCTTTCAGTATTCCCTTAGTAAGTAGTTATGCAATGTCAATTCAACAAATATTCTAGAATAAAATAGACTGAAGTGTCAGTGCATCAATCACATATAATATTATGTACTGTTTCATGTTATTTACTTTAGATCAGCCACTATGCTACCTGTGAGTGTCTCAGTGACAAAAAGAAATATCCCTCATTTTTGCGCACTATTCCCAGTGATTACTATCAGAGCAAAGCACTTGCAGAGATGGTAAAGCACTTTGGATGGACCTGGGTTGGGGCAATACGAAGAGATGATGACTATGGTAACAGTGGGATGGCTGCATTTACTGAATTTGCAGAACAACTGGGTGTCTGCATAGAATATTCTCTTCCATTTTTTAGAACATACTCACAGCAAAAAGTGATAAGAATTGCTGAGCAAGTTAAAAGATCCACTTCACGAGTGATAGTGGGATTTCTTGACACCTGGGATCTGGAAATTTTAGTGCGTGTATTTTTTGAACACAACATCACTGGACACCAGTGGGTGGGAACGGAGGCCTGGATCTCTGATTCAGAACTTGTCACATTAGATAAGTACAACATGCTGCAAGGAGCTGTTGGGCTAGCCATTCCCAAAACAATGGTAGCAGGTCTAAAGGAATTCATTCTAGATATAAAGTCACTGAAATCCTCAGGCAGTGCCATTTTTAGTCAGTTATGGGAGACTCTGTTCAAGTGTAAATATACAATTAAAGATGATTCAGATGATGAACCAATGTGCACAGGAGAGGAGAAATTATCTGTGCTAGAAAGCACTTTCAATGACATGTCCTTGATGCCAATTTTCAGTAATGTGTACAAAGGAGTTTATGCCATTGCCCATACACTACATAACCTTCTTGGCTGCAAACAAACCTGTCCTACAAATCAGCAGCCTGATCCTTTCACAGTGAGTAATAATCTTTTAAAAAATGTTATCACACTTTAGCCTTAGAGTTTTGGCATATACATAATAAACTTATTCAACAGCATATAGAATGACCTCTAGTTATAGGAACAGTAAGGAATAATTAAAAAAACAAAAAACTTTAACTTTTAGTGAAATATAAATTCTTCTCTGTTTTGCTCTATTTTAAAGTTTTTAGAACACCTCAAAAGGGTTCGTTTCAAAACCAAAGAAGGTGAAGAAGTTTATTTTGAGGAAAATGGTGACCCAGCTGCAAAATATGAGATTATAAACTGGCAAGCAAATACAGAATCCAAACATAAATTCATCACTGTTGGACTTTATGACTCATCTTTCCCTGATCAGGACCGTCTAAAAATAAACATGGCCAATATTGTGTGGACAAATAATGCCACACAGGTCAGTAAGAGACAAGATAAATTGTATAGTGATTTCAATATACCGGTGTATATATATTTCACATTCAGTTTTTACAATGCATTATCGAATGCCAGGGCTTCAGTTTGCGACCATTTATTCGCATTTTGCCACAATTTTTGGTGACTGTGTGACTAAGTTGGTGCACCAGTGTGACTATGCCCACCATTTTACTATTATTATTCTGATTTATTATTATTATTATTATTAATAATAATAATAATAATCATCATCATCATCATCATTGTTATCATCATCATAGTCATAATAAATAAATCATGTATATCGCATGAAACATCAGGAGGAAGTGAGAATTTTTGTGTTTGCATGAGACAGTGGAATTATGGAACATCACCCACATCAAAAACCTGTGCTTTTTAATACAAATTATGCATGTATTTGGACTGTTTGGCATTACACACTATTCCGCATGCGAATTTCACATGATTATGATCCATTTGGCCACTTTTTCATTTTGTAGGGGGGGGCTATCATAAGGTCCTCAATGGCTTCTGAGCACATGGGTTAAACAATTTTTATAAGCCTAGGTGTGGCCTACCACTATTTAACAGGATAAGGATCTTCTTATTCTTTGTCCTTTTCCTGTTTGTTTGTTGTTGGTTTTTTTTTTTTTTTTCGGGGGGTTGTAGCTTATAAAAATTAAATATTTGGACTGTAGTCATATTAAGTCATATTTATTATTAAGATGAAATTTCCTCCATTTGCCCCATTGCCTTTTTTGGTAAACAGAAACAAATCCTTAGGTTGCAATACTCAATATGTACTAATTTCGGTTAAGTACCTAATAATTGGGCATTACTGTAGTAGTACATACAATTAGAAATGCAACACAATTCGGATGTACTCTGCCACCATATTCTGTCCACTGACCCAGATGTTCACATATGACTTATATCCACATATGTACATTGTCAGAGACACCACCTGGTCCCTACAGCAATCAGCTTAGCTACAGTTTGCCATTTCTACCAGGTAAATTCTTTGCTTATTTGGAGGCTGCAGCTGAATATGGGTTACTGTTGTGTGGTACCTTTGCATATTACAAATGTAGTACATCATCCAGGTGCTATTCGCCTACTATTAAATGCCTACTGAGTATTCTGACACCCTACCAACTATGGTGTACTGCTTTCTCTGCTGAAAAAACAGCACAGACCAGCATAGGTTATAAATTACCTGCATGACCAACATAAGGCATACTAGTCATGCTGGCAATACCAGCATAGGTTGTGTTTTGGTGCTGGTGTGCTGGTCATTAATACAGCAGGGTTTTGCGTACAATACAGTATGGCAGTATGAGTACGGTTTTCGGATGCAGCCTTAGTCTTAGCCTGTTAAATAGTCATAGGCCACCCCAAAGCATGCTCAGCAGCCAGTGTGAACTTATTACAGTCACAAATGAATTCAAAATGAACATGTGGCCAAATGGTTCATAATGGACGCGTATTTCACATGTGAAAAGAATGTGTTAAGAGCTCATGATTTTTACCTGTTTGACGTTCTACAGCTGATGTGTTTTCGCTTCGTCTTTTATTCAGTTTGTAAGCAGAAACTACAAGGAAGAAAAAAAGAATCATGTTTCCCCTGTATTGTATTTACATGGGAGTGACAAGAGAGAGAAATGAAGGTTGCTTGAGGCTGAATTACTCAACTAGTGAACCAACTTAATCACTACCTTTTGTTAAAACAATAACACCAAAAACAAGTTCCATGATTTGATTGGCTTCAACTAATTTCCATAAACCCTATTATAGCTAAAATTCATTCATAATTTTTATTTATGCTATTTTTATTTATTTGTTTGTTTGTTTGTTTGTTTGTTTGTTTTACAAATTTAATTCTTGTTAGCTGTGGCCATTTATTCAATTACATTACACTGCCAATATGTTTAGGTACTATCTCCGCCTCTACTATAAAATTATTCATACAATCAAATCAAGTTGTTATGCCACTGTTGGATGTCACACCAACCAGACCAATTGGATCGAAGTTGCAGAGGCAAGCAAAATTGAGATTGTGAATTATCGACTTTATGCAAATGAGTACAATGCGAAAACCAATCAGTTCCGCATGTGATATCTTTGGTACACGTTGGGTGTAACTAAACATCTGATCAAAATGGCTGAGGCTAACAGCTACTAGTAGTATTAAGCATTGTGTTGCACTGCATGTCTAATTAAGTGGTGTGCCTAATTTGTGCTGGTGCTCCTAGAATTTTCAGTATGTGGCACCAGTGCTACTACTGAATAAAATTAATCTGGATCCCTGAAAGTTATAAGCTAATAAAATTGTAGCTATTTCAATCAACTCTGTTTTGTTATTTGATTTTCCTTGTATATAGGTGCCAGTTTCTGTATGTAGTCAGAGTTGTCCTCCTGGTACAAGGAAGGCTATACAGAAAGGAAAGCCTGTCTGCTGTTTTGACTGCATACAATGTGCTGAAGGCCAGATCAGCAACATGACAGGTAGAAATGCAAATCATCAATATAAGCAAATATACACCAGTGCCCCCCCCCCCTTTTTTTTTTGGGCTGTTACAAACTGAAATAATCTTTTAAAAAATATTTCAATATTTAGGTATTAATTTCAGCTCCCATATTCACATCAAAGATCTCATTTCAATTAAAATTACTCAGAGTAGGATCTGGGAGTTTCATTATCAGACTGCATTCAGTGATGTGTATTGTTTTAAGATTTGTATGAGTTTTAATATTCTTGAATATTATTACTATCTAATGTATTGCTTTTACCTGTATGTGTAAGAATAGAATACCATTCTCCATATTTTGAAACTGTGATGTTTGTTTGTTTATTTGTTGCTTTATACATATGTACATACATACTCTGGTAAACTTGAAAAATATGGAATATGCTTGATTCCTTGTTTATGCTTTAAGATGTTTTAAAAAGGATACCGGCATATCATTCTATAATATTTTGTGCTAATTATTTCCACTGTTTATCTGTTTGTTTTCTTTCCTACTCTATAGACTCTATTACATGTATACACTGCTATCAAGACTACTGGCCAAATCTATACCGGAACGAATGTGTACAAAAGGATATTGAATATCTATCATATGAAGAAACTATGGGAATTTTGCTAACAGCTGTTTCTATTATTGGTGCATTTATAACAATGGTAATAACTATAATTTTCTTTAGATATAAAAATACCCCAATAGTCAAAGCCAACAACTCTGAACTAAGCTTCCTGCTGCTCTTCTCTCTGATTTTGTGTTTCCTTTGTTCACTTACTTTTATTGGTCAGCCCTCTGAGTGGTCCTGTATGCTGCGCCACACCGCGTTTGGGATCACCTTCGTCCTTGGTATCTCCTGTGTTCTGGGGAAAACCATAGTGGTATTAATGGCATTTAGGGCTACACTGCCAGGGAATAATGTAATGAAGTGGTTTGGGCCTCCACAGCAAAGGCTCAGTGTTCTTGTCTTTACTGTCATACAGGTTCTTATTTGTGTGCTTTGGTTAACAATATCCCCTCCTTTTCCCTTCAAAAATCTAAAGATCTACAAGGAAAAGGTAATTCTGGAATGTCATTTGGGCTCAAACATAGGTTTCTGGGCTGTGCTGGGTTATATTGCCATTTTAGCATTTTTATGTTTTGTTTTGGCCTTCCTGGGTAGAAAATTGCCTAATAATTTTAATGAAGCAAAATTCATCACATTCAGCATGCTTATATTCTGTGCAGTGTGGATCACGTTCATTCCAGCTTATGTCAGCTCTCCTGGAAAGTTCACTGTAGCCGTTGAGATATTTGCCATTTTAGCATCAAGCTTTGGTTTACTATCTTGCATCTTTTTTCCTAAGTGTTACATAATCATACTGAAGCCAGAGAGGAACACAAAAAAGCAAATTATGGTAAAGGTTCCAGGTATGTGACTCAAGTCATTGGCCTTTTTGACCATTTTGTTCTGTTTCGGTATATCCCTTATACTAATGTACCCTTTATATAAGTTATACAGCATAAAAGTGATTTGGTAAGATTTGGTTCACTTAGTTTGTCACAACATATTCTTATCAAAAATACACTTTTGCTGTAAAGAGTGGCTTGTATTTTCAAACAATCTTGGCCTTATTTTTGGGTTTCTGATGTACAATAAGAAAGAAAGAAATAGTGTACGCTTACCAGCATGTGTTAAATATGTGTTGTTTTTAAGCAAAAACAAAATCTAGACTTTTTCATTTCCATGCTTTGATGATAACCCAGAAAAGCAATGCTTAATAGTCCATTTATTTTTAAATTAAACCCATTTTGTTTTATTGTTTTAATATGTAGGCAAAACTGAATAGTTGGACACTTGATTGATCACTTTATAAAATGTGTCTGCTGGCATTTCTTTTAGAAATGATGAAATGAGACAAAAATTCAGAATAGGACTCACAGATAAATTTGTATGATATAGCTACCAATACAAGTCTACCAATAAAAGTAATACGCCTTCAGTTGGGGCCCATGATTTTTTAATTTGGTTGTTTATATTGTATGTTTACAATGGAGTAGATAAAAGGTCATACACATCCAATGTGCAATAATGTTCTGTGCATGGCAATTTTTGACCCTTTTTAAAATGTATTTCAGCTCCTTAAAAATAAATAATATTTTCTGGAAGCATTTTTGGAAAAAGTAGGACAAAGAATTTCCAGGTTCAAATTTCTTTATTAAAGCAGGTTTAATAAACTTTTCAGTGAGGTAGTTCACAGTGATGATGATGATGTACATTTCGGTAGATTTATAGTAACCTAGGTGGTGACATTCTACATTTAATGTTGGTGGTGCAGATTGAAAAAGTATGTCAGCAAATAAAGCAGTGAAATGTTCTGAGAACACTGGGTCAATTTGGTTATTGATGTGACTGGTCTTAGTTGTCTGTGAAATGAAATGTGTGAATCATGTCAAAGAATATTTGTCAGGCGGCTGGAAGGAAGGAGGATGCAAGTGCAGAAAAAATATAATGATAGTTTTAATATAAACAGAGGTAAAATGGGAAATAGGCAGAGTCCAGGGGGAAAACAGGCATGAGTAAACGATGATGCGAGCAGGTTGAACCAGAGATAGCAATACTCGTAAACAGGAACAGGCAGAGGTAATCGATGATGCGAACGGAATGAACCAGAAATAGCAATATTCGTAAACAGGGACAAACAGAAGTATACGAGGCCTAAACAGGGCAACGTAGGTGAGGCAAAAGGCAGAGTCGAAAACCAGTCAGGGTAATACACAAGAATCCACAACAAGGCCAAATACGGAGATACAGAGGAATAAGTCGTAACAAACAGTTCCAGGGTCAAACACAGCAAAGGCAGATCAGGGCAGACAAGGGTTAGGCAGGTATACGATAATCCAGAGACAAAACAGGTCATACACAGAATAACAGGGTAAATATGTAAACGCTCGGCAATGACTATGGACAGCAAGTACAATGCTTCGCGAATTAGAGTCCGAAATGAGTGTCTTTTTAAAGTCTGTGTTAAACCATTCACAGCTGCGCTTAATTACCAATCAGGTGACTGATCTTGACAGGTCATTGGATCTGAGACGTGGGCGCAACTGCTCATGGGAATTGGAGTCCGGGTCGTGTGGTGTGTTCCCAGAGTTCATGAAAGTCAAGTCTGCATTCAATTTCGCAGACTGCAGGGCGGAATCCTGAAAGAACCCCCCCAAGGGTGCTTCCTCCCGGAGCACCCATAACACACAAGTTATCAATGGGCGGACCAGGACCCATGGGTTCATGGCGTACACTATGCGAAACCAGTTCGAGGCTGGGCGTGGAGCCACCTGAGTTCAAATCCAGAAATCGGGAAACAAGAACAAAGAAATGAATAATCCCAAGTGTGTCCAATCGCATGAACGTGGTCCCTGGCATAGCAGGCTGGGCGACAACAGGAGTCAACAATGAATCATAAGACGTAATTCCCGGAGACGAGATTTCTAGCGAAGCAGAAACAAGGAGAAACCATCCGGTGCGGTGACGATCGGTACGGAACCAGGCGCTGGAGACAAAGAATCAGGCGCGGCTGTGGCTGGAGACGAGGAACCAGACGGGGCTGGAGACGAGGAACCAGACGGGGCTGGAGACGAGGAACCGTCGGACGGAGCTGTGGAGCCGGGCGAGGTTGCTGGCGAGGCTGTGACGAGAGACAAGGCATCAGACGAGGCTGTGGCAAGAAGCGAGGCGTCAGACGAGGCTGTGTAGTCGGACGAGGTGCCAGACAAAACTGTGGAGTCAGACGAAACACCAGACTTTGGCAGACAATTTAAATACTCATTCACCTTGCTACAGAGTTTGTTATCCGACTCAGTCTTTGGTTCTTGCATCCAAAAGAAAAAACGCTGTATATCTGCTCTGAACCGCAATACATAGACTTGACCTGTGGTACATTGGTTAACTCTTTTAAACTCACAATCACCCGGGAAAATAATCAAGGTTTTTCTGTCTTTTCAGCAAAAGTGTATGAGCAAATTCTCTGTCTGCTTGATGAAGAGTAGACCTTTACGTACATCAGGGGTTACAATACTTCCCTTTATGTTCATTTTACCAGCACGAAATTCTAACAAATAATCACTAGCTGAGCCGTGTAAACCTGAAGAGACTGTGATGCTTGGCGTAGAACCCGAAGAGACTGTGGCGTCGGGCGTGGAGACGTGCGAGGCTGTCGACCCTGGCGTGGAGACGTACGAGGCTGTCGACCCTGGCGCGGAGACGTATGACCCAGACGGAGTGCCTGGCGTGCGCGGCGGTGACCCAGACGGAGTGTCTGCGGACGCGGCGGCGACCTCAGGCGTGGCAGGAACTGCAGCGAGGGCTTCGGGCGTGGCAGGAACTGCAGCGAGGGCCTCAGGCGTGGCAGGAACTGCAGTGAGGGCCTCCGACTGGACAGGAACTGCAAGGACCTCGGCAGCTGCGGGCGTCACGGCAACTGTGGGCGTCATGGCAACTTCTAGCTGGCGTGTGGCTTTGATTTCGCCACACCGCTCAGCATCAATCGCGGACGGCCCTGGCTCAGTCGCGGACGGCCCTGGCTCAGTGCATACCAAGGCTCCTGTGACAATTGAGCAGACGGTCGGCGGCGACTCTGTGGGGCTGAAGCAGACGGTCGGCGGCAACTCTGAAGTGGCTGCGCTGACTGTCGGCGACTCTGAAGCGGCTGCGCTGACTGTCGTCTTGGAACAGAGTTCTAACTGGGCATCCGACTCGGCGTCGGGAACTGGCAGGACTGGGGCATCCGACTCGGCGTCGGGAACTGGCAGGACTGAGATTAAACGGGACTTGGCTCTGCGATTTCTTCTTTTCTGTGAACGACTGAGAGTGGCTCCCTGAGCATTTACCGTACTTACTGAACTTTCAGGTTCAGCGGACTGGGGCTCTGGAGAATTATCTTCTCTTTCAAACACTGGAGGAAATTCAGATGCTTGATCCTTTTCTTTGGGTTTCTCCAGGATGTTACAGATGTTTGTAAGGAGTAGCAGGAACTCATAAGGGTTATACAGGCACAGGTGATCAATTAACTGCAATGAATCGTCGTAAATTCTTGCTCTCCCTCTTAACCGGGAGATGAAAATATTTACACATATTAAACCTGTCGGTACATCGTCTGAAGGCAAGGACTAACCACTGCCAGTACTCTATGCTGTTCTCCCCTGAATTTAATAGTGATGAGCACCAATGGATATTCATGAATATCCATCCCTGGCATACACCTCACCTTCACCAATAGCTAATGTCCCAATGCCCCACACTAGAAAGGCCACCAGCATCCTGCCTGATGGTTCCAGCCTCAGCATCCTTCTACCGATATATTCACTATCCCTCCTCTGTAGATATCCAAACCATCACAGTCTGGCCTCTCTAACTTTATCCCCAAAACATCTTACTTGCACTGTACCTTTGATGTACTCCTTTCTGATCCTATCCATTCTTGTCACTCCCAAAGGGAACCTGAGCATTTTCATCTCTGCCACCTCGAGCTCTTTCTCTTGACTTTGCCTCAGCTCCACTGTCTCTAGGCCATACAACATTGCTGGTCTCACTACCATCTTGTACACCTTTCCTTTCATTCTTGCTGATACTCTTTTATCAC
>JAQLOM010000036.1:1809285-1819811 GCA_030068315.1 Chrysichthys thysi | reverse complement strand
AGGCACCCGTGCCGAACCCGGGGCTCGAACCCAGGACCTTCTTGCTGTGAGGCAACAGTGCTAACCACTCAGCCACCATGCCGCCCATCATTATATTCTTCTTGATGTATGAGAAACTGCTATTGGAGTTAAGGGAATGGTTGTCCTGTGGCTCAGGTCTATTTTGATTATTAACAGTTTGTAGACACAGACTTCTTTATGCATGCAAAACAACTTTTTATTTTCCACAAGGCTCAGTTCAAGGCTTTCTTCTCTTTTTCCTATATATGATGTTACCTCCCATTTCTATAGCAAACAATACACAGCTGAATGTTTCAGTAAAGCCAGAGGCCAAGCATCAAGTTAATAAAACTGAAATGTGTGAAAGAATTTAGGCACTTAATGGTAAATAATACCCTCCTACATAAACCTCACAAAACAGAGCCTTCCCATTCACATTTGCAAACATTTGTTATTTGAACCACCCTGCCTGCTTGATGAAGATGAAGGCTCTTTATTGGTACCTAGAATAATATAAACTACATCTGGGGACATAACCTTTTCTTACTAGGCCCACTAGCTATGGAACAGAACCAGAAGCTTGCCAGAAGCTTGTGGATGGCAACCAAAAGCACCTAATTGAAGTGAAAATGGCTAAGGGACATGTAACCAAATATTAGCACTGCTGTATGTATATTTTTGACCCAGCAGATGTGATCACTTTTTTCTGTTAACCCATAATAAAGTCATAAAAGAAGCAAACTTCATGAATGTTTTTTGTGACAAAGAAGTAACTGTTCCAATCACTCTATCAGAGGAAAGTCAGAGTTGTAGAAGTAACTGAAAGCTCAAGAGAGCCATGATATTATGTTCTTTACAAGTGTATGTAAATTTTTGACCACAACTGAATTTGTATCATTAGGGAAATGCATATACCTTTGGTTTTCATGGGTATAAGAAACCATGTATGCTATGATTCTGACTCTGTCTGAACACCGGGCCTGCATTATCCATCTTGATGCACTACTACTGCTTTGGAGCTTGCTGCTGCTGTTGTTGGACCCACATAGATAGCCTAAAATTTGCTGTTAGATTGATGTAGATGGTAAAACATGGATAGGTTACCCTGTCTATTGCTGTGGATGGCCTTACTTAAGTTTGCACTTACTATAAACAGTCTATCCTCATGTCTTATTGATTATTCCATGAATAATTCTTAATTTATTACAGACTTACAGCTAAAAACTGACTCTGATAACAACCTGAATTCCAGAAAAGTTGGGACATTCTTTTAAAGTTCAATAAAATGAGAACTAAAAGACTTTCAAATCACATGAGCCAATATTTTATTCACAACAGAACATAGATCACATAAAAACTGTTCAAACTGGAAAATTGTACACCTTTATCTACTAAATGAGTTCATTTCAAATTTGATGCCTGCTACAGGTCCCAAAAAAATTGTCAAGGGGGCAGCAAAAGGCTGAAAAAGCACGAAAGTTTAAAAAAAATTCAGCTGGGACAACATCTAGCAACTATAACTAAGTTAACTGATATCAGGTCTGTAACATGATTAGCTATTCTGTAAAACACCACTCTGAAATGAGCAGTTAACACAGCACAATGCCACAGATGTCGCAACGTTTGAGGGAGCGTGCAGTTAGCATGCTGACTGCAGGAATATCTACCAGAGCAGTTGCCCATGAAATGAATGTTCATTTTTCTACTATAAGCCATCTCCAAAGGCATTTCAGAGAATTTGGCAGACCAAACCTGTAGGTCTAGACCATAGGTCCAGATCCCGATGAGGATGATGAGCATGCAGATGAGCTTCCCTGAGACTGTTTCTTTCAGTTTGTGCAGAAATCCTTTCATTATGCACACTAATCGTTGCTGCAGCTGTCCGGGTGGCTGGTCTCAGACGATCATGGAGGTGAACATGCTGGATGTGGAGGTTCTGGGCTGGTGTGGTTACACGTAGTCTGCGGTTGTGAGGCTGGTTGGATGTACTGCCAAATTCCTTTGGAGACGGCTTATGGTAAAGAAATGAACATTCATTTCACGGGCAACAGCTCTGGTAGACATTCCTGCAGTCAGCATGCCTGATCGTTGACTTCTAGGTTTTTCTGATGTGTGGAATAGAGCTCTGGGCATGACAAAAATTGTAATTGCAGAAATAAAAAAAAAATTAAGTGATTTTTTAGTTTCCATGCATATAAAATATCATAAGTTTTTAATGTACAGTAGCTTAATTATTAGACAACAGTAAATTAAATATTTCTCTTCTCATGTAAGACTATTCAAAATAATTTGGCCTCACCATCATGATAATGAAAGGTCACCCCATCTCTCACAGCTGCTTCAGACTCAGCAGGAGGGAGAAGATAGTGAGAAACTCAGGGTTTGTTAAAGAAAACCTGCCATCAAGCAGGCTATGTTCACAGAGTCAGTAAAAGTGGTAATTGGCCTAGAGTTCGAATTGCCTTTCTTCTTGGAACAGAGTTCTTCTTGAACCCAGAATTCCATCTATATCAGTGTAAACAAACTCTGCTTTCTGGAATATACCCTGGTTAACCATCTTTTTTGTTTGTTTGTTTGTTTTGTTCTTGTTTTTTATTTGCTTTGTTTGTTGATTGTGGGATTAACTACCTATTGGTTGATTATTTTGCCTCATGATTTAGATCTTTCTGACTATAATAAAAAAATCTTTTTTAAATGCAAATGTAATCATCTCAGCTAACTAACACTTAAAAAAAAGAAAAGTGAACAATCACAAAAACAAGATAATTACACTGGTTTATATGACGAAACTTATCTAGCAGCGATAAAGAGCAACATAAGTGAATTTCATGACTAATGTATAATAAAGTGATTTTAAGCAGTATTATCTCAGATTTCGGGTTTAATATGATTGTAATATAAATAAATAATGTAATCTGCAAAAATTTGGGGTTGGCCTTAGACATGATCATCACAAGCATTATTTGTTGAAACATACCTTTGTGATGATCTATCTGATTTATTGGAGCCCAGAGTTTCATCTAGATTCTTTCTCAGTCTTAGAAAGTGAAGTACAGTATATTGTGCAAAATTATCACATTGGTCTGTCAGATAATTATAAGAAATGCATACAATCAAATAAAGTTTATTATTTTGATAAAAATGAGATTAGTGTATGTAAAGCTGGGGTCCATGTTTTGGGTTTAAAAAACATATTATAGCTCTGGGTATAACACATCAATGAGCTTTTGACTTTGAACTGATTTTCAGTGTGTCACATTTAAATATGTACAGTGCAATATATGATGCGAGAGACAATGCAGCCTCTGTTATAGAACATATAGATGGTATTTAAACATACAGATGAGGCAAAAAAAGTTTCTTGCTCAATTTTGATTGGGTTCTCCCTGAACAAAGATGTTACATTCTGTGCTCTAACATGATTCCTTGTCATTAGATTTGTAAAATTAATAAAACATGCTTCAGCCAGTTATATCAGTTATAATATTATCACTTTAGTTCATTTGTATTTACACTTGTATTTACCCTAAAAATTAGTACACATAATTCAAAATCATCTTGCATAATTTGTCCTTTAAAAAAATTATAAACTTTGTCTAGAATATTATACAATTGAAGTAAAATTTTGAATAGGTCATATGCATAAAAAAAAGAAAAGAAAAAAGAGCATACTAAAACACAAAAAAGGCTACTAGTTCAAATAAATTTACCCATAATTTGCTTTTTACTATTCTTCTCAGGTTTTAGTATTATTATGTAACACTTTGGAAGAAATATACAGAATAATAAGCCAAAGCTTGATGCTAAAATGGCAAATATCTCCACAGCTACGGTGAATTTTCCAGGTGAACTGACATAAGCTGGAATAAAAGTGAGCCAAACTGCACAGAAGATCAGCATGCTAAAAGTGATGAATTTTGCTTCATTAAAATTATCAGGCAACTTTCGAGCCAGAAAAGCTAAAAGAAAACATAAAAGAGCCAAAAAACCTATATAACCCAGCACAGACCAGAAACCTAAGTTTGAGCCCAAATGGCATTCTAGAATAATTTTTTCCTTGTAGCTCTCTAGGTTTTTAAAGGGGAAAGGAGGTGATACAGTCAGCCAAAGTACACAAATAAGGACTTGTATGAGAGTGAAAAAAAGAACGCTCAGTCTCTGTTGTGGAGGCCCAAACCATTTCATGATATTACTGCCTGGAATTGTTGCCCTGAAAGCCATCAACACCACTAAAGTTTTTCCCAGTACACAGGAGATGCAGATGACGAAGGTGATCCCAAACGCTGTGTGTCTCAGCATACAGGACCACTCAGAGGGCTGACCAATAAAAGTAAGTGAACAAAGGAAACACAGAGTCAGAGAGAAGAGCAGCAGGAAGCTCAGCTCAGAGTTGTTGGCCTTGACTATTGGGGTATTTTTATGTCTAAAGAATATGATTGCTATTACCATTGTCATGAATGCACCAATAATGGAAAAAGCTGTTAGCAATATTCCCATAGTTTCTTTATAGGACAAATATTCAATTTCCTTTTTCACACATTCATCTCTCTGAGGATTTGACCAATAATCCTGATAACATTGTTGACATTCAGTGGAATCTGTCAAAAAGTAAGAGAGGAAATAAACACAAAAGAGATGCTTGATACTGCACATAGGCAACATAATCATCACATAGTACAAAGAACCATATAAGTCTTATTGGAAAATGATCTTGAAGGCAGTTAAGTAATCATATAGCTTACAAACTATGAAGTAATAGAAGAATATGTTTTAGTACCTGTCATATTACTGATCTCTCCTTCTGCACATGGTATGCAGTCAAAGCAGCAGATAGGCTTTCCTTTCTGTACAGCCTTCCTTGTTCCAGGAGGACAGCTCTCACTGCACACAAATATTGGCACCTATGATCAAGAAACATGTTTAACAGACTAAACCCTTGATTTAACTGCAGACCTTCAGTAATTTTAAATATTAGAAATGATTTTATTGAGACTGCATGTAATTTCTTAATGTCTAATACTCACCTGATGTGTATTCTGTGCCCACATAATGGAGGTCACATTTACAAATAAATGGTCATCACCAGTTAGAGATGAGTCATAACGTCCAACAGTGACAAACTCATGCTGATTCTCTTTATTCAAATGCCAGTTTATTATCTCATACTTTGCTGCAGGGTCACCATTTTTGTCAAAAAAAACATCTTCACCATCTTTGGTTTTGAAATGCACTCTTTTAAGTTCTTGTAAAAACTGAAGAAATAAAACAAAATGCAATAAGGTACAGTGCAGTCTATATTAAATCATTTTTTTTTTAATTATCCAAAGTGTTAAAATACTGTCCTAACAAAAAATATTAACTCACTGTGAAAGGATCAGGCTGTTTATTTGTAGGACATGTTTGCTTACAGCCAAGAAATTCATGTAAGGTGTGAGCAATCGCATAAACTCCTTTATACACATTATTGAATATTGGCATCAGGGTCATATCAGTAAATGTGTTTTCCACCTGAGACAATTTCTCATTACCAGTACAAGCTGGTAAGTCCTTTGAATCATTTTGCAAAGCATACTTACAGCTAAACAAAGCCTCCCAGAATTCAGTAAAAATGGCACTGCCTACAGATTTCAGTGGATGGATATCCAAAATGAAATCCTGCAGACCTGTCACCTTTGATTTGGGGATAGCTAGCCCTATAGCTCCCTGCAGTATATGGTGTTTATCCATTGTGGCCAATTCTGTATCAAAGATCCAGGCTTCAGTTCCAATCCACTGGAATCCAGTGATGTTGTGCTCAAGAAATACTGGTAGCAAACTCTCCAAGTCCCAGTTGTCAAGGAATCCAATGATTACTCGAGAAGTAGAGCTTTTGATTTGCTCAACGATTCTTAGCACTTTTTCTTGTGAATAGGTTCTAAAAAACGGCAGGGAATATTCTAAGCAAATTCCCAACTGTTCTGCAGCTTCAGTAAATGCAGCCATCCCACTGTTACCATAGTCATCATCCGTTCTCATTGCTCCCACCCAGGTCCACCCAAAGTGCTTGACTATCTCTGCAAGTGCCCTGCTCTGATAATAATCACTAGGAATAGTGCGTAGAAATGATGGATATTTCCTCTTGTCACTGAGACACTCACAGGTGGAATAATGACTGATCTAAAATAACATTTACATGTGTAAATCTCAGACATTGTGTTTATTCATGATTCTTTTGTACATGCTTATAATTGCCAATTAAAATATGGTGCTAGAAAAAGAAAGCAAGTTATAGGATAAAATTCCAGCTTCACATTTCCTTTTTGAACATTGCATATCCTTTTAAAAATTGCAAAAATTGGGTAAATTCTTACTAAGGGAATGCTGAAAGGTCCAATACTCTGTGCAATAGCCATGGACACAGAAGAGTATGTCTCACCAATTATGGCCTGCATCTGGGCTTGCTTTGTGCATATCTCATCCAAGAGTGAGTTCTCATTTCCATTAACAAGTGTCATTGCGACTTGCGCTCCCATTGTTGATGAACTGCAGGTATCATATATCCTGTAGCCCAGTGAGATTCCAGGCAGTAAAGTGGTACTGTTGTTAATCTCTTCTATTGCAAAGATCAAGGACTGTGAATACTGAAAGGCTCTGAAATCAAGACTAATTTATAACAGTCAAAGAAAAATACAGTCACATTATTAACAACTAAATTTGTCATTGCTGTCTAATTATGAATGGTACCATGCTGTTAAATTTATCAATGATGAATATGCTTAATTTCTTACTCAGTGCATTTCGTTCTTTGTGGCATGACCAGGTAAGACAAGTCTCTGATATCCCATTTACTATGAAAGGGGAAAAGTCCTCCAACAATGATCTCACCATCCTTCCAGAGCTGTGGATATGAAGGTTCTCCTCGCAGTATACAAGTAGTTCCATTAACTGTAGAAAAATTGATGATGGCCATTACCATGTGTAAAAGAGTAAAAATGGGCTCCATCTATCTGTCTAGCTACAGAACAGTGATGATGGTTAATATCTCCCAGACCTAGTGTCTCATCTGAATTACTAGAAATTACTTAGTAGTATATATACAGATTGAATGGCAAATTCTCTATGGTAATATTACACTGGAGGGAAAAAGGAGGTGTTACATGAAAATGTAAGCAGCACTTTTTTTTTTGTAATTTGTATTACCGGTATGTACCATGTAATTTTGTTGCCATTATTATTATTATTATGTCCCTGCTATGCAAAACTTTGCAAGGAAGATATTATTCCTTGCATGTCTTCTTCTTATTATTATTCTTTGTCAAATTTCAGCATACAACTTGAGAAATCCCCAGCACACTATATATTGAAATATGCAGTATCAGTGGGAAGGGTATACTGTGACTTTTGGTAGCATTTTGAGTAACCATGGAATGAATGTGAATATATTCATTCCATATATAAAATAAGTCCAAAAGGGGATTTTAAAGAATTGCCTATTCATCCAGTAAAATAGCTAATGAGAATACTTGAATACAATGACCAAAAAAAAAACAAAAAACAATATTTCAGTGTAATATATATTTATAGGTAAAAGGATGAGGAGACTTTCAAATGAAAGAAGCCGGCAATGTAGATGGTAGATTTGGAATTTTGACAAAATCAGTTTGTGCCAAGAGAGAGGAAATTTAGGAATACATTAAATGCATTAATAATGCATTAGGTTAATCTACAATGCAGTATTAGTCTTAAGAAAAGTTTTGTCTGTGGAATTCAAACTAGTCTTTCAATCTTGTTGTAATGGCTCAAGATAGTGCATGCAGAATGTGCAGACTTGTACTGGTTTAATGAAAAGCTCACCGGTCACAAAGGGCTCACTGGCTGTGTTCAGATGATGGGATTTTAAAGTGAATTATGCATGTTTATTGCATGTCAGGGAGGGAAAAACAACTGTGCCCAAAAAAATACTCTTTTTTTTAAACTTGTTATTTCAATTTCAGAACTAAGTAACAGAACTGAAGACATTAATTGATAAAGTTTTTAAAGTGAAATTCTTTCCTATCCTTTTCTTGATATAAAATTTCAGGTGCTCAATAGTCTCTGGCTGGCTCAATGGTCCCTGCTGTCATATTTGCACTCCACGCACAAGTCTGGATAGCAAGGAGCCAAGGCTCACACTTTTTTACCATGAAGCCACACTGTTGCAACATGAACAATGTAGCGTGGCATTGACTTACTGGAATAAGCAGGGTCATCCCTGAAAAAGATGCCATCTGGATGACAGCATATGTTGCCCCAAAACCTATGTACCTTTCACCATTAATGATACAATCAAAAGATGTGCAAGATACCCATGCCATGGGCATTAACACACCTCAATACCATCACAAATGCTGGCATATAAACTTCATTTTGGTAACAATGTGGATGGACATTTGGGTTCACCAAGCAGCTCCTAGGGCAGGAATTGAGCAAACACATGGCTTGCTTGAAGGAAGAATTTGACCAGCACCTTCACAATACCTTTAGTGACTCCACAAAAGATGAGGACTTGGGGCAGTGTGAAGCCATTATAGCACCAGAAGGACCTACGGTGGCATCTGCCCTGAGGACGCCTCTCCTGAAAGAAGTGCGGGAGATGGTGAGGAAAGCTAGGTCCAGGTCAGCACTAGGACCAAGTGGAACATCATACAAGGTGTATAAGTAATTTCCCAAGCTGTTACACCAGCCTTGGAGAATCCAGAAGGCTAAGGTGAGGGCAGCTGTTGAGAAGGGGAGGTACAGCAAAGTAGCTGGAATGTCAGGGCAAGGCACCTGGACTAGATGGGAACAAGTGGGGGGGAGAAAAATCTCAGGGGCTGACTTATGGCTTGCAGAACCACACCTCATTATGTTCCTGGGGTTGCTGTATGTTGCTGGGGCTTGTGTGAAACACCTGCTTGTCCTTGTCAGAGGAAGGGGACCCTTGAGCACATCTTGAGCTGCTTCCCAAAAGCTTTGGGAGAGGGCCATTACTGTTGGTGCCATGACCAGGTGCTTAAGACCATTGCAGAAATTATTTGCAGCACCATCACCAGCTGCCATAGGTCAAAACCCCCAAAGCAGACCATTATCTTTATTTGAGCAGGGGCAAAACCAAAGACATCCAAGGCAACATCTGGGCTCCTCAACACTCCACAAGACTGGCAGCTAACAGTGGATGTGGGCAGGTAGCTTATGTTCCTTCACAATACCTTTAGTGACTTCACAAAAGATGAGGACTTGGGGCAGTGTGAAGCCATTATAGCACCAGCAGGACCTATGGTGGCATCTGCCCTGAGGACGTCTCTCCTGAAAGAAGTGCGGGAGATGGTGAGGAAAGCTAGGTCCAGGTCAGCACTAGGACCAAGTGGAACATCATACAAGGCGTATAAGTAATTTCCCATGCTGTTACACCAGCCTTGGAGAATCCAGAAGGCTATATGGAGGACAAGCAATATCGCACATCAGTGGAGGTTCATGGAGGTAGTGTGCATTCATAAGGAGGTGGACTCCAAGAACATCAATCAATTTCAAATCATCTCAGTGCTCAGTGTTGAAGGAAAGATTTTCTTTAGTATTGTAGCAAAAAGACTGGCAGAGTTGTCCCTCATGAATGTGTTCCTGTCTTGAGTTCCAGGCTGTCTTGTGCTACTCCGAGATGCCAAGGACAACAAGTGTAATCTGGTGTTAGACCTAGCCTATATCTATGGCTCAATGCCGCATAAGCTGGGGCAGGAGGTGCTGAAGAGGCATCATGTTCCAATTGAGATCTAATAATGGATTACTAGAGAGAGAGCTTGAGAGTCTCAGCAGGGTCTATAACAGGGGTATTCAATTAGATTTTTCATTGGGCCAAATTGTCATACAGCTTTTGCCAGTGGGCCGCACATTTCCCTGAATTTCTTGTATTGTACCCCATCAAGAGTGTAAACAGCTGTGCGACGTCCCGTAAAATGTTGCAAAATGTTATAAACTGTCGCGCTTACAGTTAAGTCACAGCTATTTAATAAATAAGAGGTAGTCAGCGGGCCGGTCCAAAATGACTTATGGGCCGGTTCTGGCCCGTGGGCCGCCTATTGAATAGGGCTGGTCTATAACATCATAGTGGCACAGACTTGAGACATCATCAGTGTTCCTGTTTGCACTGGCACTGAACATCCTAGTGAAATAGGATGAATCAGAGTGCAGAGGACCCAAATCCAAGGTTGAAATTTGCCAACCACCAATTCGCACCTTCATGGATGGCTTAGTACTGACCACGGAGTTGGTGCCTGGAGGCAGGTGGATCCTAGAGGGGCTAGAGAGACTGGTGGGATGAGCCAGAATGTCTTTAAAGCCAGAGAAGAGTACGTAGTGGAGAAATTTTGTTTCTCTATTTCAGGAACACTAATGCCCACCATCTCAGATAAACATGTGAAAAGTCTGGGAAAAATCTTTGATAGCAGCCTCAGGGATATACAGTCCCTGACAAAAGTCTTGTCGCTTATCTATTTTGTAGAAACACCTGCTGTTAACCTGACTTTTAATTAATC
>JAQLOM010000036.1:1796842-1809185 GCA_030068315.1 Chrysichthys thysi | reverse complement strand
TAAGAAATTCTAATGACGCGCACATATAGTTTAACCTCCCGCAAAATGACTTGGCGCTAAGCTAGACCGGGCTCGGTATAAACAGTGTCTTGGCGCCACCTGTCGGCCATGCATACACACACACACACACACACACACACACACACACACACACACACACACACACACACACACTGTGTGCGATAAAGGAGACAGAATGGATGAATGGAGTATTGTAAGTTGTTCTCTGATGTTGTTCTCCGTGCGCGCGCTCCGCGCGGATCCGTGACAGAAATAGCCGGTCTTCTTTAAGCGCCAGTCTCTTTTAAATGCCGGGCTGTCCAAATAATTTTTTGAATAAACGCCCGGGCTACTATTGGAAGATTTACGGTATGTAGAATATTGCTCTTCCTTCAGCAGAGGGTAGCAAGAGGTTATTGTTGCTAGGAGATATGACACAAAAATCCATTGACTTCTAGATTATATCCACACCTTACTTAACTGCTGCAAGGAATAAAAAAATTAAGATCTCAAAGTATTTTTTGTTCAATATTTTGTTTTTCACTAGAATTATTATGACTTTACATTATCAGTACTATCTGCCCCCTTTCTTTCTCTGTAAATGCACTTCAAGATTATAATATATTGACTAATAAACTATCTAGTCTTCTCCATGTGATCCATTATAGATCCACCTTAAGGCAAACCATTTGGATTTCTGTACATTTTCTACATAATTTTCTATATTTAGGAGTTGAATTAGTGGTTCTATATTTGTTCCATATTAGTAGCTGTTATTGATTGAAATATAAGATATAAATTCATTTGTTGTTGTCCTACCTGCTGAGAGACTACACACATAATGGTGTATAGTTAAAAATAAATCTTATAAATTGAAAAAAATATTTTGATGTACTCTGATAATTTTATCTAACATATGATGAGTGGTCACTGTAAAGCTCAAAACAAGCAGCCTAATTAAATAGGCCAAAAATCCCATTTTAGATGCCCAATACCAGAACCTGACCATGCCAACGTGGATTGTAAAAAGATGTCATTTTTGATGGCCTTTTGTCACAGAAATCTTTCATTAAAAACAAATTACAGGGCTAATAAATAAAACTGGTCATGTGTGAAAACCAAAACCCACAGGTAAAACAGGTGGTTCCATTGTTACAACTCAATTAACTGCAGCCCACTAGTGTAACATTACGCTATAGGATTTGTGTTTCCAACTGTATAAATACCCGAAATCATTCCAGTTCACCTGGCTGATTTTGTTTCCTACCACATGTGCTCTTAATCTCTAGATAAAGACTTTTAGATGTATGGAGCCTGTCTTCACATTCCTACATGTTATACTAGCCATAATTAAAGTTTCCACTGCTTATGAAAGTGCATGTAGCCTGCAAGGAGAGCCTGTATACCCACAGTTATGGAAAAATGGTGATATTATTATTGGAGGGATTTTCCCCTTTCATAGCAGTTGGGAAATCAGAGACTCTTCCTATGTGTCGATGCCACCTCCACTAAAATGCATGAGGTAAGCAGCATAAGTGCATTATATCTGCAGTATCATTGACATAAAGAGCAGCAATGTGCAATGTTTTGTCCTATACTGTCTGTTTTTCACTGTGTTTTCATTTATTTAGTCTTGATTTCAGAGCCTTCCAGTATTCACAGGCTTTGATATTTGCGGTAGAAGAGATTAACAACAGTTCTTCATTACTGCCTGGAGTTTCACTGGGTTACAAGATCTATGACACATGTAGTTCCATGGCAAGAGGGGTAAAAGTGGCAATGGAACTTATAAATGGAAATGAAAAATCAGAATCAAATGAGAGCTGTATAAAGCCAGGCCAGGTACAAGCCATAATAGGAGACACAGCTTCCTCACCATGCATGGCCATTGCAAAAAGTATTGGTCCTTTTAGCATCCCTATTGTAAGTATTTATGCAATTAGCAGCCTTATGATTTTTTGTTTACTTTTCATGCTTCATCTAGGTGCAAAAGCTCTGTATATACATAATAGTTTATCTCCCTGTGTCAATCTGTCTAGATTAGTCACTATGCAACTTGCGAGTGTCTCAGTGACAAAAAGAAATATCCCTCATTTCTACGCACTATTCCAAGTGATTATCATCAAAGCAGAGCCCTGGCAGAAATGGTGAAACACTTCGGTTGGACCTGGGTGGGTGCAATAAGGACTGATGATGATTATGGGAACAGTGGGATGGCCACTTTCTCTAAAGTTGCACAACAACTGGGTGTCTGCTTAGAATATTCCCTTCCATTTTTTAGAACCTACTCACAAGAAAAAGTGCTGAGAATCGTGGAGCAAATCAAACGTTCCACTTCTCAAGTGATAGTGGCTTTTCTTGCTCACTGGGACTTGGAGATCTTGCTCCATGTGTTTTTTGAGCACAACATCACTGGATATCAGTGGGTCGGAACTGAGGGCTGGATCTCTGATTCTGCTGTAGCAACACTGGACAAGCACAATATTCTACAAGGAGCCATAGGGCTAGCTATTCCCAAAACAAAGGTGA
Source organism: Chrysichthys thysi (assembly GCA_030068315.1). Lineage (NCBI taxonomy): Eukaryota > Metazoa > Chordata > Actinopteri > Siluriformes > Claroteidae > Chrysichthys > Chrysichthys thysi. The sequence goes on along the minus strand of JAQLOM010000036.1, from coordinate 1,806,656 downwards.
TGGGTCTGAAGGACTTCATTCTAGATATAAATCAACTGAAATCTGCAGGAAGTGAAATATTTGTTAAATTCTGGGAGGCTATGTTTAAGTGTAAATACCCTACTCAGAATGATTCAGTAGATGCAAAAATTTGCACAGGCAACGAGAAACTGTCTGACATAGAAAACACATTCACAGACATGTCACTGCTGCCTATTTTCAATAATGTCTATAAGGCGGTATATGCTGTTGCCCATACCCTACATGGCCTTCTTAACTGCAAGAAAACCTGTCTGACAAATAAGCAACCGGATCCTCTTACAGTGAGTTAAAACTGTCTTTTAATCATTAGGCCAAACCCGCATACAGTAGCACTATTCAAATGCAGAATGTCTTCTTTCTGTAGTCCATTTTTTATGTAAATTTTTAAAATTGTTATCCAATCCCTTAGTTTCTAGAGCACCTCAAAAGAGTACGTTTTGAAACTAGTGAAGGAGAAGAAGTTTATTTTGATATAAATGGTGACCCGGCTGCGAAATATGATGTAATAAACTGGCAATCAAGTAGGGAACACCAACATGAATTCATCACTGTTGGCCTCTATGACTCATCCTTTCCTGTTCGTGATCGATTAAATGTAAATATGACCACAATTACATGGGCAAGAGATACCAATAAGGTGTGTACAGGCAATAAACCATGTATGGGACTGAATAATAAAAATAACATTCTCTTTGTATTTTTTGCTATAAAGGATGTATTTGAAAAAATATCATCTGTAAAAACCACCAATAAAGTACAAAACATCAATTAAAAAAATATTTTGTTTAAGTATTATGTTTATAATTATGTTTTCCTTAATTATAGATACCAATATCTGTGTGCAGTGAGAGCTGTCCTACTGGCACAAGGAAGGCTGTGCAGAAAGGGAAGCCTATCTGCTGTTTTGACTGTATAGCCTGTGCTGATGGAGAGATCAGTAACAAGACAGGTAAAAATGGGAACAGGGAAAACATAAAATATTGTTTTTAATTGACATACATATATAATCATGTACTGATTTATTTTCTTTTAGATAATGGTAGAACTTTTTTTAATGGTCTATAAATTATGTCCTATGTTTGTATCAATTTTTTTGCTCTGACTCTTTTACAGATTCTATTGCATGTGATCAGTGCAAACAAGATTACTGGTCAAATCAACACAGGAATGAATGTGTGAAGAAGGAAATTGAATATCTATCCTATGATGAAATTATGGGCATTTTGCTAACAACAATTTCTGCTATTGGTACATTTATGACTGTAATAATAGCATTCATATTCTTTAGATATAAAGATACCCCAATAGTCAAGGCCAACAACTCTGAGCTGAGCTTCCTTTTGCTCTTCTCATTGGCTTTGTGTTTCCTTTGTTCATTAACATTCATTGGTCAACCATCTGAGTGGTCCTGTATGTTGCGCCACACAGCATTTGGGATTACATTTGTCCTCTGTATCTCCTGTGTTCTGGGGAAAACAATAGTGGTGTTAATGGCCTTCAGGGCTACACTTCCAGGCAGTAATGTCATGAAGTGGTTTGGGCCTCCACAGCAAAGACTCAGTGTTCTTGCTTTCACTCTCATACAGGTCCTTATTTGTGTGCTTTGGTTGACAATATCCCCTCCTTTCCCCTTCAAAAATCTACAGCACTATAAGGAAAAGATCATTCTAGAGTGTGATTTGGGCTCAGCTATAGGTTTCTGGGCCATTCTTGGTTACATAGGACTTTTAGCTCTTTTATGTTTTATTTTAGCCTTTTTAGCTCGGAAGTTGCCTGATAATTTTAATGAAGCCAAATTCATCACATTCAGCATGCTCATATTCTGTGCAGTATGGATCACTTTTATTCCAGCTTATGTCAGCTCTCCTGGAAAATTCACTGTAGCTGTAGAGATATTTGCTATTTTGGCCTCAAGCTTTGCTTTACTATTTTGCATATTTCTCCCAAAATGTTATATAATTTTACTAAAACCAGAGAAGAATTCTAAAAAGCATATGATGGGAAATAATGCTTCAAAATCTTAGTATACATATTTAGCATTTTTTTTTGTGTGTGAAGACCCTCATTTATATTTTACCACTCTCAACTAATAGGACTTGAGCTTTCTCACAGTAGGTACCACAGTACACAACTGAAATTTGAATAATTAGAATGATCGCTCATACTTTTATTTAACACTCAAAATATTTTTAATTCACCAAATGAATAGTCTAAAATAAACTCACTCAACTCAATTTTATTCATACACAATATACAGAAGAACAAAATGTTGTTTCTACACACAAAGGTGCATAGATAGTGATGTCTTCTACCACTTATTCCTGTTCAGGGTCACATGGGGAAGCTCGAGCATGTATACCCTTGACAGGATACCAATCAACTGCAGGGCCAACACACAGAGACAGACAACCATTCACACTCACACCTATGGGTAATTTCGAGTAGCCAATTAGCCTAATCCCCTCTGTGCATGCCTTCAGACTGTGGAGTACCCAGAGGAAACCCACAGGGAGAATGTGCAAACTCCAAACAGAAAGGTGCCCAGGTCGACCCTGGGGATCAAATCCAGGACCTTCCTGCTTTAAGATGACAGTGCTAACCAGCAGACCACTGTGCTGCTCCATAACAATAGGTATCGTGACAAAAGTAAACATTAAACATTAGATAGAAATGTTTAATGATAAAGCTATAACTAAGGTGTGATGAGTGTGAGATGTAAAAATGTAAAAATAAAGTGGTTGTGCACTTTATTAAGCTGATCATTTACAGATATTTGTTAAATGACAGTGTGCATTTCTGTACAAATTTGTACAGATGTCCATAGCAAACAGCTAAAGTGACTGAGTGCAGATGTTTGTTAAATGTTCAATGTGCATTTGTACAGCATGTCCTTAGTGCACAGTTAAAGTTCTTTAGTGCGGACCTCTGTTAAATTTCCATTGTGCAGTTGTGTCTAGAATGTTCATAGTGCACAGTAAAAGTGAGCGAGTGCACATGTATGTCCATTATCCCTTCCTTGAGTGATGGAGCACAGAGGCTTATAATGTTCTTATAGTGTGGGGTGGGGAGGCAGGTTATAATTGGGAGTAAGGTGTTGGGTGGCACCAGGATGTTTAGGGCTCTGGCAGCTTGGGTTAAGAAGCTGTTTCAAAACCTTGCAGTTCTGGTCCTGATGCTTCAGAACCTTATGTCTGTTGGCAGAGAGTTGAACAGACTGTAGGAGGGCTGAGAGGGATCCCTCACAATGGCAGAAGCTCTACATACACAGAGTTCCTGGAAGATTTCCTGGGTGGAGGAGAGCTGTCCTCTCTATGTGCTGTAGGGTCTTGTGTTCAAGTGTTTTGCAATTCCTGAACCTCACAGTGATGCAGCTGGCTACGACACTCTCCGCAGTTCCTCTGTAGAAGGTGGTGAGGATGGGTGGTGGAAGACACTCTTAAGCTTCCACAGGAAATGAAGATGTTGTGCCTTCTTTACAGTGGAGTTGGTGTGGACGGACCAGTTGAGGTCATCAGAAATGTGCACATCAAAAACTTGCTGCTTCTGACTCTCGCTAATGTCAAGCCACTGCCAAGCAGGGGACTGATCAGCCAACCCTCTGTAGAAATGAATAACAATCTATTTTGTTTTGTCTATGCAAATTGTTGTTATGACACCAACTCACCAGTTGTTCCACCTCCTTTCTGTATCGAGTTTCACTGTCATTGCAGAAGAGGCTCATACCTGTAATGTCATCAGCAGATATACTTATCTGCAGTTTGTGCCTTGCCAACATGAAACATTTCAGGACCATTTTTATGAAACTGGAACTAGAAATTTTGTTAATTTAAGAAAATAAACAAACAAACAAACAAAGAAATGAACAAAGCAAACACTATATTTAAACATTTTATAGAAAGACCTATGTAAAGAATCATCAGTGGACAGAATACTGTACTCTGTATGGTAATATGCATATACAATAAAATGTAAGACTTTACCACCGAATTAAACACTAATTATCTGGTTTAAATGATAAATCACAGCTTTTTAATTCCCAAAACTTTAGGGCTTTTCAGAGATTCAGAGGTTCAATATGTTGCCAATATTTGTTGGCACTTTTGTGACAATTTTTTTTAGTGTTTTTTGTAGTGTCCTATTGTAGTGTCCTTTGTAGTGTCCTAGTGCAGCTATCCTTTGGATTCATGAATGTTTTTGGAGCCCCCAGGCAGACCACACATTCTCCATCCACAGCTTCTATGAAAAAACAAACAAACAAAAAAATTTGTTCTCAGCCTTTCTTTGTAGATGTAGATGCATCAGAGGACAGTGTCAGGGCTGTTATGTACCAACATTAAGAGTCTTCAAAAAATATACTCCATTGTCTTCGAAACAAGAACGAAAACTACTGGGAACTGATCTGTGGCATAGGAAATGGAGCATTTGGCTCTCAGACGGATTTTGACAGACTGGTGTCATTGGTGAGAAAGCTGGCACACTATAACCTTGTGTACATAGGCCATAAACATTTTGAGAAGCTAAATACAGCTGAACAACTTAAACCTGGTGAAGTATTGGGTATTGTTCTTCTCTCACATGCAATTCACTATTTTACTAGAAGCCAGAATTGATATATAACAAATATAGTGTAAACATGAAGTACTTTTATCCTCTGTTTCAGATCCCATCATAATTATATCCAATCAAGCCTAGAGCAAGCATTAAGAAACAGTTTTTAATGACACCATTGGATGGAAAACATATTCAGAATCATTGACATACCAGGAAATGTATAGTAGTGAATATGGCTCCCAATTTACTTTACACTTATGAAAAGCATTTAGGGAGAAACTGGAGGTCAGTCCAACATCAGAGTATCACCCTCAAGCAAATTATCATTGCTGTCTTCCAAGAGCAAACACTCCCAGAATTCTCTACCCTATTCCAGGTGTGTGTTGACACCCTTGGGTACAACTGCGAATTGTGTCTCTGGTCTTGTGGGTGTTTTTGAGCCTGGGTGATTTTTTGACCCCCAAGGGTCTGCTGGTGTAAGGACCCTAAGTGGACTGCTTGTATCTCTGAATTGTATTGGCAACCATAATTCTCAGAGGAGAGGAGAGGAGAGGAGAGGAGAGAGGTCAGAAGAGATAACTGCAATAATTAAGCATTCAGTAAGAGATAGTCTCTGTTTCATGTATCTGCAGTACAGAAACTGTTGTTAGATGTTGAAAGTATGGTTTATTTAAAAAAGAAACTGTTAAAATTTTCAACAAGTTCTTCAACAAGCTTTCCACTTCTTTTTGTTTGTTGTTATCATTGATATTTGTCACATGCATGGAGTTTTGGCAGATACATGCACAGGCTGGTGTCATATATAAAATCCACAACGGGTTTTATTTAAACACAGGACAGAGGTACAAAGACAGCAAGCTGAAACATAAACAAGGCCAGGCAAGACAAATCCGATGGGCAAACCACGCGATAAGGACAAGATGAGAATCACTAATGGGAAACAAGCAAAAGGGTCACAACCAAAGAGCATACATGGAACTATAAATGCTTGGCAATGGTACACACAAGAAGTGGCAAACAATGCTTCACAAAGTCTGTGTGCCTGAGTGAGTCTATATAAAGTCCAAGTAATCAAATCTAACCTGGCACACCTGTTGTAGCCCGCATGATGGCATGAATCCTCTCACATGCACTGGTAATGGAGTGGAGGAAAACCTCGAAGTAGTCGTTAGTGGTGCGAGTCCTCCGGCTTGCACCGCTATTGGGAGTGCCTGAAAACGGGTGCAGTGCATGCGTGCGGGCAGACCAATGACAGGAACTCCCCCCCAAAGACACTACTCCCGGAGCGCCTTATCCTATAGTGTTGTGGGGGCCCCAGACCTGTGGGTTCTGGCCTGGCACTGGACCGAGGTAATCTAAACATTGGTTTGACCATTGTGGAGACAGACAGCAACTCTCTGGAGAGAGACACCAACTCTGTGAGGTTAGGTGACTCTGTAGCTGGCGCAGACATTTCTGTAAAGTCATATGTCTCTTGCAGGGGCTGACGTCTCTGCGGAGGCTGATGACTCTGTGGAGGCTGATGGAGACAACTCTGTGGCTGATGCAGATGACCCTGTAGCTGATGGAGACAACTCTGCAAAGACAGACAACTCTGCAAAGAAAGTTGACTGTGAGATCAGATGACTCTGTGGCTGGCGCAGATGGCTCTGTGAAGTCAGATGATTTTGTGAAGTCAAATCTGTGATGACAGATGGCTCTGCAACGACAGATGACTCTGTGACAACATATGACTGGCCTATGCAGACAACTCTGCAACAACAGACGACTCTGAGACAACAGACGGCTCTGTGGCTCATGCAGATGTCTCTGTGAAGAGGGCAGACAACACTGTGAAGTCTGGCGGCGGTTCTGCGATGACTGCCACTGCAGGCGGCTGCTCTGTGACTGGTGCTGCAGGCAGCTGCTCTATGACTGGGGCTGCTGGTGGCTGCTCTGTGACAGCAGAGAGCTCTGTGATTGATGTTTACAACTGTTTCATGACTGATGCTGATGGCTTCTTTGTGATGAATACTGATGGCTGCTCTGTGATGGACGCTCATGGCTGCTCTGTGATGGATGGTGACACCTGCTCTGCAATGACAGGCGGCAGTGGCTCTGTGGCAAGAGGCAGCGGCTCTCTGACTGGTGCAGGTGGCGGTAGCTCTGTGATGGTAGGTGGCAGTGGGTTCCATGAGGACTGACTTGGCAGACTCAGGAGTGCAAGTTGGCGGGAGAATTAGGATCAGTATGGCGGGCTTGAACAGTTGTGTAGTCTGGGCTGACTGAAGAGCTTGAGCTGGCTTGACAGGCTGAAGAGCTTGAGCTGGCTGCAGAGCTTCAGCAGACAGGAGAATGTGAGCAGACTGGAGGGCTTGCAAAGACTTGGCTGGCTGGAGGGCTTGCAAATTTTCAGCTGGCTGGAGAGCTTGTGAAATCCTGGTTAGCTGGAGAGTTTGTGAAGTCTCCGCTGGCTGGATAGCTTGCTTAGCATCAGGTTCATGTTCAGATTCAGACTTGGTTGTAGGTCCAGGTTCAGGTTGGTCCTTGGCTTTCATGTGTGGTTCATGTGTGGACAAAAATTCATATGAGGACAAAGATTCTAGCTTGGATGAGGATTTGGGGCTTGGATTTGGGTAAAGATGAGGGTTCAGACTTGGGTTCAGACTTGGACTTGGATGCCTCCTTTCTTTTCTTTCTTTTCCAGGTCACCTTGGTGGGTTCTGAGGCAGTTAATTCCTTCACAGCCGCTAGATGGGGCTCTGGATCAGTCATCTCCATCTCGGCCACTTTAGGGAGCTCTGGAGCCGTCATCTCTGTCTCGGCCACTGGAGGGAGCTCTGGAGCTGTCATCTCCATCTTGGACACTGTAGGGAGTTCTGGAGCCATCATATCTGTCTCAGCCACTAGAGGGCTCTCTGGAGCCGGTGCCTCCTTTTCGGCCACTGGAGGACTCTCTGGAGTGGGTGCCTCCCTTGCAGCCACTGGAGGGCTCTCTGGATTGGACTCATCACTGCATACCCTGTCATTGGCCACTGTGGGCCCAGCCCCCAGTACATCTTCATTGGTATTTCCCCACAAAGTTTCTGATAAATCCATTTCAGCATGTTTCCAAAACTTTCTGGATCCTGCATACATGGGTGCACAATTGTAGCCAGGTATTTGGCTCATCTGAGTGCTGGTCCCATGAACCAGTACATCATGCATCTATCCCCAACACATTTCAGGGGTCTGGCCTCCAGGAAATCCTCATAAAATAATCTATATTGAAACAGAAAACCATCAGGGGGAAACTGATAGCTAATTTAGGGACCTGGGATATGTAGTCCCACTTTCTGCAGCAATATGGTTCTCATGACATACCTGTAGCTGCACTCCTACAATCCTGCTGCGTGCTGGTATGGGCGAAGCATTCTGTCACATGCATGGGGTTTCGGTGGACACATGCGCTGGCTGGAGTCAGATGTAAAATCCATAACGGGTTTTATTTAAACACAGGGCAGAGGTACAAAGACAACTGTCAGGTGTCACCTGTCAGGTGACCACTAGGGAGTGGGGAGAATGGCTGGTGGCCCTATAAACAGGAAGTTGGCGCACCGGCACCTCGCTCAGACATCGCGTTCAGCTTTGTGTGCATGAGCTCCTTCCACGTCAGTTGTCTCTCGCCTCTTCTTCCAGTCTACCTGATGCTCAGCCTCTCCGGTGCCGTGAGTAAACAGCCCGTTTCATTTCTCCGCTCTGTGTCGGTCGTTTCTGGTTGCTCATATTCACACCGTTTCCCAGTGGGATTCTGCCTCATGCGCTCTGGATGTAATAGCAAACAGCATGTGCTTTCCAACCCGTTGCAGCTCACTCCGCGACTGGATCACAAACGCATGCATCAAAGGGCATTCCATTTACAGGTTTTTAGTGGTGTTTTCTAACGCCCCGACAACAGCAGGCTGAAACGTAAACGAGGGCAGGTAAGACAAATCCAAAGGACAAACCATGCAACGAGGACAAGACGAGAATCACTAATGGGAAACAAGCAAAAGGGTCACAACCAAAGAGCATACATGGAATTATAAAGGCTTGGCAATGGTACACACAAAAAGTGGCAAACAATGCTTTGCAATGTACTATATACATGCCTGAGTGAGTCTATATAAAGTCCAAATAATCAAATCTAACCTGGCACACACCTGTTGCAGCCCACGTGATGAACAAGCACGGCATGAATCCTCACACATGCGCTGGTAATGGAGTGGAGGAAAACCCGGAAGTAGTCATTAGCGATGCAAGTCCTTCGGCATGCACTACTACAGACTACCATGAGAGTTGATTAGTCCTTGCCCTTTGAGAGTGTTTCCTGTTTTGCCTCATGGCCGATTTGCCTGTGATTCAGGTCTCTTGGCTGCCTCTTACCTGTGCACTCCAGCCACCTAGTGTTGTGGAGCACCATAAGAGTTGATTATGGCCATCCTCTCTGGCCGCTATAGGGTATGGACACTGAGAAGCACTCATTGTGGGTCTCTGCCAGAGGATGGCACTTCACTTTTCACACCCATTCTGCCACCAGCTGAAACTACTGACCTCTCACCCACACCTATGGAAATGCAACAAGACTCAATCTACCATGAATCCCAGCGCCATGATGTCATGCACATAGAAAACTACAGCCAAGATGGCTCAGCTCTCTAAATGGACTCTGACTTCCCAATATGATTAATTATCCACACTGCACTGTGCTGCAGAGGTTTCTTACTACAAGGCCAATTATATTTTGATGCCATCAGAGAACTATTAGATCAAAGTAAGCTCCACCAACCTTTTAGCTTTCTTTCCAATAAGGCTTTACTCTGGGCTACCGTGGTTTGGGAAAATTAAGAGACTAATTCCTTGTATGAAAACTGTGTTATTCTATTCCCTAGAGTCTTTGATCAAGGTCCCAATGTGAGGAAGGTCGTTCCCATCTTTTATCTCTTAAACAGGGTAAATGTTGAGTGGTGGACTATGCTTAAGAGTTCAGAACCTTGGTGGCTGACAGTGGGTGGAATGAATTGGCACTGAAAGCTGTGTATTGACAGGGGCTGAACCTTGATGTGCTCATTGAACTCACCTGCAGAGACAATGCAGCATCCCTAGATTCACTCACAGATCCCTCAATAAAACTGGACAATCTCCAAGATCACCATTGTGGGACAATATTTTTACTTATTTTGCATTTAAGTATATAATCCATCTCTTTTGAGTGATTCATGTTTAACAATCATTTAACTATTTT
>JAQLOM010000036.1:1500341-1512559 GCA_030068315.1 Chrysichthys thysi | reverse complement strand
TGAGTGTGAACGGTTGTCTGTCTCTGTGTGTCGCCCTGCGCTGGATTGGTGACCTGCCCAAGGTGTAACCCCGCCTCTTGCCCAAAGTCAGCTGGGATTGGCTCCAGCTTCCTCCAGCGACCCTGAACAGGATTAAGCAACAGAAGTCGACAAAGATGAGTGAGTGAATGAGATGATTGAATAAGTATTCACCCCATTGCTTTAAAACTGCTAAAGTAATTAACATCAGGAGTCACATCCGTTCCTGGAAGAACCCAGAGATTGTTATAGAACTGAAACAAAGAGCATCAAGAGAATCAAAACACATTCTGGACAAGTATCAGCCAAGGTTTATTATAAAACCAACAAGAAAGCTTTAACTTTTAAATGTGTTATTAAAAATGGAAAGAATATTACACCAGTTAGGTCCATATCGGGGGGGGACTTCAAGAAACTTCACAACTCAATTTGCTAAATAAATAACTGAAAACATTTTAAATGTACTATTGTTTGTACAGTAGTAGAGTTTGACTGAAGTATTGAAATGGCTTGGAGAACCCTGATGTCATATTTTAATCAAATCGTCCGCCCCCTACCTCCAACAGTGTTTATATCATTTTGCCCTGGAATATAAAATAAGCCTCGGACAAACACCTGTGCACAATAAGACTCCTTTGGAGTGCAGTAAATATCTCGTTTTTATTCTTTAGAGGTAACCAAGCCTCCGTTGTGATGGGTTTCTGCGGCAAACAGGCTCTTTCTCCATGGCACTTTTGGGAACAGCGAGGAATCGCGAGGCATTTTCAAGGTGTTGGCGTAATGAGAGGCGGCAGCTGTGAGCTCGTGATTAAAAACTGAAGCGGAGCAGGTGAGGCTTTTCACACTGACAGCACTGCGGTGCTCAGACCTCAGATCGCATGAGACTCCATCCACACGGATAGAGTCGATTATACAGTAGTCTCTCTACTAGGGCTGTATAATATGGACAAAAATAGCATACTGCAACTACAGACGCATGACAAATTAAAGGTTTGCCTCCGCTTGTCAGCCTCGGTAATGTGGAGACGCCGTCTGCGAGGGTTGTGTGAATATGAAACCACCTACTGGAGCTTACAAGCTTGCGTTTCATATTAGCCGTTGTGTATGAGTGTTCCAGCTCTGTAGGTGGCGCTGTTAGAATTTCATGACAGTTTACACGAGTGCACAAATAAGACTGCCCGCAAATTTTCCAATAGCAAAAAACGTGTTGGACGTATGTACTCCAGGGGTGGGTAACCCAAGTCATGAAGGGTCGGTGTGGGTGCAGGTTGTAGGGATGACCTTTTATATATATATATATACATACACATATGCAATTAAATGACTCCTCCCATGGCTCTAAAGTGTTTTACTATTGGCTGATTGAGAGGTCATCCCTAACCCAACATAACTTAAAAAAAAAAGAATTATCATTGCTCCAGGACACTTCCACAGACTGTAGACTCAATACCCAGGTACACTGAAGCAGTTCTGGTGGTCCAGTATCTTCCTAACACACTTTATATACAGTACGTGTTTACCATTAATTTCCCAATGATCTGTGTATTAAAGGGGACATATTGTGAAAAACTCACTTTTTTAGTACTTATGCACATACATTTAGGTATACGGAGTGGCTGGCAACCCACAAATACTGAAACAAGACAACCCAGTCAGTTTTTTCTGGGCTGCCTAGGTTAGAAAACTTGTATTTCAACAAGCCGTTCAGATTTGGCTCTCCTGTCTATGTCACAAGGGGAGCTCATTAGAATATAGAATAATACTCTCCCTTCGAGGATCTCCACTCATGGTGTGAGAAGCAGGGGAAACATCATGAGTGTTCCCTGGGAAAGTGCTCCCTGATTGGCTGGGGTGGAAGAGGGGGGTGGGGTTTGCAAGGGCTCATTAACATTTAAAGGAACAGGTGCTCAGAGTGGCCATTCTGAACAGGTGTCAGAAGGTGCTGTGGTGCTTTAGAGATATGATACTTCGTCTTAACCCTGGAAGACCCAGACCACCTCATCATAAGAGGCTAAAATGATGATCCAGACTCAGTGAACCCTAAAACAGGGTTTTTTTAATGAACCCTTTCTTACTACATGTTATGAAATGGTCCTTATGAGACGTCCTGGGATGTCCACTAATGTCCACCAACCAATGAGTGGGTTGAATATAAGAGTGAAATAAAAGTTAGGGTCAAATATGACCCCAAGGGGACTCCAGGGTAGAGTGCTGTTCGGGCCTCTTATTTCTGTCCGAACCCGACCCGACTCTGACCCAAACCCGGCATGCATTTATATGTTTCTGTTCGAACCTGACCCAAACCCGATTGGAATTGTAATGTTTGGCCGAAACAGGCGCTGCTAAGTGATTATAATGATACTCTCTGTCATGAATCTGCCCACACAGAGCGTGCGTTCTGCGCACCCATTTTCGGGCGCTCTGAAAAGAGGTGCGCTTCAGGCTGGGAGCCTACTGTATTTTTTTTAATGAACAAAAAGTATCTTTTCTATTTCAAATATCAAACATTTTTGTTCTGATGTGACCAAACCCGAATAACATTTCAAAATATTTCTCCGAACCCAGCTCGCCCCATTGGGTCCCTTCGGGTCCCGACAGGTTCGGGTCGGGTATCCATGCTCTACTCCAGGGTTCAGGGTCACGGAGGGGAAGCTGGAGCCAATCCCAGCTGACTTTGGGGGAGAGGTGGGGTTACACCCTGGGCAGGTCGCCAATCCAACGCAGGTGGTATCAACTGAACCTCTAAAATATCTGAGTTAAAGGGTAGCGTGATGTTATTAAAACACCCACAGGAAGCTCATCTGGAAGCTCAGAAAAGCTGAGAGGAACACAATAAAAAAAAACAAAAAAAAACCGAGGTCAGATAAATTCTCATTTGCATTTTACAGGCGATATCATTACAGCAGAGGGCAATAATCTGATAACAGTTTACAAGCTCTATATTGTGCAGCTCTAATCTCTATCACTTCCACTCTAATCCAACAGAGCAAACGGAAAGCATCATAATTAAAACCCCAACCAGGCACAATGTATGTGGAGTGGGTTTTTTTTTTTTTTAAATTACATCTGAAGACAACCTGTATCCATATAATATATATTCAGAACTGACCTTTTATTATTTTTTTATCATGTTAGCTCATGGCCCTGGTCGTATTGTGTTCCTGTATTTATGAGGTCTTTCTTTAAAATGCAATGACCTTTGCTCATATTTAAATGTCATATTTGGCTATGTCACCATGACTACAACACACAGGCAGGAATAATGTAAAGATTGGGGGTGGGTGTTGACTGAGCCATAAAACAAGAAGAAAGTGAGAATTATGACTTTGTATCATGTTGGGTTTATTTGTCACGTGACAAATCTATGTGATTTTTTTTTTTTTTTAGTTCTTTTTGTTAACGTTACAATAAAAGCTTCCAAACACGAATTTGTTAGAATTAAAGCTCTACCATGCAAGTATATATTACTTCCTTTTTTTTTTTTTTTTAATTGGACCATTTTTACCAAAAAGGAAAAAAAAATCCAGCCTTTTCCATCAGTTAGACTTTTCCCACCAATAACTCCATATTTCTTCCATTTATTAATCCATTATACACTATATGGCTAAAAGTATGTGCACCCCTGACCATTACTTCTTCCCCAAGCCGTTTCCACAAAGTCAGAAGCACACAGGTCTTTAGAACGTCTGTGGCCTGGAGCCTTACGATTTTGTTCCAGTCTGTTCCAGCATGACGACGAGGCCCCTGTGGATGAAGCCAGCTCTATGAAGACATGATGTGTTAAGGTTACAGTGGTGTGGAAAAAGTGTATCGAGTGTCCTGCACCGAGCCCTGACCTCGACCCCACTGAGGTTCTCATACCTTTGGCATGACCTGGAACTGGAGCCTCGTCGACGTCCCGACACGAGCGCCTGATTTCACTGATGCTGGAAACCTTTCCCAGAAGAGTGGAGCTCATTATAACACAAGCTGGAATTAAATGTTCATCAAGCACATATGGGTGTGATGACCAGGTGTGCACATATCTTTGGCCATACAAGTATATATACGTTATACTCAGACCTTACTCCAGTCAATCCAATCCTACGTCCGAGCTCCAATTTGATTGGTTGGACAGATTAAGGAGGCACTCTGATTGGCCAAAAGACTATTTTTTTAACCTTTAAATGTGCATAAAGACTATTTTATACCTTTTTGTGTCCTTCCTGTATTCGTCAGGTTTTATTTTATTCTCGTCCTGTTACAAATGGGACGTTTCTACTTTAGTAAAATTTTAATGTTACACTCCATGCACATATTTCGATAAAGGATGCGGATTAAAGGTGTAAAATGTGTACTCTTGTGGGTGACAGGAAAAAGCAGAGTTTGGTTCAGAGAGTAAATTAAATTATAAATGCTGATGTTAGAAATAATGAATGAAATTTTGGCGATATTCTTTTACCCGACTACCGTTTAACAACTTCACTTTCTCTTTTCCTTCATAGTCATTTTTTTTATCACTTTCTTTTATTGTTTCGTCGGAGAATTCATTTATTATCCCATGAATTTTTAAGTACGTTATAATCTTGTAGAACCTCAGCCAGGTACAGACCCTGTTGGGGATAAAAATGCTCCGTTCAGTTGAAATTTTTAAAAAAGAAAAGAACGAGCGAGTTGGCGGTGCGTGAAGTCTCCTCACGTAGAAGTGTGTGTTCGGTCTGTCCTCTCCCATGTCCTTTACACGGAACTTATTTAACACACAATGCTCTCCAAACAGAGGATTTGCCTACACTTTCTGCTCACTGGAGCTTTCACGAGATGGATTTAAACACATGAAGTCGCTCGTCCTCGTGTGCTTCCTGTCATTGCTTCCGCAGTTAGAGAACATAAGTGATTTTTCTAAAGTATTTTTGCAGCAGGATTTGTCATCCATGGCACCCATGAAAAAGCAGAAGACAAAAGCCCATTCTCCCAATCAGAAGCTCATGAGTGTGGGTAATTTAGAGGCAGAGAGGAATCATGTTTCATTACCTGGAGAAGAAGGCAGGAGATGAGTCAATCTATAAGAGGGACAGAGAAAGATTTTTGTTAAAACTTAAATTAGGTTTATTTTTCCTCCAAAATATAGAGTGATGAAAGCTCAGGTCTTGATTTGTAACACTGATCCCATCCAGAGAGGTAGGTAACATTTTAACGTCGTTCAAACGGTCATCTTTGGCATGGACTCAGACATCTCAGAAGTAAACGGACATCATAATTTTTGAAAGAAATTTTTCTAGGAACTTCCTTCTAGTTGCTCGGCCATAGTACCCAAGTTGATGGAGATCCCTCAGAGAAGTCACTTGGAGTGGCAACACCAGCGGCCTTACGACGGGGATTTATTTCACCGATCCGCTTGATAGTCTGAAGACATCTATCGGAGGGTCCAGGTCGATCTGAGCGGGATGCTGTTGATTCCTTTCCTTTCCTTTTGAATGGGCTATATGCACAGAGTGGTGCTGATGTAGTTCCGGTAAAATTTCCGCATACAAAAAAAAATACATTTTTTTCACAATGTAAGATAGAGCTCCACTGATCATGATATTACTCAATGAATACAAACTGTAAGGCATTGTTAGAAGAGAACATGCTAACACATCATAATTGTATTATGTAGATTTGCATCCTATGAGCACCTAATGTGCTTCTGGTCATTAATAGACATTAATAGGCATTAATGGGCATTAATGGGCATTTTTCTTCTCCTTTTTACTCATGAATGTATGACACAGTGACTGGAGAACATGACTAACTTCGCTGATGGTCATTTGTGGCAAATCTCGGAGAAACCGAGAAAAAAGCGCCATGTCAGTGAATAGACGAAGCTAATCTGCAGTGAAACAGCCTGCGCCGGAAGTGAAGCGGCTGGCTTAGTCATGTACAATCACTCTGTTGACTGTGCCAAGAGGAATCCCAAGGTTTTGTCCAATCATACGCTGGTTAAGTCCACCCTCAGACTGACCCACAATACAAACTCTTTGAAAATCACACAACTCTTTTACTTCTGGTGTTCCCCGCATGGCGAGTCGCTCTAAACGATTAATATCCTGTAACCTGACATGAACAATAATCAGATATTAACAAGTGTGAAGCACCAGGTGGTGTCTGCATACATAATACATAATGCATAATTTCCGTTGTTAAAAGCGCTATACAAATAAAATTGAATTGAATTGAATTGAATAATAATACTGTATGTATCGAGGGGTGTGTATTTACTTTTGAGACGTCTGTGTACATCAGATCATATGATGTCTAGTAATCTTTTGGATTATTTTCGATCTTTGCGGAATCTAGTGTAAAAGCAGCACATACATTCATAAGGAAAACACTCAGAATGGTCCGTAGAAGCGAGACGTGAGTTTGGGACTGATTTCTTTCTCACGCAGACTACAGATTCATGATATAATACATGAATCATATTAATTATCAAGCTACTGATCGATTTCCGGTTTCAATGTTTCACAGTGAACAGCTGTTGTTAATGGACTCGATGTACAGTCAGGATCCTACACTATTAAACTGTGGCATGATTTTCTGTGTTCAGTAATTTTAAACAAAAACATTTTTTAAGCCTAGCTAACTCACGTGTGACCTGAATGTGAAGTCTGTCTCCTCTGTGACAGATGCTACAGGTACCGTTTCTTTGTTTCCTTGTCAGTTGAACCTTTCGGTACTTGAGGTTCACTTTCATTCACATTTACCTTAATAATGTATCTCCTATTCATAAACACACGACACGGACCTTCACGTCATTATCGTTTTCTTTAGAGAAAGACAGTGACGGTGCATCGAGGACATTTCCACCTACACCACACATCCGAGTTTTTTCTTTTTTTTTCTTTTTTTGAACAAGAAGCTGGCTTTAATACATTACCTATCGTCATGGCAACCTGAATTAAAGCACTAGAACATGTAAGCGTGTAAGGAAAATGACCTGCTTCAGCATCACACTCGTGTGTGTGGAGCAGGTGCATGTAGAGGGAAGAGCATAGTGGAGATATGAGAGAGAGAGAGAGAGAGAGAGACCTCAGGTAGTACTCGCCAAAGTTGACAAATGTCTTAAAAAATTCATGTTAATGTTAATTGCTTGAAAGCTGTAGCAATCAGGTGCATTAATGAGTCTATAATGTTATACAGCTACAGACTGAACAAACATTAGCAGGGGAGCTGGACATGAATTATAACTATGTTCTCTGCAAACTCTACAAGCAAGTACGCTGCCAAATATGCAATTTATTATATCCCTTTATTCCAGATCCCTTTTGAATTCCTGATTCTGATTGGTCAGCTGGAAAAGTCACAGGTTTATATGCATATGCTTATGTTATCAATGCCCACAAATAACATAATAATAATTGGATTAAAAATGCTGTTATTTCACAAAGAATATGTGTATGGAGATATTTATCATTTACGGAAGAAGGTATGGCACGGGGGTGTAGCGGTTAGCACTGGTGCGTCACAGCAAGAAGGTTCTCGGTTCGATCCCCAGGGTCGACCTGGGTGCCTTTCTGTGTGGAGTTTGCATGTTCTCCCCGTGTCCGTGTGGGTTTCCTCCGGGTACTCCGGTTTCCTCCCACAGTCCAAAGACATACACAGAGGGGATTAGACTAATTGGCGACTCTAAATTGGCCGTAAGTGTGAATGTGAGTGTGAATGGTTGTCTGTCTGTCTCTGTGTTGCCCTGCGCTGGATTGGCATCCTGCCCAGGGTGTAACCCCGCCTCTCTCTCACCCGAAGTCACCTGGGATTGTCTCCAGCTTCCCCCCACGACCCTGAACAGGATTAAGCAGTAAAAGATACGGAGCGAGTGAATTGTTGGCAGATTGCCATGCTATAAGTGAAACGAAAAAACTTCAGGACATGCTCTTATAGGAAAGGAATCAATTTTAAGGTGGTAACACCACTTTATCACCCCACCCCACTGTTCTTCTTCTATAACAGCATGACACGGTGTGCTTTATTCCCTAATGCGTACATCACCTTAGTGCACTACATGCCTAATAAAATGACATTTAGGGTGGATGTTTGGCAGTGTTAAATATTTACATGCAATTTAACTTTAGCTCATCTATATTTATTGAATTTACACTAAACCGATACAGGTTATAAATAAAGTATACGTAGCATATCGTATCGTATCGTATGCTACGACATCGGTTGTTACATTAAACAAGATGCAGTTTGTATAAAATTTAGGAAACACCTTTTATGTAAGTCCGTTATGTGAGGAAGTGAGCCCAGTGCAGTCGAATGCAAAATTATTGGCACCCACCAATAAAAAGTTCCATTTTATCCATCAAACAAGATTCCTCTTAGGAAAATTGTTTCCGTGAAGCCAGGCTCACTCAGTACCGGATGCTCTGGACTGCCAGAGATCAGCAATTAAGGAATTAAAAGACGTTTAAACAAAGAAGCTTGACAGAAATCTGGATGTAAATTTAGGCCCATAATGAATAACTCAGATGCGATGTTGTTGAGGAAAGATCACAGGGAAGAAATCTTGAGCTCAGCGTGGAACCCATCCTTTTCTGGGTGACGCTGGATAGTGGTATTAGAAAACATTCCAGTATACGGGAGTGGGAGAGTCAAGACAAACACTACTGAGCGTGTTGCAGATTGTGAGTCCTGAGATGAGCAACACTTCAGCCGTCATGATAACATCAGCAGCTAGAAGGTACAAATCTACCAGGTTTACACTGTAGAACAATATGAATGTTGGACAGAAAAATAATATTAAAAGTAAGTCAAAGCAGCTTATCCTGCCCTGCAACTGCTGTATAATTAGCTTAATTATGCATTACTTTACACACACACACACACACACACACTTACACACACAATACAAAAACCTGCTTTGGTTCCAGGGCAG
The DNA here is from genome assembly GCA_030068315.1 of Chrysichthys thysi. NCBI lineage: Eukaryota > Metazoa > Chordata > Actinopteri > Siluriformes > Claroteidae > Chrysichthys > Chrysichthys thysi. The sequence goes on along the minus strand of JAQLOM010000036.1, from coordinate 1,503,648 downwards.
TAAATCCGTGTGCTGCACTGCGGAGAAGTCAAGGCTAAATCTATCAGTACTTTCAAACACACACACACACACACACCCGCACACACACAGTAGATCGATGTGGCAAAGCTTAATCATAGGAGTTGGATCAGGAAGTAAAGGAAATCAGTAATCATGTGTGTAGTATTGAAGTTTAATCTATAAAAAGCAGTAGCAGCGGCGCAGCCGCGTCAGTGAGAATTTCAACATTTTCACTCCTCAACGGTTTTCATTCTCTACGCCCACTGACAATCACCTCACCTCTCCTACCTTTCTTTCATCTCTACCTCCAAATCAGACGTTTATATTAATGTGCTCCTTCTATGGTTTCTATAGTAACAGTTCATTCACAGGGATGTCTACAGCGGACGCTCCACGTAAACGGATATGTCATAAAATAAAATAAAAACAAAAAACGTGGGGTCATTAGCATGATTAGGTTTTCTCGGGGAACGGGTTTCTTCCACGTTTTAGAGAAGGGGTCTCCAGCGGAGATAGATAGGTAAATAAGAGTTTCTGATTTTTTTTTGGGGGGGGGGGGGGGGTTTGACAAGCTGTGCTGTGATTTTACTAAATTTGAAAAATAAATGTCTTAAGTATTGGACAATGAGAACACTGGGATGGGTTAAGCAGGTGTGAGGTCACGGGTCATATGTGGGAGGGACATGCTGATGAAAGTGGCTATGCTAGCGCTCACTTGGCGTATGATGAAAATGTGTCATCAGAGCCTGTCCGTTGCACCTTTGCACCATGTGTTTGACTTCCTCTTACCTCTCACTGACCGTGCTATCAGTCACAACGTCACAGTACTTAATAAAGCTTTTGTTTTTCAAGCTTTTTGATATTCACTTCCTTCTCTCACTTTCTTCCTCGCTCTTTTTCCCCCCGCTCCTCACCATATATATCGGCTTTGTCCCACTGTAGTCCAGCCTCCCGTTCTGTGCTCTCACACACACGTGTAATTACCGTCATGAAGGGCTCTGTGAGACTGGTGAAGGCTGTAATTGTACTGTAGGGCTTCTGTACTCGCCTGGACAGCTCCATGGCAGGCTGACTCAAACGCTGTGTGGTGTAAATCCGGCAGGAATGCGCACAAAATGACCTGTTTGTATGGTGTTTGGACTCAGAGAGTGTGAATAATATGGGATGACGTGAAAATAACAGCCTGGGCTACTGATAGCTTGGGTTTATTTATCATTAGTGGTGCATGTGGTTAACAGTTCTGAAGGTTTTGTGCGGAACAGGGTTGCCAGGTTTGTTTAACATAATCACCCTGGGAATAACAGTGGTAGCTCAGTGGTTTAGATGTTGGACTGCTGATTGGAAGGTCCTGAGTTCAAATCCCAGCACTGCCTCTGTTGGGCCCTTGAGCAAGGCCCCCGACTGCTCAGTTGTACAAATAAGATAGATGTAAGTCGTTCTGGATAAGAGCGTCTGCCAAGTGATGCTAATGTAACATAATAAATAAAACAATCACCTCAAGTCCGTTGTTTTCCTAGAACAGCGCTTCCTGGAGTGTTTTATTATTTACTCTTATATTCCTCTAAAATTGCATTTAATATTCTGCTAAACAAAGTTGCTTCCTGCTTTCGCTTTCACTATAGCAGCTAGAAACACTCGTTCCCTCAACACTTTTCTCTCCCTTGACGTGACTAAGACAAAAATGCAGCTTGTCTTGTGACGGAGAAACCTCCTCGTAAAAAAGCATAAACCCGTCGGTCCTGAACATGTCGGAAAGCTTAAAGTTTCAGGTTCATGTCTGACTGTTATGAAGCGCTGACACTGGAGACTCCTTCCATACGTGTTACTCTTTACAAAACATTTCAAAATCGCAATGTGATGATTACACATTTTGTATTCTCTTCATGGAGAGTGTGCGCTGTACAAGCATCTACGAATGTGCTGTGAATATTCGAGGGAGAATCGAAAAGTAAAGGCAAAATACATTTCATGGCGTTAACAGAAGTAACTGTGAGAAATTCAGCTTATCATGTTTCCACATAGTCCCCGTGCAGGACGACGCATTTGTCGTATCGTTCATCGAGCTCCTGGATTCCTGCAGAGAAGACGTTTTTCTTCTGCACCCGAAGCCAGGTGAGCCCCACTTCCTTTACTTCATCATCAGAGGCGAATCTGAGACCGCGCAGCGCCTCCTTCAGGGGACCGAAGATGTGATAATGGGTCGGCACCAGATCCGGGCTGTAAGGAGGACGTGGGGGACATCGGAACCCGAACCGTTGCACTGTCTCTACTGTCCCTGCTGCTGTATGAGGACGTGTATTGTCCTGGTGCAGCAAGACTGTTATGGACAGCGTTCCTCTTCTTTTGCTGCAAATTGCAAGTTTAAGTTCATTTCGCAGCAACGTGCAGGAATTTACACTGTTCAGTGTTTGTCCATGTGTTTGGAAATGCCCCAGAACGGGAACCTTCACGTCCGAAAAGAACGTTAAGATGATTTTCTTGGTGGAGGACTGACTTTTGGATTTCTTCTTCACTGGAGAAGATGGATGTCTCCACTCCATGCTTTGTCTTTTGCTCTTCAGGCTATTGCGCAATTTCAAAACAGCCTTAACGTTTTTGGTTCAGAAACTTTTTGAACAGTAATAATATTCTCACGTGAACTGTGATAAATAGCACATTTACAGCGATGAGAAACTAATTTCACAAGTCAGCATCGTTAGTACAGAAGCCCAGTTCAGCTGTGAATTCACTCCACGTTAATCAGACCCGTCCCCCATACGCGTGTGGGATAGAGTCGGTATTTGCGCTACGCATAGAAAAAAACCTCCAGCTCGCCCGTTTCGCCTTCTTCCAATATTAATGTACAAAAATAGCTCAAATTTGCAGACAAAGTCGCAGACCTGGCAACTCTGCTGTTACTAGAAGGCTGTAATTATAAATCGCTCATGCTTTCATGCTTTCCTCAGTCTGTAATGAGCCCTCACTCTGTACTGCTGCCTCGCCGTTTACTTCTGGTCGCCTCTGCCCCAGTTTATGAGGCGCTTCTTCCTCGTAAGCACTTTCTCACAGAACCTCAGTGGTTCTGGCCTGATTTCAGAACCGAATCAAAGCAAATTCAAGTCATTATCTGGAGTAAGCACAAACACGCACATAAACATAAACACATGTACACACACACACACACACACCTACTTATAGTATATAAGTTTTGAGTGTGTATGCAGGAAAACTCTGTGTTGCTCAATATGTGAGAAAGAACACACACACACACACACACACACACACACACACACACACACACACACACACACACACACACACACACACA
>JAQLOM010000036.1:1480856-1490902 GCA_030068315.1 Chrysichthys thysi | reverse complement strand
GTAGTCAGCGGGCCGGTCCAAAATGACTGATGGGCCGGTTCTGGCCCGTGGGCCGCCTATTGAATAGGGCTGATCTAGACACTTGATACTGTATCCTGAAATGAAATGGGCTAAATGTACCTTTTACAAATAGTTACACTTGTTTAATAGATGAAATCTGCCTTGTTATGCCAGCTAAAATGGAGAAAGTTGCATTTGTAGTGATTCAGTGATTACTGTAAGTTGATTATAAACATAATTTAAAAAAGGGTAAGATGACTCTAAGATGAGCGAAGATGCCTTTTTTTTTTAAAACTTTTGAGTTCAAATTAACAATGTTGAAATATTGGACAGATTGAGTTTAATTTAATGGGTTTCTATGCCACATTTATTCTTCAGTTTGACTCTTGGTACTTTATTGTAAAATGTCTGGTTTGACTAATTGAGAAAAGGTTTATTGCTCATTATAAGGCTTGACTTCAACTGGTACAGTGAGAGAGGTCTCTGGTATTAGATTGTCTCAAACTTTCCAAATCACTTCCTAAAACTCTCTGTGATCTTTAAATTAAAGGGTGAACTCCAGACACATTGTTTTTTCTCACAGTGCTGTTCCAATTCATTTTCATCTGAAATCCAGTGCTGATGAGTATCTGTTTGGAGTTTTATAGTTAATTGTAATTTTTGTCACTTTTTTTTGCCCTTATGTGATCACATTTATTTGTTCCAATTTAAATACGCTATATCTGTGATTACTGTTTGTCATGAGAGGCACTGTATAAATTAAAAACAAATTAAAGGCTTTTGTTCCTTTAATTCGACTGCACAGTGGGGGGTTGGGGGGGGGTTTGACATTTGGAGACTTTGCTCAGGAATTGATATTATTTCCATGACCAAGTGACACTACATTCAGTTAAAATGTCAGTCACCACGTAGACTGTTGGAATGATCTGTGCTTGGTTTATTTGTGTGATTATCAGTAATTGTAGTAAATGTGCAAATGCAAGTTCATATATACCAGCTTCCCTTAGTTGAATGTCTAGCCGCTTTGGGCAGATGCGTGTGTTTAATCCTTAAAGCCAACTATAAATGAAAATTCCTTTCTTTCTTTTTTTTTATTTATCTCAATGCGCATTTTCACCCTGTCATATTTTGGGGATTTTTTTAAACAGGCCATTGGAATGCTTTGCTAAGTGCGAATGAAATATTCCTGTGCGATTTGTTGTCGTTATTATTATTGTATATGTTCACTGTCCTCTGGGGATGAATTTCTCACTATTGTGACCGCACATTACATATATTATGAAAAACTGAAAAAGTTTAAGGTTATCCTGAGAGTTATTTGTTATTTTAGAATAAAAATGTATTCTAATCTTTTTGTGAAGGAAACCATGGAACACTACAAGACGACATTCAGTTTGGCCTAGTTGCATTGCATTTTCAGGGTATTAGGTCTAATATGGGGGTAACACGGTGGTGCAGTGGTAGCACTGTGACCTCAGCAAGAAGGGTTTTGGGTTTCACACCTGGCAGCCAACTGTGTTTTTCTGTGCAAAGGTTGCGTGTTCTCCCCGTGCCTGCATTGTTGTATTGGTTTCCTTCAGGTGCTCCGGTTTCCTCCCACAGTCCAAAGACATGCTGAGTAGGTGAACTAGCTACTCTAAATTGCCCATAGGTGTGAATGTGAGTGTGAACGGTTGTTCAGCTCTGTGTTAGCCCTGCGACAGATGGGGGACTTGCCCAGGGTGAACCCTGCCTCTCACCTGAAGTCAGCTGGAATTGGCTTCTGCTTCCACATGACCCTTAATGGATAAGCAGTATAGATGATGGATGGATGGGTGGAAATTTAATGTGATGTTTCTTTTAATTATTGAATTAGACCATTCATGCAATAATGCCGTAAAATCTTTGATGCAGAAATAAAATTTAAGTGAGGGTTGTGTTTAGGTTCTATTTAATTTAATTGCCATCTGAAAATAAATATTAATTGATTTATATAGAGAGCATATTTATGTGCACAGTTACGTTAGGCTCTGTTGCGCATCATCTACACTACATCTTTACAGCTGTTACAGATGTGCATTTTAATTTTTCAGCATCACTCTGTGATTTGGCTGTGAAGAATCATAAAATGTCTATTATGTATGCTGTGAAGGTGAGCTGATGGCATTATCATATTATAGCTTGTACTGTGTTTTGGTTGAGTTTTTATATTGTAATATAAACATTTGTATCAAGAACATGTTTTCATTGCTGGTTATAGTTTAGTTTCTGTCTGTCATGCAGATCTGCAATGTTTTTGCTGCATTATTTTGAGCAAAATGACAACTGTGTAATGTCTATTTCGCAATTAGGAATGTAGGGTTTATTTGACACAGAGATGCCTATCAACTCAAGTGTGTAGTTTATATCTAATGATGTGTTTGTGACCCATTGTTAGCCATTATTTCACAGATGAAATACGTAGTACAATAAAGACACTATCTAATGTATATAAACACTGTAATGGGCTATTGGTGATGTGTTTTATTTCTCATATTTCTTTGTTTAATTATTCTGTGTCCTCTGGCCTGTCTTAAATCATTTTGGGTTTATATGAAGACAGTATAATTCTGATTGTATCCTTCCCCTTGAGAAGTGCATTGTCTTTCATAACATTTTAACTACCCAGCTGGACCAATGTTAATGTCAGAGAAAAGCAGAAGCCAGAGAACGTAGTTGGCCAAGGAGCTTTATGCCTCTTGTTCTTTATTTAGCTATTGAGATCATGTGTACATGAGATCAGGCAGATTGTGTGAAATAATGGAAAATACCACATAGATGGGGTTTTTTTTTGGTATTTTATGCTGTTAGTTTTTTCAAATGTCATATCTAGACATCCCACCATATTAACGAAGTATATGTACAGTTATACTGCATTATGACAAACACTCCCAGAGTGTTATTATTTTTCAAATTCTAGCACGAGTTAACTTTGCTGCATTATTTCTATGGCACTGAGACATGGACCTAGTTAATGTCAAGCAGATGCTCTTTGAATCCTTTATTGTTGCGGAAGTGTCCTCTCGTGACGTTTTCCTTTTTAAATGCATGTCATGTATATTTGCATATCATCATGCCAAAAGTCAGATAGCTGAAGGAGGTCCACTCTCCTTATTTTTCTTTCTCAGTCTATTTATCCCGTCGTTTTCTGTTCATTCGACTGAATGTCTTCGTCTCTGAAGCCATGCAGCAGTTTGTTCTGGGACATAACTCTCAGACGCAGTGGCTTGTTTATTTAGAAACGAGCTTCTGTGTTCAATACTGTTCCTCTTTATGGTGCAGAGAATCTCAGTATTATTGACCTACCTGACCAAACCAGGTATGGAGCGTATTAGTAGAATTTCAAGATGCAGCTTTCAAGATGCAATGTTTGTCTGTTTATTGCTTTTGATTAAAATGAAATTGAGCGTTGTGCTCCTGTTTCATGGCCCTTATGTGGATATTACATCTTTGTATTTTATTATCAGTAGCAGATCATCATTCCAGTGTTGTCGGAGGTAGAGAAACAATTTCTGGAAAAATTTAGGAGTAAACAAGATGGGAGAGATGAGCAATCATATAATTTACAGCAATAATGAGTTGTTATTGTCTCCTAACAAGCACTGTCTTCATGGCAGTAATGCATTTCATAGCTGAGTATATTAACTTGCCTGAAATCTAGGGTTGCCATGTTTACTGCTAAATTGTGTGTAGAAGAAAGAATTTAACTCAGTTCAAAATCTGAAATTAAATCTCAAATGTACCATCCATGGCTATAACACAGAACAAGAATCTTGAGAGAGGAAAAAATCAATCATACACGTATGATGCTAAAGTTAAATGTACAACCCGAATTCCAGAAAAGTTGGGGCGTTCTTTAATGTTGAATAAAATGAAAACTAAAATACTTTCAAATCACATGAGCCAATATTTTATTCACAACAGAACATAGATAACATAACAAATGTTCAAACTGGGAAATTATACACCTTTATCCACTAAATGAGCACATTTCAAATTTGATGCCTGCTACAGGTCCCAAAAAAGTTGGGATGGGGGCAACAAATGGGTGAAAAAGCAAGAAAGTTTCAGCTGGGAGAACATCTAGCAACTAAGTAAGTTAATTGATATCAGGTCTGTAACATGATTAGCTATAAAAGGGATGTCTTAGAGAGTCAGAGTATCTCAGAAGTAAAGATGGGTAGAGGCTCTCCAATCTGTGAAAGAGTGCGTAAACAGATTGTGGAATACTATAAAAACAATGTTCCTCAACATCAAATTGCAAATCTCATCATCTACAGTTCATAACATCATCAAAAGATTCAGAGAAACTGGAGATATCTCTGTGCCTAAGAGACAAGGCCGGATACCTTTATTGGATGCCTGTGCTCTTCGGGCCCTCAGACGACACTGCATCATTCCTCGGCATAATTGTTTCAGTAACATTACTAAATGAGCCAGAAACCACTGTCGGTAAACACAATCTGCCGTGCCATCCGCAGATGCCAACTAAAGCTCTATTGTGCCAAAAGGAAGCCATATATGAGCAGCTCCAGAAGCACCGATGTTCTGTGGGCCAAGACTCATTTGAAATGGACTGTTTCAAAGTGGGAAAGTGTTCTATGGTCAGACGAGTCCAAATTTGACATTCTTGTTGGTAATTATGGATGCTGAGGAAGGGGAGGAGGGAGACCTTCCATCATGTTATGAGCATTCAGTTCAGAAGCCAGCATCTCTGATGGTATGGGGGGCATAAGTGAATACGGTATGGGCAGCTTACATGTTTTGGAAGGAACTATAAATGCTGAAATGTATATAAAGGTTTTAGAGCAACATATGTTCCCCTCCAGACGACGTCTATTTCAGGGAAGGCCTTGTGTGTTTCAGCAGGACAATGCAAAACCACATACTGCAGCCATTACAATAGTTCGGGTGCTGAATTGTCCTGCCTGCAGTCCAGATCTTTCACCTATAGAGAACATTTGGTGCATCATTAAATGAAAAATACGTTAAAGATGACCACAAACTCTTCAGCAGCTGGAAACCTAAATCAGGCAAGAATGGGACCAAATTCCAACACCTAAACTCCAGAAACTCTTAAACTCCATGCCCAGACGTCTTCAAACTGTTTTGAAAATAGGAGGAGATGCTACACCATGGTAAACATGCCCCTGTCCCAACTATTTTGAGACCTGTGGCAAGCATCAAATTTGAAATGAGCTCATTTTGTGCATAAAATTGTAAAATTTCTCAGTTTAAACATTTGTCATGTTATCAATAAAAAATTAAGACTGAGGAAAGTTTCCGCATAAACTTTTTTTAAGTCGTTAATTGAGATCTTACAAGTTAATCTGTTTAATTTGAGCAATTGTATATCCAAGAGCAATTTCCCTCTGGGATAAATAAAGTTCTTTGAATCTTGAATCTTGAATCTTGACTTTAACAGTTTGAGATGGATTTGAGTCCTATATTGTTCAAAACAGCACACTTTTTGTTTTCTTGATGCACTATACACCATTAATCCTACACTTGTGCAGTAAAAGAAACCATTGGGACATATTTAGATAAGTACTATTTGGGATTATCCTTGGTTTCTTTTTGGATTTTGCCCCACTACATCTTATTGTACCTCTTTATTTATTCTTTCTGCCTCTAAACCTTATGTGTATTGCTCAGATGGAGTCTTGAATCTTTTATGAAACGTCTATGGAAAGAGACGTACAGTATTATGGTGAAGTGCTAGAATTGCACTGTACACTGTCTTAAGCTTCCTCTGTGTTAAACTGTGTATAAATAACACACTGAAAGTCCCCTGGACTATAAGCATCTAAAGAAAGTTAAAGAAAAAGACAGTGTCACATTGTTGTGGCAGTGCTTATGCATAAACCAAGTATGGTATATTGCATTTTCAGATTTTACAATAAGCTGCTTTGTTTTAGGGTCGAGCTACCTTTGGATCTGCCACAGTTTCATCAGGATTTCTTTAACAGAAGCTTGATTAGATATCTTTTTAGGTGCTCTTCAGGTTTCAGCTTCCACATCCAATATATGATTTCATTAGTGCCTCGGTGAAATGTAAAATCACTATTGAAATTGCTAATGTTGGATGAAGTCTCAGGGTTCTGCCTTTACACAGATCTAAAGCCCACTGTTTTCTGTAAAGAGCACTCTTTAGCTCTGTCCTCCCCACCTTTTTTTTATTGTTCACATCTTTTATCTCTCTGCATCTCGTCTGGCATATAGACCTGGGTGGCGAGAGGAGCTGATTAACTGCTGTTTGATCCTGATTGAAGACATTATTATGACAGGAAAGCAGAGCAAAGCATATTTAAATTTTCTGTACCTTCCTTTTCATATAATGGGATTTACAATTTGGGCAATTATTTAGCTTTTGTTCTTAGGAGTTTCTGTGTTAAAAATGGTGTTCTAGCTTTATCAAAATGCATTCAACATAAGGTGCTGAATGCAATTCCTGGACATATGACTGATCCAAATTACTTGCATTCATCACATCTTAATCTAGCACAATGAAAGCAAATCAGAGGCCTTATAGCGTATGGGTGCAAACTGAAATTGTGAAGCCGTGCCAATCATGACATTGTTCATAAAATCCAAAATGTAGTGTAAGAAAATGTGACTTTTGTGCAAGAGTAAAAATCACTAATGGAAACAAAACACCAATAACTGTGAATGTATGATCCCTGAATAACTGCCAAGGGTGGTCAGAATTTCTAAAGGTGCCAAAGGTTTGAGAATCAATTCACTTCATTTAAAGGTTAGATTTCTCTCATGCATATAATGAGTGTGGGATTACGGTAAGTTAATAAACCACAAACAGTTTTCAACCATCAATAATGGCAACAATACTCAATCTGATTGCATGTGTCGGGAAACAGTGATACACATGTTAAATATCATAATTTTCCTGGAATTTTACTGCAGTTTTTTTTTTTTTGTCTCAAACCTTATCAGCCAGCCTAAATATAGTGACATATTTTATATTGTGAAAGTGTTTCTGCCGTTTTGCCCACCTCTAATGGCTGACTGAACAACATTCACACAAAGACACAGGGATAAATGAGCAACAAAGACCCTTCACATAAAATTCACTACTCTGTATCATTCCCTCTCTTTTCATTCTGTAGATTGTGTGTTGTCAATTTTCCCTCCTGAGTATTTACCACCCGTTGTGATGGTGGCGGCTCCCCTCGCCTGTCTGTGTCTGTCTTTTTTCTTTTTTTCTTTTTTTCCCCCTTCCTTCATCCATACCTCCCATAGCTGTGTCCACTTCCACCTGTATGATTGTGTTCTGTAAATCTGATCGGAGTTTAGGAGACTGGGTCATATTTCTGGGTTTATACTATGGTGGTGTGCACAAGGTGCTTACGTGATGTAGAGAGTGGCCAGGAGCGCTCTGATTTTCAGAGGGATTTATCTTTCTATATTGCTGAACATCCCCTGTGTGTGTGTGTGTGTGTGTGTGTGTGTGTGTGTGTGAGTGTGTGTGTGCGTGGGTGAGTGTGTGTGTGTGTGTGTGGGTGTGTGTGTGTGTGTGTGTGTGTCTGTGTGTGTGTGTGTCTGTGTGTGTCTGTGTGTGTTTTAAGTGACTTTTTATGATTCAATACTGCTGCTCCATGCTGATGGCTGACCATCTGTTATTGTACTCCAAGACACTAAACACGTAAAACAAAGAGACAAAGCTTACTGGTCTAACTTACCGTTAATCTTTTTGACCCTTATTATAATTCTCAATCACTAAGGCTGGACGATATGGCAATATAGCATTAATATCATGATAAATTATGTTACTGTACACTTTTCTAAGATATTGTAGCCATCATGATATCTTCTTTTTTTTTATTAAATATCTTTTAAATAAAAATTTCATGATTATTTTACTACAATCACAAACTGACTGGAAAAAGGCTGTACTTAATCTGCTTTCACATAAAAAAGCTGGTTTTTTTTTTATAAATAAGTTGTTTTAAATATAACAATGGACTATTTTTGTAGATATGAAGTAAATGATTTAATAGTTTTTATTTAATGCTACACTGCAGTAATTCTTGGGAAACTGTCCACAAACATATGCATCATGATGCATATTGTGGATTATAGAAATGTCTTGAAACATTTTATAATATAATCATTATATCATCCACTCCTACTAATGAGTTTGCTGGCCTTTTGACTAACCACATTACAATGTATAAGCTATCAAAGTGATGTGTGTAATTTGCAAATCTTATGGATTTACGGTCTCATAGTAGATATGTAATGACCTGACAGAAAACCTCATACATCATTATAGATGATTACTGTCAAATTAATCCCTGTCTCTGGCATTATTCTGATAATTACAATTTTATAAATACGAAATAACGCTATAGTTAGTGTGTAATATATGATTATCAACATTTTAATGACACGGTTTTCAATTATGTAGGTAGTTTTCGAGGTCCTTAAATTCGTTAGCATATTTAAAGCTACTCTTTGGGGAAATACTTGTGTACTTTTCATGTTAGTGAGCCTTAAAGGTTTTTATTTTTTTTCTAAAGAAAAATGTGAATTAAATATTTTACTCAGGACTTTTCATAAAGGCGTATGAACGCGGAAAATGTTAAAACATAACGTTGGCTTCAAATGTGCAATACTAAGCAAATCACAAATTTCCGCTGGTCAGCATCTCTGCTTGTCACCATCTTGCTCAATTATAATTTACAATGTATTAAAATGTGCAAATGATTTTACAGCAAATTTGGTTCTTCGGTACACATAGACGTTTACCTAATGCATTATAACACACCGTCAGCGCATGAGTGTTTGATTACGAACAAAGGAGCCTGAATTTATATTCCATAGAGTAATATCTGTCCATCTTCCTAATTATGTTTTGTGTGTGTGTGTGTGTGTGTGTGTGTGTGTGTGTGTGTGTGTGTGTGTGTGTGAGAGAGAGAGAGAGAGAGAGAGAGAGAGAGAGAACAAGGGCTGGGGTTTGATGTGCTTGCTACTATATTAGTGTTGCTGTTTGTTTCTCCTCACTGCATTGTCAGTTGGAAGACCTACTCCTGTGCATGGATATATGTATATAAAGTCTTGCTTGCTCATGAAATTCTGCTCTGCACACATGCTAAACATGTACACTGAGTGCTCAAATTATTCTAATTTCATGCAATCTTGATATTGATTTTCATTAAAAAAAAAATTTTTTCACAGTGTGTTCAATTGTGCACACAAGCCTTGAATTGTTAACTAGACTTTTAATTGTATTAGATTTTGCATCATTTCAACCTTATGTGTCTTTATGCGTACATACACTGACTGTTCACTTGAATAGGAACACCTGTACAGCTTATCATTTATGCGGTTATCCAATCAGCCAATCATATGGCAGCAGTGCTGTGCATAAAATCCTGCAGATTCAGGTTAAGAGCTTCAGTTAATGTTCACTACAAATATTAGATTGGGGAAAAGTGTGATCTCTGTGACTTTAACTGTGGCATGGTTGTTTGTGCCAGATGGGCTGGTTTGAGTATTCCAGAAACTGCTGATCTCCTGGGAATTTCACACACAACAGTCTCTAGTGTTTCCACCAAATGTTGCAAAGAGCACAAGACATTGAGTGAGTGACAGTTCTGTGGTTGGAAACGCCTTGTTGATATGAGAGCTTTGAGAAAAACATCAAACCTTGAAGTGGCTGGGTTGCAACAGCAGACCACCACTTCATGAATCTGAGGCCATCATGGGTGTAGAAAAGGCTGCTTTAGTAGCTGTCATGCTGGCACTTTAAGGAGCGGAGCACCGACGCATCATTGGATTCCATTTGATGTTCAGTACCGGAACTTTGTTTGCGTATAGTTGCTATAGTTCCGCCCGGACGCTATAGTGTAAAGCACATTTCTTTTCTATGTCGGACCAGCTGGATGTAAACAGTGAGCCAGAAGCAGTGCGGAAAGCTAGCGCTAAGTTATAAAAGAGTATTCGGTATCCAAGAAGAAACCCTACCGAAGAATTTAAGTCCCTTAGTGGATAGCAGTCCACGAGTTCTC
>JAQLOM010000036.1:1387268-1408573 GCA_030068315.1 Chrysichthys thysi | reverse complement strand
ACACCTGTGTTAGGATCGGGACGTGACTTAGACTAGGGTGTGTTTCCACTTACACCAAAATTCAGGTTACATCACTGATGTAGGACCAGAGCTGGGTCGTAACATGAGGACCCCCAGGATTTAATCATCTGTGACATTGTGGGACACCTTAATAGTGAGCTGTTTGTCCAGCTTTCGTACGATCGACATACAGTACTTGTAATAGTTACCATCATGTAGTAAGTTGTAAAACAAAACCATGCTAATGAATCTGGGATTCAGATCGGCCTGGGCGATGTGATCCGATTTGAATATTTTAATACTTCTACATCAAGACAGCGAACGCGCTTATAGCTGCCGTAGCATACGGTATACTGCGCGACAGTCTTAGGCAGCCCATTTTGTTTTATGTTTACTACAACTTCAGTTATAGAGATTTATTTTATTAATTCTGCATCGAGTACACACACACACACACACAAGGTTTTAGATTTCCAAACATTATTTTTGCAAAAAATACCTTTCATTTGAAAATATTTGTACGTTAGGAAAGAAAAGGAGTTATTCCATGAGACGACTTTTCAAACACAAGGGAGTGTGACAGAAGAGCTGGGGCAGATTTCTCCAGGATGCTCAGAAACACACTCTTTTCCTTATAAAAAAAACTCCGCACACATACACAGTATCAGAGATGGTTTACGAAGAAGAAAAATCAAAAAGGTGGTCACACCAAATGATTGCCTTTTAGTTTTTGTTTTAATGTTTGAAAAATTAATCATTTTTAACCTTGGACTTTTGCACAGTACTCTGAAGTAAGAACTCGGTTCATGGATGTCCTGCAACGTTCAACGCGACTCAAAAAGGACAAAAAGCATGTGTCTTAATTCTGTAAACCTGTAGCTGTTGGCAAGAGGAGAAATTCAGGACAAACGTAACCTGATTATTTTCGGTCATCACAATTTTCTGACCCTGCATCAAAAAGACTATATATTATAAAGAAATGTTCTTAAGCACCGACAGGAGAGTACGATCCTTACCAGAGGTCTCGGTCACTGCTAGGAAGACGTGCGGTCGCTCAGATCAGTCCATGTAAAGGCAGGACACCACGTGCAGTAGAATAAGTCACTTTTTTTTATTGAGTAAAAATTCAAGATGAACATGTGCAGACTAAAACCAGTGTAACAAATTCACCACAATTGAAGAAACTGAAGCGTCTGCCATCTCACTGTAAAAAAATATGGTCTATTCCACCTGTAGGGCAAAACGTCCTCTGGAAATATACGTATATGCAAGAGTCTCAATGTCTTTCCTGAACGGTTCGTTTAAATTAGCGACACCCCGACATCCCAACTGTTCAACAAAGGGCTGCTTTTATAAATCAAAGCATTCTCTGTAACACATTAGCATTTATCTCAGTCTTTACACTGTAAATATGTACCAGTCCTTCACTTTACATTTCAACTAAAAGGTTTGCCGAGACAAAGAAAAAGGGAAAGGGCAAAAAAAAGAAAAAAAAGAAAAAAGAATAAAATGTAAAACGAGGGAAAACACGGTGGAAAGCACCGCGTGGAGCTGGTGGGCCTCAGCGCCGATGGCGGCCGTGACCCGAGTGGCCGCCGCCGCCACCGCCGTGGTGTTTGCTCTTGTGAGAGCGCTCGTAGGAGCGCGATCTCTCGCGCCGGTCTCTGTGGTGTCCTCCACTCCCGCTGCCACGCTCGTGCCGGTGCTTTTTAGACGTCAGGTCAGAGGAGGTGCGTTCGCGCTCCCTCTCGCGCTCTCGCTCCCTCTCTCGGTCTCTCGGCTTGCTCCCGGATCGCGAACGCTTCCTCTTGTGTCCGTGGCGAGAGTGGAGCTTCAGGTCGTCCGAGCGCTGCTTGGCTTTCAGGTGCGGCAGGAGAGGAGACGGGGCGGCGTGGTTGGAGTGTCGCCGTGGAGACGGGCTACGGCTGTGAGAGCGGCTCCGCGAGCGCGAGCTGTAGGTTCCCGAGCGACTGCGCCTGCTGTTGTAGCTGAGAAAGAAGATGGAAAAAAAAGAAAAACATTAAAAAAAACAACAATAATATATAATTACAGGGAGTCCTCGGTTTTACGGCGTCTTCGACCTTCGGCATTCCATGGTTACGCCGGTCACCATCTCCCATAGATTTATTAAAAAGTCTTAGACTGTTTCCATTCGCCATTGATATTTAAATGAATGCGGCGCTCAGGATCGACCTCTCAACCAAACCCGACAGAGCTCATACAAACCCTGAGCACAAACATACGGACCAATCAGAACCGAGTCTTTCGCCACGTCAGCCAATCAGCGCGATTGTTTTGCTTTTTTCTTCTCACTCCCTAGTCGGAGATCCAGGTGCTGCATCAGGCGGCTCTAACATTATACAGCGTCACACAGTGTGTGAGCTCCGACTAACGGCGAAAATCGGGTTACGTCGAGCCATAGCAACGGAACGCTGCCGTAAATCAAAGACCCCCTGTATGTATTATTTAATTGACGCGAGCGTACGAGCGAGGGCACCATGAGCCGAGCTGACCCAGCACATCACACATGCATGCTAATCACTGGTTTAAACGGGAGTGTGGACTCCAGATACTCACTGTCGTCTTGGAGAGCGCGATCTGGACCGAGAGCGTGTTCTCGAGCGAGAGCGGCTCCCGCTCCGACTATTCCGACCAAGTTTACTTTCCTTCCTGAGACTGAAAAAGAAGGGGGAAAAAAAACCCACTTTATTATTCCCTGAATTTCCACAGGAAAAACATCCCTGCAGACAATGTCCTGCGCACACTCACCCGTTGTGAGGACTCTTGGAGCCCTGTGCCCGATCTTCAGCCTCCTTCTTCACTGATTTGAGCAGCTGAGGGTTTGGAGATTTCTCATCCGCCTTCATCACGTTGGGAGAACCTTCAAAAACGAGACGCACACAAAAAACACGCCAGGTTGGCACTCCATCACAGCTGAACGCATGCACTTCACTGGATGGGGGGTTGGGGTGTCCTCGTAGGTGGTACCTGGTTTAGACGCAGGAGAAAACCCGCCGAGCGTGGAGAGAGCAGGGGTTCCATCTGGGTTCAGCCCCTTGGCCTTCAGCTTGGCCTCCTGCAGAGCCATCTTCCTCTTCTCCACCTCCCTCTCCAGGAACTCGTAGTTTGGCTGAAAGCAGAGCACAAACAGGACGCGAGCAATAAATACACGGCGTGAAAACACGAACTTGACAGCACAAAGAGTTGACTAAACTTCCTCCTTTATGAACGTGAAGGTCAGGCCAAAGTCATCTAAAAACACTTCAAGTCAGAATGGACTGAAGAGGCAACGTGTACCTTCTTTCTTGTGTACAGCTTCAGTGTAGTGATGCAGATGTCCTTGATCTCCTCTTCCGTGGCTCCGAACAGGAGATACCAGTGCGGCCGAGTCGGGAGAGGAATCTGAGATGGACAGAGTGAGACGTGTGTTAAAAAAAAAGTGCAACGTTTAACAATGTGTACGTCACATTTTTTTTTGTTAAATTATTCTTTGGTACGTGCTGCAACCAAATCTCTATTTCCTGTTTTACAGTTTTCACGAACACGTTGGAAAACACAATTAAAATCATGAGGCCATGTCGGCTTCCCTGAACAAGCCGCCTCATTTGAATACATAAATTTTAATAGACTTGCCTTCATGTAAAAAACCAACGAATGCAAATTACAAAAAAAACACCTCAACCCCAACCCAAACCCCTTCCTCTGGTCAACCAGTCCTGAATGTCATGGGTTTGCATATTGAAACTAGTGTTATTGTGGCATGGAAAGCATTCGATTCAATTTGTACGGCCCTTTCGATTCCATTCAGCTTTGCAGAGGTCAGGATGTAGACTCGGATCACTAATGAGTGAAGAAAAAAAAAAAAGAAAAAAAAAAAGCCGCCGAGAGAACCCTTTGGCTCTTGGTTACAAATCTATATGCATTCATCGTCTCCGTTTCTTATCCGAACGGAGAAAATGAAAACCCAAGGGACCTTGGAGTTAAACTAAAAAAAGAAGAATCGGTGTGATGGAACAGAACGATGAACTACCTGAAGAGCCCGAGCGGCGAGGTAAATGCAGGCACAGGCGATGGTCTCGGCTTGAAACCGCACGAACACATTGGTCCGCAGGCTGTCGTTCATGTAGTTCCTGCAACACAAAAGGTGAAGCACAACATTGCAGATGTCTCCCTGAGCTCCAGCCTCTGACATCCACCACCCCCACATCCCGCTTCCCATGACACGGTGCGTTCGTGACGCCTTTACAGAGACTCGTGTTTAGCTTTGTCCATTCCCTCCCTCTTCTGGCTTGGCCTCGCTCACTTATGACTGCCTGAACATCAACATTGGCAGTTCTTGTTTTGTTTATTTAAAAAAAAAAAAAAAAAAACCCACACACAGACATGCAGAACAAATTGAGTGTGTTCACACTGCAATGGCTAAAAAAAAAAAAAAAAAAAAAAAAAAAAAAAAAAAAAAAAAAAAAAAAAAAAAAAAAACACGATTCACTGGCTGTGCATGCAAAAAGTTTCAAAATAAAATAAAACCTATGATCATAGGCGTTTCATGCAAATCAGGGAATTTAACTATAAGCTACAAGGCAGGCATCCAATCCCATCCATTTTCGCCCGACGCTCGTGAAACGTCAGGCTACGTGTCACCCAAGACGATGGGTCGAGCTGCCTTCGAATGCAAATGATGAGGTTGATGTGAAATGGGGAAACGGACAGATCATGGTGTCATGCAACTCCACACACACACACACACACGAGCATGCACCGAAGGACCACGGAAGACATTCCGCAGTGGCCACCCAAAGAACAGACCAATGAGCGTCTCCTGCGACACACAGCTGACTACCAGAAGTTGTAGGATCACAATACGCTCTGGACGTTACGGACTGACGCACGGTGATGCGATTTTAATCCTCAGAAGCTGCTGAGTGAACATTAGACGTAGCTGATCAAGTATCCGGCGTCAAATGAACCCCCAGGCTCTTCTACTTAAAGGAAAACTTCACCCTGAAACACATTAAAAGCATTCACCAGGAACAATATTGACTCCTGCGACAATGTGTTGGTCAGGGTTACATTTTTGTTCAACTCTCAGAATAACGTGCTGACCCGGAAGAAGCCAAAAAATAAATAAATTACAGGAGAAAACTGCCATTTAAAAAGACAAACCAAAATAAATACAGAAATAAATGAACCCTCTTGCCTCCTCAAAGCACTGCTTCCCACTTACAGATTAACAAGTGGAGAATTAGACTCAAAGTCCTAGAACGCCTCGCAGGCACCCGTCAGGGCAGAAACCCGACTCGCTAGTCGGCCATTTATGAGATGACCTAGTGTTTATTCGTGAGCTATTTATTCATTGATGTTAATTAATTTATTAGATGTACTAGTGTTAATCTCAGCTGATGTGAGAGCAACGTCCTCAGGCGAGGAGGTGAAGGGGCTGGAGGGACTCAACGCCCCACACCACTCCCTCTTTGGGCACCGATATAAAACCCCCTGCACCACTACGAGTGGGTAGTCGACGAGCCTTGTGGGAAACTAAGGAAACCGTTAAACAAAGTGAAAGTAGGTCACCATGTTCATGAAAGATGTTGATGTGAAATACTCAAGTCGTTCAGGGTGAAGTTTTCCTTTAAGGCCTTAAACGCTCAAAAGACGTGCAGCTCACTCCCTGACGCGACGAGGAAAAAGGAAACCGATCCTTGGAGCAGGATGATCCCTGGAAGACACATTTCTTAAAAATAAATAAATGAAAATTTCCCACATCAGTGTGAACACACAATACATAGGTACATTTAACTACGAATTTAAAAAAAATAAAAACTAAAACCACTATTCAATACCTACGTGCTTAACTGGTACACTTCAGAGAGAAATGTGGAATTTATACTAAATAACGGAAAAAAGAAAAGAAAAACCTCGTAGCAAAACAAAAAAATACAAATCCTTTTGGATAACCCCAAGAAAACAAGTTGATGCTGCCAGATGGAAAAGGCCCCCTTCAGTGATTCTCGGGCAGAGAGCTCTCACTGGATTGGCCGTCTCGAGACAGGCAGCCAATGGGAGGGGGGCCAGATTCCTGGGGTCATGTGGTTGGAGGAGCAGAGTTCAGAGGCTCTTTATGAGACTTACCATCATGGACTACCCTTTAATCAAAGAGTAGAGAGAAAGGACAAAGTTAAACTGAGATCTCCGTTTGAGTGTTTTATGAAATTACAGAGAATAAAATTGTGAAGAAATAAAAGGACGACGATAAGATAATGTCTGAGAGCAGACGATTCCATCATCAGGTACAGGGAAAGGACTTTATTTATTACAAGAAAAAAAATAAACACAAAAATAAATAAAACGTGCGCAGAGCACAGGATTTAGTACTGACTAGACAACGAGCTCCTATTCAGAGAGTGGTTTAAAACTCACCAAGCTGTCTGGACCAGCGTTTGGTTCTTCTCGCACTCGAGGACCTGCAGGTACATGACGATGATCTGAAACGAGAGGACGGCGCGGGTTACGCCATGGCAAGGAGCGGCCGGAAGGCACAGGTGTGCCAACCACAAGTGCATCAGATCCTGACCTGATCTACGTCAATGTAGAGAATGTGGGCATGCACTGACGTCTATGTTTCAACTGTAACGTCTCAGGGGTTTGTTTACAGTTCTCAAATGCTGAGGTTTGACGCTGCACGCAATTTTAGCATCGTCCTGCTCTGCTGACTGACTACGACAGAGCACAAAGGGCTCCATCGCCTGACAATGGGCTGACTAGTGTCGTGTCATGTATGATGAGGGGAAAATGAGACAGCGTGATGCGTGTGATGCAAGACTCACCTTGTGCGGGTGCTTGACGTGGACACAGAAACCCAGCTCCTTCAGCACACGTCGCTCAGCTTTGATCACCTGGTTTTTCGTGTTTATGTAGTTCTGATCAAGTATCAATGGGCTTGCACTCCTGATTAATAAAGGAATGAAAATACGGTTGTTTTCCCCAACCCAATTATGTCTCAAGAAATGCCAGAGTGCCTTTTTGTTTGTTTCAGTTTAGAGAAAGCAAAAAAACAACAAAAAACAAAAACCAAAAAGCAACTTTTTTCCCCTTTCCAACCAACTAAAGGCAACAGGCCCATTTTATTTTTCCTCTTGTTTTTTTTTTCTTTTTAATTATTTTGAGTCCTGTAATTTCAGTAGAAGACTGTTAGCCCTACCACAAGTGACAGTGACGCATAGGCTAAAAACACAAATTTCCTCTTACATCACAGCTTGAACAAAAAACAACACACCTCTGAAGCCCTGGGACACTGTAAATGGAGAGACATTTCTAGCTGGAGAAGCTATTGAACCAGAATTCCAGCCCTTCAGCAACAGTGAATAAAACTTTACCCAGGACTTGGAGACATCCCCCCCCCCTTTCCGCCATCTGGAAAATAGCTCCAATGTATCCACAGAGAGATAAAACACTCATATGTGGCAATGAACAGGAATTAAATTAAACTGCATCATGAAAACTACTTCTATATCTACGAAAAATCAAATCAACAGTCCTAACAAACCCTGAAGAATCCTAACAAGAGGGAAAGATTAAAACACACGTGACAGAACTAATGTGCAAGAGAAAGGGCTACACATTTGTACGTGTGAACGTGTAAACAGACACAGGGTGGAATTTTTTTAACTGAATAAAACAAAATAAAAATCAAGCAATACGTGAAAACACTGGAGAGGCACCCAAAACTGAACTCAACTGGTGGCTATAAAACAATTCCTTCCATTTTGGAGAACAAAATAAATTGCAGCTTAAAATGCACAATAAGTCATAGCTTCAGTGTAAAAAAAAAAATAATAAAAAAATAAACAAGGGAGGGGCATAAATTTGGACTAAGTGCAAGTTTGAGAAAGGTCGCCATCACTTAAATGTAATCTATCTATATATAAAAAATTCTTTTTGCGTTTGAAACGTTAATGACGTATGACCACAGAACATCTTGTACGTACATATGAGTGGAAACAGCGCCACCAGCGCTTACATTTTATATGAAAACGGTGTAGGTACCAGGAACTAATCATTTCGCTTGTGGATGCCATTTTTATATCGTCTTTACGAATCGTTATTTGTGTGAGAGTTATTTTACTGATATTGAAAAGAAGTAAACACCTATTTGGGCAGTCATTATTTAAGAAAACTTTGATCTAAATATATAAAATTCTTTTCGCGTTTGAAACGGAAATGACACATGACCGCTATCTGTTGAAAAATAAAATTGGTAATTAAACTTATTTTATAAATACTGCATTTTATTTTTTTCCTTTGCACTCAGTGAGTGAAGCCACCAGGGAATCAGCTAGTAATTACTATAACAATCACTGTTAATAATTAATGATAAAACATTACAACCTACAGTGACATTATCCTTAGAATTATCCATGATCATCATCATCATCAGTACTGATATGACGATTATTAAATAAAAAAAATGTGTCAAAAGAGCATTCATTGTATACGCAATATAAAAGTGCTGACACCGTGAATGATGTTCAAAGCTCTGTATGGATGCCCTGCTGTTAACCATGAACTCAAAAAGCCCCTGGTTTAACAATAAGCCGGTGCAAAGTGTCCAGATGGTGGTGCTTATTTTAATCACTTGCTCTTTGAGGACCCAATCGAGTGGCACTTAAATGAATGGCCCTAACCTACGGTGTGTTTTCTGTGAAAGCTGTGATGTCTGAGGTGTTTCTCGGTCTGTCTCACTGCTACAAAGGATAGCATCATCACCTGCGTTAGAGACCACAAGCTTAAACTGAGCTACAGGAGTGAGCCAGACGCTGCGGGACCAGCGGCCAACCTTTTGTGGTCCCCGAGTCTCCCAGTGAGCGCGTTCAGAGCACTGGCGCCTCCCAGGGGAGCGGGGGGAGAGCCACGCCTCACTCGCACTGTTGCCATGCCGACTGCTTCAGCTCTACGTACCATTCCACATCACCCAGGCTTTGGTAAATGTAGCTGGTCGCTGTTAGTTGGTTGCAAGGGAAAAGAGAATTCAAGTTAATACCACAGTCTTTATTCAGCTGAACAGCCCTATCACCCCAAATCCCACTATTAATGTATCTACAAATCCAATCATTCATTAATCCTTCATTGTTAAAAAAAAAAAAAAAAAAAAAGTCATGGCTCTAAATGGTTAGGATGCATTTTATGTTGTTTTTTTCTTTTCTTTTCACGTGTGCGGGTAAGCAGACGATTATCTCGCTCTTACTACCATTTATGACAGATGATGAAACTGAAAAGCCTTAAAATGGTTTAGAGTACAGAAATCAAACAAAATGGCACTCAAATTGGCACAATATTTAAAATAAAAACACATTAGAACAGCACAGAGACTAATCACGGTTAGCAGGTTTAAAGTATACCTGATTCTCTTATGTAAAGTGATGAGGTTACATGTTAAACAAAGACAACTCTTGTCGAGGTGAAAGGTTTGGCTGGTACGAAGAAATCAAACGAGAACAGTTACAGGAAAACTGCAAGTACGACTGTGTGCTTACCTTTTGCCTCTGATCTGCCTCAAATGATGAAAGACATTGATCACGTCCCTTATTCGACGTGGGGCTTCTTCGATCTTTGAGGCCAGATTGATACAGGCCATGGCAACAATCTGGACAGGGGAAATAAAGCGAGGCAACATTGTGCTGTGAGCATCATACACACAAAAACACACACCTGAAGAAGACAATATGAAACATGGTGTAGTTTATCAAACGTCCTGCCAATTTCTGAATTAATCGTGTGTTCTGGGAGGACATGTCACAAAGCCTGCTTTGGTTCTTGGTAGTTTAGGCCCCGCAAAAAATTAAATATAAAGATATGACAAAAGATAAAAGTAAAGCAGAGTGATGACATCATGGCAAATGGTTAAAGGGGCAAAGGGGGGGATTAACCCCCCCCCCCTTATTTGGGGGGAAAAATGCTAAGTGCATGTTGGGGGGAGACAGTGGGTTAAAGCATGTCCTTAGGAAGTGTACTAACTCGAATAATACATTTATTGTCACTTGCATTAATGTCAAACCCATCTAACTGTTAGACAATCTTAGAAAGAAAAAAAACCCTAAATATTAATCTTATTTAATCCGTCCCCATATGGAGACTTATTTTGTTAGTAAAGAAATATATATTTATAGTATGAATACCTAATTACAGTAACTACAGTAACTTATGGACTTCAGGCTTTACAACATGGCTTCCAGAATGAACGTTGTGGTCACGTACGCGTGCGCGCGCACGCACGTCCCCGGCCTAGCTACTAGCTTAAAAACAAGGAGAAAAATTCAGGCCAACTTACCTCAAAACTGTGTTTCACAAATGACTTCGAGTAAAAAAATCGATGAAACAGCACTTGCCCGGTTGCCATCGCCACCTGTAAAATAGAAAACAACCCAAGTTCATTTTCCTCACGAAGTAACCGAACGCTGCAACGCCCGCCATTTTGTTTTTGTCTAGTCAGGTAGCTAGATAGCCAGCCAAGTTAGCTAGCCCACCTAAAAGCTGTCCTTACGGAATAATTTACCAAAGATACATATATCTCAAGCGGGAAATGTACCTGAACGCTCAACAAGCGGGGAAATAAAATACACCCGCCCTAGTCATATAAAAATGACTCTTCAACGTATAATCAAGCTAATTATTCGCGTTAACTAGCTTGCTGGTTGCTTTGTCCCACCCATATTCAGGCAAGTCCCGTCTTTCGCACGGGGATTGGTCCAGGTCTCGCGCGTGCGCCACAGCTATGGCTTCTTCGCCCTCTGAATGGTTTTTCTACACACTGACCAACCCGTGGCAGCCAATCAAAAATAAGAAGGGGAAAAAAGGGGCGGCCTTGCCGGAATACAGGTGAGCTGTCCTGTCTCAGCTAAATCTCGCCGACATATTAAAATTTGAGTCGAAAGCAGCCGCGTTGTGGAACAGACCTCGACACACACGAAGAACCCACGAGTATACCTGTGGTAAACGTAGAAGTATCCCGGCTGCTTGTATGAGTTCGCAACCGAGGATCCGGAGGTCGGTTTCGGTGTGCAGGTCCAGGCCGTCGAGCATAGACGGAGTCGGGGACAGCTTTTCCTCCGGAATTAACGAGTTATCTATAGTGAGGAAGACTTCCGAGTACACCTTGTCTCCTATAAGGATACCCTCGTTGGTCGTGGCGCTGTTCGGCGCCGTAGGGACCGGAGCGGTAGCCATAGTCGCCTCCATCGAAGAACAAGCCGAACCCGGTCACCGCGAACACAAAGAACTGCTCGGCTAAGGGCGGAAGTGTGACGCATGCACGCGCACATGACGTATACCTCACCCGCCACACAACACAGAAACTCCCCGCAGTAGATAACCCTCCGCGTTCCAGAACCCAAAACAAATAGGCCCTCCCGTTTCCTGCTCGTGCCACGGGAAACACCGAAAACTCGGGACAACATGACGTCATTATCCTGTATCGTGTGTGTGCGCGCGTTGTGTAAAATGAACAAACAGTACTTTTGAACTGTACTTCTTGGCCCTACTACTTTTCAATACGGAAGTTCCCGTGACGTCGATTCCAGGAAACCGCCAGAGCTCTCGGGTTGACCGTAGCACCTTGAGCGAGTCCTTGTATCCATCCGCGTCAACGTCACCACGTATACTAGCGTACTAAACAGTATGAAACAACTAATCCGCCCCAAACAGGAGCGTCCTATCTTAGCATAATGCTTAGCACGGTAGTATACAAGTACAATAACAGGCCTGTCACGTGATCCCGGCGTCCATTTTGTTCTGTCAGACTTTCAGACACACCATAATGGGGAAAAAGGTTGCACAATATAGCTCTTTAATTTTGTACAGTACAACAAATGATAGATTTATCTGTTTCAAAATGGCTTCAACACGAGAACACATGTAAACCCAATCACCACAACAAAGCAGTCCAGTCCTTTCATCTTACACAGGATCCCAGTCCACTGGTGTCTTTGTTGTCTCTTGGTACCAGTGTTACTGATGTTACCAAACGCTCTCAGTAATAGTGTGGCTTGGAGTTTGAGATCTCAGCGGCGGTTTCCTGCGTTCCTGGAGCATTTTAAGTGATCCGTACTGCTTGTGTGTTCTCGCCAGGTCTTCTGCCGTCTCCCGCCACTCCGTCTTCACGGAGGGATCGGCGCCACTGTCCAGCAAAACTCTCAGAACCTGTTGAATGAAGTGTAGATATACATATAAGTGTAGGCACCATGACACAAATTTGATGAATAAAGAGTTATCTAAAAAAAAAAGGAATGACTAAATCCTCTTCTCTCAGATTTATTTAGATAGAAAGATAGCTTTGGTAAGGGCGGCACAGAGGTGTGGGGGTTAGCACCGTCGCCTCACAGCAAAAAGGACCTGGGTTCGATCGAATTTGCATGCTCTCTTCGTGTCTGTGTGGGTTTCCTCCGGGTACTCCAGTTTCCTCCCACAGTCCAAAGACATACCCAGAGGGGATTAGGCTAATTGGCTACTCTAAATTGCCCGTAGATGTCAATGGTTGTCTGTCTCTTTGTGCTTGCCTGTGGTGGATTGGTGACCTGCCCAGGGTGTACCCCGCCTCTCACCCGAAGTCAATTGGGATTGGCCCTAGCTTCCCCCCACAACCTTAAACAGAATTAAGCAGCAGAACGTGAGTGAGTGAGATATCTTTGGTGTCTGGGTTTGTTTTTGGTGTGCAGGTCCAGGCTGTTGAGCATAGACCGAGTCGGGGACTGCTTTTCCTCCAGAATTAACAAGTTATCTAGAGTGAGGAAGACTTCCGAATAAACCTTGTCTCCTATAAGAATACCCTCGTTGGTTGTGGCTGTTTGGCACAGTAGGGCCCGGAGAGGTAGACATTGTTGCCTCCATTGAAGTATAAGCCGAACCCGGTCATCACAAACACAAAGAACTGCTTGAGTAAGGGTGGAAGTGTGAAGCACTCGCAACACCAAAGATATTACATTCCATTACCGTCATTTGGCAGACGCTCTTATCCAGAGCAACGTACATTTATTTCATTTAAGGGCCTGGCTCAAGGGCCCAGCAGTGGCAACTTGGTGGTTCTTAGATTTGAACTCCCAACCTTCCGATCAGTAGTCTTAACCCCCTGAGCTACCCCGATATCTTACTCACTTCTTTTTCCCCATAAATATCTGCCACAGACCACATCCGGTTGACTTGCTGATGATTTTCTGTTACATATAAATGTGAACAAAACATTAGAATTTAGTTCTACGTTGTACTCTTGACTTGGCCCCATCAGGTTTTTATTTTGATCTTAGCCCACTTTGGTAAAATCCTGAGCAAGACAAAGTAGTAGGGAGGACTGGGTTTACAACATACAGCCCTCTTTACAACCAATATGTATAAATACCAAGCATCTCTGCCATTTTATAAAACCGTATACTAGTGCTGTCACTTGAAACAAGTATCATGACGCAACAATTCAGGACGGTACCCTTCCCCTCGGGTAGAGTTCAGTATCCCAAGAGCTCTAAGACGTTCCCTTCCACTATATGAGCACATCTTGCAGTACGTCCTTACAAAATCTTGCTATTCTCTTAACTTCACGACTGGGTTTTTCTCGATTCTGTATTTTGCTACGCAGCGTTTGACCGGTCTTCAGATTGCATTTTTTTTACTTAAGGATGTGAACTGCTACAATGTTTGACTATTACCTGCCTAACAGATGGGTTGTGTTTAAAAAAACCCTGCACTTCAATCCTTTCTTTTTCTTGGGTGACTTCCATTACTATTTATCTCCATTAAGCTCATAGCTTCAGTGCAAAAGTACACAAGAAAACCTCATTAAGTGTCTTGGCAAGTCAGCTAGATTTTTTTCAATAAATGAAAATGTGGCAGGATTTGCTCTGGACATGTTTTGGTTTTGCTTTCATCCAACTATTTAGGCCAGTTTCGAAAAAGGCAAACACCATGAAAGCATTAAGTGCATAGGCTTCACCTATAACATGGGAATTCAGCTACATTTGGAAAGGTTCATTTACAAACAAAAAAATCCTTCTTGTTTAAGGAACTAACATGACTGAATGGCAACGACAGTTATCTTTTTTAATGCTTAACCATTAGTGATTACTTTATGGCTATAAACAAGACAATTTAAGTGTTCTGATGGCACGTAAAGCCCACATGGTGACTTGCGAAAGAAAATGCCACCTTGCAGTGCCCTCTTTCTGTGGCCAAGTGCAACGGGGTCCTCCCCAGCCTTTCGGTGGCATCCACATCTGCTCCGTAATGCAGCAGGAGCTTTGCCGCTTCAGCGTTGTCCTTTAGTGAGGAGTAATGCAGCGGGGTCATGTTAAGGCTGTCCCTGTCCTCCAGCCCAGCCCCATTCAGGATGAGGAGATGGAGAACAGCCCTGGAGCCACTGAGGGCGGCCAGGTGCAGCGGAGCGGCCTGATCTCTGTCCCTCATGCACACCTTCGCGCCAGCGGCTAGCAGATGCTGAAGGATCTGAGAGAGGATTGCAAGAACAAACAGAAAAATGGTGGATGAAGGATAGAGGACAGATCAAATGGTGCTAAGGAGATGGGAACAGTGCCTCATGATTCACCAGTGCAAATACCATCTGTTGCTCTGTGTGCACTTGGCTTGATGCACTGGCTTCATGGAGAAAGCCAAAGGGCAAAGAGACCTTGAGTGTACACTCAGTACTTGGCAGTGAGGCTAGAAAGCTGATAAATAACATGGACTCTTTTTTGGACTGTTTTAGATACAAACATATCATTAAAGCATTATGAAATCACCTGGGGTGTTCCTCAAGGTTCTTGTCTCAAATCTACCTTTGTTTTTGTTACCGTCTGTATAAAAAGACGTAAGTAGCTTTGTCATTTATTTACCAATTATTTCATTCTGGCCTCCAGCTATAATGGTGTTTTGATTCTTTGAGTTTTAATCCAATTTCACAGCTTTCCAAGTCCTTGCCAAGACAGCTCTCAATTTTGAAGGATAAAAGCTAAAGTCATTTTACTGACCTAGTAAAACTGGCTGCTGCATCCTTCTTATCTTCTGCTCCTGATATCTCACAAGAGAGCTAAACATACTTGGAGGAGAGCAGTAACAGCTCTAATAGAATGCATTTTTAACAAACAGAATTGGTTAACATTGCTTCACCTGACCATGGATGGGGGTGATTATTGTTTTTTCTAAACCTGATCCTGACATCACCTTTTTCTCAGTAGAGCAGGCACACAGGTGCAGTGCCGTTCGCCCGTTGGAACCTCTGAGGTTAGCATCGGCCCCACGATGAAGCAGGAGCCTGACGGCTGCCTCGTTGCCGACCATCACGGCCAGCTGCAGGGGACTCGTACCCACTCCACTCGGACCCTCCAACTCTGCCCCGTTATCCAGCAGCAGCTCGGCCACATCGCCCCAGCCCCCAAACACGGCCCAGTGCAGTGGCGTCCACCTGCGTGAGTCCAGCACATCAGGCGACGCCAAGTATTGTAGCAGCGTCCGCGCTGTGTCCAGGTGACCACCAGCTGCAGCCAGGTGGAGGGGCGTTTGGCCACAACAGGAGCGTGCCTCGTGGGACGCTCCCTTCTGCAGGAGGTACTCGGTGGCATCTTTGTTGCCTCCCATGCAGGAGCGGTGCAGGGGGGTGCAGCCGACGAGATCCGGGCAGTTGACTTCCATTTTGCTGGTGTGCAGCAAGAACCTGAGCAATGCAAGGTGTCCTCTGAAAGCAGCATGGTGGATGGCCGTCCAGCCGCGAGGATCTCTAGGATACAAAATGCCGACAAGTTAATTATGCGTTAGCTTAAAATGTTAATTAAGTACCATGCACACCAGTGGAAAATTCTTATGCTGGTTTGGGAAGTTATTCATTGAAGCACTACAAAATCGTCAGTGGAGTTCCACAAGGTTCCAATCTGGGACTTTCTTTTTTTTTTTTTTTTTTTTAACTTTTTTATCCCATGGTACAAAGGCATAATTAGTCTTCTTTCTTACAGATTATAGATTTTGGTATTGGACTAATTTAATGGACTAATTTCATTTTAATTGGGTAATGGTGAATCGAGTTGATATTTGGGAACGCAGACTTGATAACCCCGTACATCCCAATGATTTCCACTGTACCACAAAGTCAAAGGTCTAGATGACTGACGGGCAGTTAGCAGGGACGCCGTAATCCACCAGGGCCTTCACGTGCTCCACGCGTCCGTCCCAGGCGGCGTAATGCAGCTTGTGTTCGTCCAGCCGGGAGTGCTGCGCACGGGGACGACTGTGGAGCCTCCACTGCCTCGGCCTTACAGCAGAACCTGCGGCGGTGTGAATCTTCCTCTCTACAGCGCGCAGTGACACCAAGTCATGGAGCTCTATCCACTTCCATTGGAGCTCGGGTCCGGCGAATGCCATGGCACCAACACCCCCTGCAAAAACACAGCGGTGGGTTCTGGGGTTCTCCGTTCTCCTGGTGATGCAAATCCCGAACGGAATATCGGATCACACAAGACTCATACATGAACATCAGATGCTTCCTTGAGAATAATTTTTAACATCATGTGGTAACGTGGGAGCTCAATAGTGATCTTAGGAATATGGATTCAGTGAAGCTGCTCTCACGATAATCAGTTTAAAACAAACGGCAAGCTGTTTTCATGCACGTGGAGGATCGAATGTGAAATGTTTCTGTGTTGGTGGGTGAGATTAATCACGCCATTAGAGTATTCGGTCACTGTGATCCAGCAGGGGGTGATGAATATCAGAGAGAGACTTGTAGATCACCCACACATGGCTGCTCTGTTTCACATTTAATAAATAAATTCGAGTTAAATCTCCAGGTTAGCATAAATCACAGAACAACCTTTATATAAAGTGTAATGTCATTTGTCGAACTGTGCCAACAGCTTGGTCTCATAAATCTTCTGGCGAGCGCTGGGCAGATTCCAGTGATCTGTCTCACACCGGCTATTCTAACACCACCCTGATACACCGCTCCTCCATGAGCGCTGCCATGACTTGTTAAAGAACATGCTGCTCATGTTCCTGGTGTAGTGCCACCTCGTTACTCAGAACATTCACATCACTGCATTAAATGGATATCAGGGTTTTTTTTTTTTTTTTTTAAATTTGTCCCATGTCACACATATTTTTTGACCAAGCTCTTTGAAGCAGTCATCCAATCTGCCATAAAGTGTACGCTCTTCGTACGAGTTAACCACTGAACACATATCTATGCCTAAATGTGTAATATTTTCTGGCATATCTACAGTATGTTCTGTGAAACACATTTTCACCTCGAGTAGACTCAAAATCATATAGCAGGGTATACAGGTAGTCCTCAAGTTATGATGGAGATGTGTTCCGCCACACCCATCATAAGTCGAAAATATCGTATGTCGAACCACTGTGTTGATCCACTTCGCCCAGCATAGGTGTCTCAGCCTAGCTTAGCCCATCTTAGCCTATCTTAGCCTAGCCTACCCAGGATTCTTTTCCCGTAGACATGCTTTTGTATTAAAATTAGCTCTTGAAGTACACAAAAAACCCACGGTAATGCACTGTACAGTACACCGATACACAAGGGAACTCCGTGAGTCGCGGGAGAGAGTGAGGCATCGCGTGAGGCGAGTGATCCGGGTGTCATCTGCGTACTCCCGGTTGTCATCCGAATGTCCGCGTACGTCATAGGCTGTTAGGCTGGATGCCTGCCCATAAATTTTCAATATTTTCAAAATATCTTATAATTTTTAGCAGATCGGACTCGTCATCGTGACTTCGAAAAATCGTAAGTCGGGACACCGTAACTCGGGGGAGCACCTGTACAGTGGTTGTAAGTTGTTATTTAATGCGTTTTGTAACATGTCTTCACTGACTCATTAATATTCGGTATACTAGACGGTACAGCACTACTGTGCTAATCGTTTCCTGTTAAACGTCCAAAGTAAGAGAAGCGCATTTATAAAACATTAACACATCCAAGAGGACACGGAGGACAGAATTATACAGTACTCCTGCTCAGTGTGTGTGGGTGAGACAGTGAGCCAAGCGAGGCCGCGCTGTGAGCAGTGGGGGATGTGGAGGCGTGAACGATCTGTCATGGAGTGGGAGTTTGGGAGCGTGTGGGTGGGACAGCAGCCAATCCACCGTCCCTGTGCGCTGTGCTTTTTGTTTTTACACCTTACCTACTCCCGTTCCCTAAAATCACACCCTGCTGCAAAGCATTCACAAATAACAAAGGTTCAATAAGGTTTATAAGCTCGTCGCGGAAGGTCTGAAGTTGGGACCCGGCATTTCCGAGTCATTTTTATTTATTTATTTAGGATGGACATGCTGTTGAAAGTGTTTGAAAAGACGCTCGGTTGCACCTTTTCGCACGCTGAAGAGCTCAGAGCAGGTGTTTAATACACTCCTGGTCTAATCAACTCCTTTATGAGCATTTAAGGCATCGGGTCCATGTGTCCACAAACCCAGATACAAAGCGTCTTGTTCTGCTGACACGTCTCTGGGGAAAAAAACCCACCTAAGTTACCTGTTCACAGAGCACTCTTGGAGGAGGAGTTGTCCATCTTCTGCTCCATCACCGCCCTGTGCGTTCAGCAAGTCCTGGGTCTCAGCGTCCTCTCAAAACACACACTGCTTCCTCTGCTGCCATGCTGTACGTGTTCTCTGGGCTCCTGTGAGGTTGCTATGGAGAGAGCTGGGTCGTCGGCAGGGACGGATGCTATTACATTGATGGCATGTTAGCAAAAGAAGAGAAGAGAGAAGAGAAGAGAGGAAGGGAGGGAGGGACAGCGAGGCACGAGCACCACTCACCACGCATGCCTCCTGTTCCTAGGATACATCCTCAGTCCGGTTTAAGTGAGTATCTCGTATCACAGGGTATCCTTCACACAATTAAGCACCATGCTGGAGGGAAATCATGGTATCACGGTGTCATTATTTGCAATTAAAGTTATGCGCAGTGCTGTGAAAAAGTATTTGCCCCCTTCCTAAATTCCTCTATTTTGGTTCGTGAGCAATACTTGATGGTTTCTGAGGTCCTAACAAATTTAGTATGAGACAGAAGACAACCTGAGTAAATACAAAACACAGTGATCATACTATCTTGTGATTTATTGAAGAACAAACTCTTCCTGAAACCTATTTCACCGATGGGAAAAAGTAACTGCTGCCTAAACATAGTACAGTGGAACGTCTGGTCACGAACGCCTCTGAAGACGAACAAAAAATCCGGCAAGATTTTGCATCTGGTTACGACCGCATAATCGGGTGGTGAACAAACACAGCCCCGGCCATTTCCCCTGTTCCGATTCGTACGCACGTGCCAATGTTTTCCCATTTTCTGTTTGTGTATTGTGCAATTGCGTATTGCGTTCCTAACAAAGACGCACGTGTCCCTTTAATCGGTCTCACTCAGATTTGTGTTCGTTCGCTATCCAGTAACCTCCCCCTGCCCATCTTCCTCCTCACTTCCTTAACGCCAGTAGTCGACTCATGCAAGGTTCGTTTTCTTGGTTGTTTGATGTTTTTCCCGTCACTTCGAGACCGAGTCAGAGATCACAAAATACACAGAGAAACACGTAATATCAAATATTACAAATCCCCTCACCTAAAGTGGTCAGAGGTTGAGTCTTATTCTCTGTATCATCTCTTAGCTAATTAGCCAACTAGCTTAAATGTGACATCATATATGATAGCACCCTTTCCCTTATAACAAAAGCTTGTGTTTTAGACAGCTAGCCAATGCTAGTCAGCTAACTCACTTTGTATCTCTCTGTCCAGTGCAGTGATTGTACTATCCGGTGAGTTAGCTGGCTAACCTTGACTTGCTGCCTAAAGTACAAAGGAGTGATAAAGGCAAAAGGTTTTACTCGTGAATCCATGCCTTGTTAACTGTGGAAAGCTTTTTTTCCCCCTCGACACATTTCTGTAATAGTGAGGTGAAGGCAGTAATCCTGCCAGATAATTATAGATCATTAGCGATAATTAGATATTCTATGTATAACTTGAACTCTCCTTGCACGTGTCTTCTCCCACGATTAGCTTATAAATCCCACACCCTGCATGCAGCAGATTTACAGCGCAGACTGCAGTTTTAACACAGTGGAAAATAGCATTTGTTTCAGTGACATGAAAGTCATGTAGTCCTGAATATCTTACAGGAAATCGGCCGGAACACCAATCCTTGTTTGAGGTGCTTAATGTACACGGTGTTGAATTTTTCTTTCTACAAAATGGTTGTTCTGTAAACGCTGAACACATTCAGGATTCTTAATCCTGTTCAGGGACGTGGGGGGAAACTGGAGCCAATCCCAGATGACTTCGGGCGAGATACACCCTGGGCAGGTCACCAATCCAGTGCAGGGCGACTCACAACCATTCACACCTACGGGTAATTTAGAGTCGCCATTTAGCCTAATCCCCTCTGTGCATGTCTTTGGACTGTGGGAGGAAACCGGAGTACGCGGAGGAAACCCACACGGACACGGGGAGAACATACAAACTCCACACAGAAAGGCACCCAGGGTGACCCCAGGGATCGAACCCAGGACGTTCTTGCTGTGAGACGACAGTGCTAACCACCCCACCACCATGCCACCCATGCTGGACACATTTATCTTGAAATTGTCCATGATTCCAGACAAATGCGTCTCAAGGACCATTTACGTAAAGGTGGAGATCGGAAAGCTGAAAATTAATGGATTCGTCACTGAAACATTGCTGTGTTTAGCACAAACTTGTCTAAAAAAATGTTAAACCTGGCACAGGGAAGGTCATGTAGCTATGATGTTACTGATCATAAAATAAAAGAATTTGTTAATCATGCACCTACAGTTATTACACCAGTATGCCACAGTTTAAAAAGTTTATATGTTCCGAGACGTGTAGTAAATGTAATCTGTACCACAGTGCTGTGGAAGAAAAGCAAATCAGGGGCCGGTATGGTGGATGTGCAACGTAATGTTATAACCGTATTGTTGATATCGGGACGTATTGAATTTTTTGTAATATTTATGGAAGGAGTATCCAGTGTCAGTGTGACAGAACAGTCAGAGGTTAAGCTGTAGTAACAGCTTTCATTATTTCTCTCGAACAGTTTACGCTTTGCAGTTATTCACTAACGTGACCAGGTGTGTTTTATATCTTATTAGCTTAAGAGAAATAATGCAAGTGATAACGGGAGCTAACTTGCTTTTTGGACGATCAATAATGTTAAATATACATAGACCCTCGACTCATGAACTGAATCCGTTCCAGAACATGTTTTTAAAGTGTATTATGGGTTTATGTGGCCATAAAACATAGAATAACATTAAAATCACCTTAATTAT
>JAQLOM010000036.1:1326160-1336812 GCA_030068315.1 Chrysichthys thysi | reverse complement strand
TGTCTGTCTCTGTGTGTCGCCCTGCTCTGGATTGGTGACCTGCCCAGGGTGTAACCCCGCCTCTCTCTCACCTGAAGCCAGCTGGGACGACCTGGAACAGGATTAAGCCCCAGAAGATGAGTGAGTGAGTGATATTAGTACAAGCTAGTAGCTCTTCACTTACACACACACACACACACACACACACACACACACACACACACACTGACCTGAGGCTGTCGATCAGAGATCATCTGGAGCAGTCGGAGTAAGTGTTGTCTGCTCGCTTGGTCCAGCTCAGGAATCATATGTACCAGGTCCTGGATGTGCTGGTGGATGGGATCTGGTTCTAGAGGATACAAGGAGGGAAGAACCCGCAGCAGCATGCTGTTACCTAGCAATCAAAAACAGCACACAACAACCCATCAGTCCAGCACGCGACCCGAGAGTTTTGTTGTTTGTTCTGAGATCTTCTTTATATGATGTTTCGCCTGATCTTTCACTGCAGTGCTCTCGTATCCTGCGCGTACGCTGGCGCATATTAGCAAAATGATCTGTCTAAAGATGTTTCAAGATATCAAAACTGATAAGGAATTTGATGTTATATTTGATTTTTATGTTAAGTCCCTAACAAATGCACTTGCAAATGAGAGTGGGTAAGATTTGGTCTGAGAGCACACCTTTTTCTGTTCCTCAGTGGAATGCGTTGTTCCTTGTTATCCAAATTATGGAAGTGTGGGGTCATGAAGCAGAGTAACTTTTACAACACCGGATTTGAGTATTTTCCAGGAACAACATGTCTCTTATTATGTGTTCCACTAGTACCACAGCAATTTACTTTATTTGCTTAATTTGATTTAAAAAAAAGCCAGAAAGTCAATCGATCAAAAACAGGACATCAAATCATTATTGGTTTATAGGTACGTTAAAATTGGTGGGAACTTCTACGTATATAGAAAGTTACTTCCTGTTATCACTTACGTTATGGCAGCTATCAACATTCATCCTTCCTTCTTGAAATTACTCAAACAAAGAAACAAAAAAAGCTGGCCATGGTATTGAGAAACCGCAAAGGGTAAAACATCCTGTCCTGAAAACCCGAACTTCCCGCTTTACTTCGGACTCTCTTACAAAGCACTGAAACTGGGGACTCCTTCCATTAATGTCCAACAATCTCCACGTTCCAATCATCTCCTTACTGAAAAAGTAATGCAGATCTTCTGCTAAACAAGTCGCTGGATAAATAATCACTATAGAAACAATAACCTAGTGGAACGAGCGTGTCAACATAACGCTGTGATTTGCACCTGCACTACTTTCAGAGCTGCTGTTTTAGAAAACTAATCAACACCCATTGACCAATCGGAATCCAGAATTCATCTAAGATGAGGAGATTAAAGCTTTCCATGTGTGATTGTGCCATGGTGAAAGACTCACGGGGGGGGGAAAAACCCTGACACACAAAAGAAAACAGCAAAATAACCAAAGACAAATATAGAAAGACAAAAGGAAAGAAAAAAAAAGAAAGTTTCACCCTAAACCACAGCTCTTCAGTGACTCCAGCCAAACGTGTCCATCAACAGCTCCTTCTCATCTGGGAACAATCCTCAGCTTCCTATAGGTGACTCCGGGCATAAAAAAGAGCTCCGTTTGTAGTCCGAACACAATAAGTTTCCACTGGAGCTGGCAAGAATAACAAACATGTGTGGGAACAGGAAGGCCTGAGAGCCGTTACAGCTGTAGACTCCAGAGGGCGAAGTCTGGCCAAATGAGGAAGAGAGGGATGACTTAGCTACCTCATGAACATGAAGAGAATGTTTTCAATTTAAGGTTTAAAACGCTAGTATGAATCATATCTGTCACACTTGATAAAGGTGCAATCTTGGTTTTTCGGATCTTTAAGAACATGACCACATGGAAGCAGCGCTCAAGGATATTGGGTAAATATGGACCAGAGACTTGAGCCTTTGGTGGGTTCTTGCGGTATAAGCGGAAACATATTTGGTGATCTGTTTACTGGAAAAGATTCAACTTCAACTCATTCATCCGCTCATCTTCAGTCAGTGCTTAGTGCTTCAGTGATCAATGTGTTGGATCAGGAATCCAGCGTTCCTGGCCCAGGCTTCAGATCCTCCATGACTCCGACCTTGATGCACCCTGGATGGGATGCCGGGCCATAGTTTCATTTAGTGATATATAGAGATGGGTGCATATATGTGACCTGTGCTGGCAAAATTTGAGCAGTGGTAGCCTAGCGGTCAGGGCACTGGCCGTTCAATCGGAAGGTTGGACCAACCAGGACCAACAAGGTACACTGAGGAAGGTACCGTCCCCAAGCACTGCTCCCCGAGCACTGCGCTGTCCGGCTGCCCCTTGCTTCACTAGGTGAATGGGTTAAATTCAGAGAAGTAATTTCACTGTCACGGTATGCTGTGCTGTGGTGTGTTTCATGTCTGATAGTCACTAGTATCACTTCATCACAAATGAGTCAGAATTAGGAAATTTTCAAAAGAGAGTTATTGTTATTTCCACATCGTCCATCAAAAGACCTTCAAAATGAGGCGTGGTTTGTTAAAATCAGACAAAAAAAAAAGGACCGCCTAGCAACTAGCCACATTTGTTCACATCTAATGGGGTTTGGAATCTCGCTATCCATTGGTTCATAAAAGCATCATTGGGAATTCCATGTGTGTTATCAGGAAGTAGAGGAATTACCTTTCACAACAGTAGCAAACATGGGCAGGGGGATTCCCCCGTCTCGCCGCGAGCATGCGGTGAAAAACACGGATTTATCATGGAATATTACGACAAAGGACTAATTAATGCAGACATATGAATGAACATAATGAACAAAACCTTAAAATAAAAGTCGTTTGGGATGTTTTTCTTGCTGTTTTATCATGGGGATCAATAAATGAGGGCTTTATGGACACATTTTTGAGAAAATCTCAATTTCGACCAAAAGCATATTTTGCTTCTTAGCTCATAATTAGCTTATACGCATTCTTACTCA
The DNA here is from genome assembly GCA_030068315.1 of Chrysichthys thysi. Lineage (NCBI taxonomy): Eukaryota > Metazoa > Chordata > Actinopteri > Siluriformes > Claroteidae > Chrysichthys > Chrysichthys thysi. The sequence continues at coordinate 1,333,820 of JAQLOM010000036.1, read as the reverse complement.
TTTTGCCAGTACGGCTCACATATGCAGAATGCCACTAGATTTGGCGCCCGAGGCAACCACCTAAGATACTTATACCTAGCACCGGCCCTTCATGGACCATTGACACCTAGGGGCAATTGATTTTAGTCAGTCCACCTTCTGGTATGTTCTTTGGAAGAAATAAAGATTATAGAGGAAACCAATATGGACAGAGGGAGAACATATTAAAGGACTTTACAGGTCAGAGAGAGCAACTCTACCTACTGTATCACTGGGCATCCCAAACCTGGAACATCATCAGTCTTCTTCTGTACGAGCGTTTATCCTGGTCAAGCTTGCGTTGGATCCAGAGCCTAACCTGGAATACTGGGTGTGAGGTTGGAATACACCCTGGATGGAACAGCAGGGCACAAACACACACGTTCACACTTCAGGGGGAAATTAGAGTCGCAAATCTGTGTACTGTCATGTTTTCGGGAGGCTGGAGGAAACCCAGAGGGGATCATGAAAAAAATAACTCCACACAGCGAGTAACCTGAGTTCAGGATCAAATCAGAGAGCCGTGAGGCAGCAAGGCTGCCTGTTGTACCCAAAGCTGGAACTTATTTACCAAAATACACTACCGGTCAAAAGTTTTAGAACACCCCAATTTTTCCAGTTTTTTCTTGCAATTCAAGTCATTCAAGTCCAGTGAATAGCTTGAAATGGTACAAAGGTAAGTGGTGAACTTCCAGAGGTAAAAAAAAAAAAAGGTAAGGTTACCCAAAACTGAAAAATAATGTGCATTACAGAATTATACAAAAAGGCAATTTTCAGGGAACACAAAACAGGTCAACAATTTAAAGCTGTTCTGCAGCAATGGAGGTTCATCAAGTCTTGAAAGCTGGTGCCACTCATTCCTCCAGGTCTTCCAACTTTTCTTGATTACTTACTATGACTTGACTCTAAACTGCATAATTCTCAATAAAAAAAAACTGGAAAAAGTGGGGTGTTCTAAAACTTTTGACCGGTAGTGTACACTTCTTACAGACGATTCAATCACTTCATACTCCGAGAAAAGCCCAGACTCTTGCATAATGCCTGTTGCTCAAAAGAAGCAAAAGTATGGGCCACCACGACCACCACGTCCCACTAAATCCATATGCTGGCAATCCATCTGAGAGCTGATCAGTCCTTCAGCATTTGTAAACACTTGCCCAGAATGAGGGCACTGCAAAAAAAAAAAACAGAAAAAAAGAAAAAAAGCATAAAGCCAAACTCCAGCACTGTTTCCCCTCCGATTGGGAACCTCCACTGACTAACACATAGCAAATCCTGATGACAGATTACTGATTACAGAGTATATACATCAATCAAACAACCAATTACTGTTCAAAACAGATATACAGTAAGGAACAGAATACAAAACCAAACAACAAAACCAGTCTGTGTTGGGTTATAAATCTCTGACATGCCGTATGAGGAAATTCAAAAGGCCTGGAAGGAATAATGCTAAAATATTTTGTTTATAAAGTGCAAGCACTGTAAAGATGTTGCATGAAAAGGTTTGGAACAAACTGTCAAACTTGTGATTACTCCAAAACGAGCCTCAAACCAGTGGGCCAAAATGTCATTAAATAAGGAACTAAACATTTGGTGTCATGCAGTTATAGTAAAATAATCAAGAACAGAGAGAGAGAGAGCATAGCAGCACAACCTGAAGTGTTTTATTCCTCTTATACTACCGTGAGTGTTTACCAATGATGATACCAGTTTACTCACTCACTCGCCTTCTGATGCTTAATCCTGTTCAGGGTCACAAGGGGGTGGAAACTTTAGCCAATCCAGAGACAGACAACCATTCACACTCACATTCACACCTACGGCCAATTTAGAGTCACCAATCAACCTAATCCCCTCTGTGCACATCTTTGGACTATGGGAGGAAACCAGAGTACCCGGAGGAAACCCACACAGACACGGGGAGAACATGCAATCTCCACACAGAAAGGCACCCAGTCATAAATAACACAAATTACCATCATCATGGCAATCCCACTTAGCCACACCCACAAAACTTCATTAAAGGCAAAACTCACAGATAAAAATGAGAATCATGACGATGAAACTGAATTGGTGTGCAACTGAAATAAAGAAGTGATCTCAACATGACATCGCAGCCTGTTTATAAAAACCGCAGTAACTCATCGACTATACGATTTGAAGCTGAGGTCACCTTAGTTCACATTAGTTATGTGAGGCGACAGGGCTAACCCCCACACCCCCACACCGCCGTGCCGCCCTATATTCTTTTATTTGGTTAAAAAAAGGCCTATTGTATATTTTGTCCATTTAGAGTTACATTTAATGCTGTAGGAGATCAGAGAGATGAGTTAGTTCCTGTTCTCACTTATCTTATAGCAGCTATAAACAGTTGCTCCCTCACCAGCCTCTCTTTTTAATGACTCTTGAAGTCAATATGACAAAAAAAAAAAAAATGTCTGAAGCATGTCATGTTACTGACCCAGCTAACAATTTCTTGTTCCTAGATCATTCCGGGAATGTTATTACAGTATTTTTATTTTTTTGTTCCATGAACGTTCCATGAAGGTTTGGTCCATCTAGTTTATTTAACATAAATATAATATTAGCTTCTGCTTGCATGTTTCGGTTTATGGAACGTTCTCTTGACGGTTGTAATATGGGAATCTTTGGAAAACCTTTGGAGAATGTTCCTGTTTGGTTGCATTACTGTTCCCCTAACGTTAACCTAGACAGAAGGTTTGCGTAAAGCTAACCATAGGAAAGCCTGACGTTATCTAATGTTAGTTGAATGTTCTGTGTTTGCTGGGGAGAAATCACAAAGTGTAAACTCCTCTGTCCTGAAGAAGTCAAATCTTTACCTTTGACTGTTACAAACCTCTGACACTGGAGACTCCTTCCAATGATGCCGTCATAGAGCGAAGCTGTAATGTGCAGAAGTGGGTCATGGGACACGGGACGGGAATTCCAGAAACATTCAACATGAAGAAAGGCAGAATTAGCACAGGACGCTCCATAACCAACATGTAAATAACAGAACCAGGAAGCATGACGTTTGAAAAACAAAGCTTGAGCATAATGGGACAATAAATCATGATAAGCTAGGACCAAAAGCACACAAAACCGGTCATAACACAAACAACAGTACATGGAGTAAACTCCAAACAAAACTCGACAAGAGGGGAAACCGATGACAAGCGCATTATTATAGCAAAACGATGATTTGCCTTGCAGCCGGAGCTGTCCGAGTTCAGCGGTGTGTAGATGCTGGTGGAGAAGCACAATGTTCACTCTTTCAGACTGCTTTTTTTGCTTAAAGCCAAGAAAAGATCACGTTCATGTATTCGAACCCCCCCAAATTTCCCCTCTTGTGTTTCACGATATTAATTTCACACCAATCATCGTCCACATTAAACGTCTGAAAACGTCCTGCCTCGAAACATGATCTGTGCGGAAAGTCTGTGGCTAGGAGTAAAAGGCATTGGGGATTCTTGGACCTGTTTTTAATGATTTACGGTTTTCTGAGGTAAAGAGGTAAGGACGTATATTGGAGTGTTTACAGGAGAACGTTGGTAGGTAGCACCGGAGAACCTCGCTTGCGTATGAGCACTCTCAGAGCTCGGCTCTTCTCCCGCTGCGGTCTGCCGAAAACCGGACACGCTCGTAAATACTCCACGCAAGCCCTCCTGTACCCTGACAACTCACGAGTGAAGCGTGCATGAACCGTACTTGTACGCATGCGGCCTCTCGTGTGCAACATCTGGGTCGTCTGTGTCAGTGGGGACATAAGATGGATGAAGTGTCTCCATCGATGCTGTGTAAAATCACCTTGTCAGGGATCACTGCAGGTTTGGAGACAGAGTCAGAGCACCGTCTGGGTGTTTGGTCCTGGTATCATGGCTTTGGCTTTAGCTTTAGCTTAGGGATTGCATTAGGCCCTGAACGATATCTGTTTTAAAGGCTATTTAAGGGATTTCTATGAAATCCAGATGTGGACGTGATTGAAAAAAGCAGTAGGATCATGAGTCTCGCTGTGCTGTGCTGTGCTGTGGCGTTCTTGCGTAAAGCCTGTGCTGTTAGACATTGACTATACCTGGGCTCGGGTATTCTTGGTTATATAATATTATTCCACGGCGCTGTTGAAGGCTGGATTCTGATTGGTCAGATGGTGTCACAGGTGCCCACCCCACCAAAACGGCCCCTTAGCAACCACGACAGTAAAAACCAAGCATTACTCATCTGTCATGAATCTGTAGGTCAGCTTTAGGTGGCTACTGGACGCTGGAAGAGAGAACCTTATTGTGCTTGACCTCTACTCAGGGTGTAGGTGCTGCTGGCATTTCATATCAACAGCAAGTTTCATTCCAAGATGGCAGATGTAGTGCATGACTCGTCAGGGAAAACAAGGCCAGTCTTTTCACGCCGCACTGAGTTGGAGCTTTCCAGGAATTTCAACATTCAAAAAACACCTCTGCGCGATTTGCAGGTGGTTTTGTTGACCTTCACAGTGCTATTGGGTGGACCACACATATATCAGGCATGCCTGAGGAACACAAAGAAGAAGAGTACACGCTCGCAACCTGGGTGACAAAAACGCGCTACTGAGCACGGCCGTACAATGAATCAGGAACTGGCAGAACAAGGCTGAGTAATTTATTTATAAACTGAGATTCCTGTGGTCTGGTGCGAGGCTTTGGTGGAGTTTGTTGTTGGCATGCCAAACACTCATCTCTCCATGGACTGAATACTCCTGTTTAGATGAGCAAAACTCTGCTTTGAATTTGCCCAGTGTGAAGGTTTGAAAGAGATCAAGTTGAAACTATCTAGAGTCTATTTTTGTCCACACACGCAGTTTTAGAGCGTTTGAATAGAACTGTGGTGAGGTTTTATCCTTGGTGTGGCTGTTCATGCACCAAGAAGGTGAGAAAACGATTCGACTCTGAATCAACCCAGGAAATGAATCAAACATGCTTTTTGTTTGGGTTGCAGTCATCTATCTATCTATCTATCTATCTATCTATCTATCTATCTATCTATCTATCTGTCTGTCTGTCTGTCTGTCTGTCTGTCTGTCTGTCTGTCTGTCTATCTGTCTGTCTGTCTATCTGTCTGTTTGTCTATCTATCTATCTATCTGTCTGTCTGTCTGTCTGTCTATCTGTCTATCCGTCCGTCCGTCCGTCCATCCGTCCGTCCGTCTATCTATCTATCTATCTATTGTATTTCCCCATGTATAAGACGCACCTTGATTTTGGGACCTAAAAATTGGAAACAAAAAAATTTTTTTTTTTGGTTAACGGACAGGTATTTCTTTACAATCTAATGCAAAAAAATTATGACAAATTTATTGAACTCAAGTTTTATTCGTCATTCAGTTGGAGGAGGACCAGATTTATGTTCAGCACCACGATTTCCATTAACTTTTGCAAACTGGATCACTTTCAACTTGAATCTAGTGCTGTACGAAAATCTTTTCTGAACCATTTCAGGACAAAACATAACCATCCAGGTTTCTAACAGGTTTGAGTAGCGTTGAGTGTTGTCGTACGGGTCAGCGGTCACCGCAACAAATGGATGCTTGCTCCCCTAAATACTGTCAGGGAGCGTTTGGACGTCTAGCACGCTCGCCATGCATGCGTCGCTCGCTTCCGCGTTCGTCGCCGGCTTTCACCCTTGCTTTCGTTCGCCGCAACCATTGTATAAGATGCCCCCAGTTTTTAGACCCAAAGTTTTTAAGGAAAACGTGTGTCTTATACATGGGGAAATATGGTATTTATTTTGGAGACGCTATCTGTTAAAATTGAGCCGCAGGACACAGCTGTAGCACTGTAGAACCTGGAGATTTGGAAGAAAAAGAGAAAATAAATTCTGGATGCGATACACAATGCTTTAAACAAGCTGTTTCGCATGAGAATCATGTAATTATTTGTTGAGCTCAAGCTCCATGTTCACCATGCTCTGGTGAGTTTTGCGTTCTGCTGACCTATGAGTAGAAGAGTGTTACGAGGACGTTTTTAAACCCTACGCAGGTTTTGGTTCATTTAATTACATGCAGTCTGAAACCAAATCAAATCAATTTCTCCCTGATTTGGCCTCAGCCGATGTCCCAACAGATGTGGACCGTTTCTTTTCATCATCAAACTGTGAAGTGAGTCTGTAAATCTATCCGATATACAGGTAGTCCTCAAGTTATGATGGAGATGTTTTCCGCCACACCCATCGTAAGTCGAAAATATCGTATGTCGAACCACTGTGTTGAACCACTTAGCCTAGCTTAGATATCTCAGCCTGACTTAGCCTAGCTTAGCATTTGGATTAAAATTAGCCCTTGAAGCACACAAAAAAAAAACCTGGCTGTAATGCAATGTACAGTACACTGATACACAAAGTGACTCTGAGTTGCGGGAGAGAGTGTGGCATCGCATGAGGTGAGTGATCCAGGCATTAGCCGCGTACTTCCGGGTTTCGTCTGTGCACTTCCAGGTGTTGTCCGAACGTCCACAAACATCGTATGCTGTTAAACTGACCTGCCAGCGATGCCTGCCTGCAAATTTTAAATATTTCCTAAATATTTTTCAGTTTTTAGCATATGGCAATCGTCATTGTAACTTCATAAAATAAAAAAACTTCAAAGTCAGGCCATCGTAACTCAGGGAGCACCTGTATCTTGTTTTTTTGTCCACGATATCTGGCGATTTCTAGACTAATGGTGCGATATACATTCATGAGTAATTGTGGATATAAATCTTTGGCCTCTTTAGGCTCGGGTGGTTGCTGCAGGACCTGGTGGAGTGTCTTATTTAGAAGTCTTTGCACTGAGCATCTCCTGACTGGTTGGTCGGTTTTGTGATCAAGCATCAAGCTGAATCCTGATGAATGGTGATTACAGTGCAGCACAAGTTTCAACACGGTGGTCATGTTTCTCTCAGTCATGCTCTCTCAAGCGTCCCATATGTCAAACTTCACAACGGACTGAGCGGAGAGTCGGCTGAGCGCCTGGGAGACGTCGCCTTCATCTGTTCCACACATGATCAAATCTCCGAGTCCAGGCTGCCTGTGTCTAAGTCTGCACAGTCATCTACGGTGATGGAGAGTTTGTACGGTGAAAGAAGCCAGCGAGATGTCTGACAATGATGATGTGACCGGAATTAACATGCAGACGGTGGAACACGCTCCAGAGGTCTTCTGAACAACGATCCTTTATCTAAAAACTCCAGCTCTGGTTTTAGCTTAATAGAGACACAACTGCTCAATGAGAATGAGCGTCACTTTGTAGCATCCGCCGCGATGAGAGGAAAATACCCCCCCCCCCCCAAATGTGGCATTACAGGTGCTCCCCGAGTTACGATGGCCCGATTTATGATTTGTCAAAGTTATGATGATGATTGCGATGCGCTAAAAATTGTGAAATGTTTACAAAATATTTGAAATTCATGGACAGGCATTGCTGGCAGGCCAGCGTAACAGCATATGATGTACAATATGTTTGGGCGACACCCGGAAGTACCCGGATCACTCACCTCGCACGATGCCTCACTCTCTCCGGGAACTCACAGTCACCCTGTGTATCGGTGTACTGTACAGTGCATTACCGTGGGTTTTTTTGTGTGCTTCAAGAGCTAATTTTAATTCAAAAGCATGTCTTCTACAGGAAAAGACTC
>JAQLOM010000036.1:1324915-1326060 GCA_030068315.1 Chrysichthys thysi | reverse complement strand
TGTATTGTAAAGCTGCTTTGCGACAATGTTCTGTTGTTAAAAGCGCTATACAAATAAAATTGAATTGAATTGAATATGATATGATATGATATGATATGATATATATGATGATATGTAAGGAAAATAATCATGATGAAGAAGTTAACTCTCTTCCTATAAGAGCACATCCTGGCCTCATTTTATTTCTTTTATACCCCAGCGATTATTTCTTAAACGAATTAAACTTAAATTAAACACTACAATCTACATTTTTGTCCATTCAACGTTAGGGAATGTTTCGCACGACAAGTTAGTTCTCGTTCCCTCATCGGACTTATGGTTTTTTTTTGTTTTGTTTTGTTTTAGTTTGATTGTTTTTTTTTTATTCTCTCACGTGAACTTAACACAACAGAAAAGCTCAACTTATCACGTAACCTCTTAACCGCACGACATCCTGCAGACGGCGGAAACCTTACGGCTTCACCTCGGTTACACTGCAGAATGCTAAATAAAAGTGCACCGGATCAACAATTTGTTTTTCCTCCTGAAGCGATAAATAAACCCTGCTTGTTTCGTGCTCGCTCCCGTATCGCCTTTGTCTGCTCGACCCCCTCTTCAGAGCCTCCTGCACGTTCTCGCATACCGTGGGCACGGAGTGGGTAACCAAAATACGACCCTGGGCACGCTGTCACGTTGTTCACAGTCAGCCAAAGATATCTCAGTGTTCATTTATGAGGGCTGTTGATCGGAGTTCACCGCGACTCTTTCACAATCGGTCGTTACGTAAGCCATTCTTGGACCAGTCGGTCGGCGTCGAAGGCCAACTTGCACTTTTGGTATATCGAGCTTAACAACCCAGAAAGTTGTGTTCTGTGGACTTGATTGTGCTATGAATGCATGGCCGAGAGCCCTCTGCACCCCCATTACAGCGCAGTCGCTAATCGCTGGCTTAGCTTTTGGCATTTGTTAAACAAACACTTGCCTGGGGTCTGTGGTGCCTGTTTTCGTGTAGGGGTGGAAACAGGAAATCTGTGTGAAACAGGGAGGGCTTTCGCTGTTATACGGTAATCTCCAGCAGCCCTCATTAGACTGGTTTGGCACACTAGCTTTGTCCCTGGTATCACATCACCGTGAGACATCACGAGTGCCTAACTCCCTGGCAACTA
>JAQLOM010000036.1:1314915-1319915 GCA_030068315.1 Chrysichthys thysi | reverse complement strand
AACCAGTCCACATTTTTACACATTTTTGTCCGTCTGATTTCTTGGGTCTGACCTGAAATTATCCTCCATATTAATATTTCTTAACATTAAATAATTTTCTTTTTTTCTATAAATATCAGCGGGCGGCACGGAGGTATGGTGGTTAACACATAACTTCTTTCTGCATGGAAAGAAGGTCCTGAGTTCGATCCCCGGGGTCGACCTGGGTGCCTTTCTGTGTGCATGTTCTCCCCGTGTTCGCGTGGGTTTCCTCCAGGTACTCCGGTTTCCTCCCACAGTCCAAAGACATACACAGAGGGGATTATGCTAATTAGCGACTCTAAATTGGCCGTAGGTGTGAATGTGAGTGTGAATGGTTGTCTGTCTCTGTGTGTTGCCCTGCGGTGGATTGGTGACCTGCCCAGGGTGTAACCCCGCCTCTTGTTGGAAGTCAGCTGGGATTGGCTCCAGCTTCCCCCCCGCGACCCTGAACAGGATTAAGCGGCAGGAGATGAATGAAATATTAGTTTGTGCCTGATGATTTGATTGACAGCTAGAGCTGATTTTCTGTCACAGAATTTCCACACAAAAACCATCACTTGAGAGAGCTAATTTTAGCTCGTTCGACTACGTGCACCAAGCAACAGGAAGAAGACGTGCGAGCACTATTTACTATTTACTAACAATCAGCGCCTCCATTTTTGTTCAAAAATCATCACTTTCCTGGTTTCTCGTCTCATGAATTCACAGGTCAAAGGTCATCCAGATAAAGTCAACATAAAGCAAATATATTTGCACCCCAAAGTAACTTTGTATGACTTTTACATCCTGCGTCCTGTCCCCTTATTAGTTTGAATTCTTTTTGGTTTAGCTGAGAAAGCCGAAACATGTTTTTAGGTGTTGTGGACACTGGGAACACTGTGGCTAAACTGTAAAGACTGGCACCTCTGCTCGTGTGTAGGTTTGCTGACCTGCAGGATGCAGCTGGTGATGTCCGAGGCGATCTTGGCGTGCGGCGTGTCCTCGTCTTTGCCCTTCGGTTGCAGGTTGTGCTCCAGACACGACTCCCACAGAGCCACGAGCGCAGAGCCATGCCGCTCCATTGAGCTCGTCTCTCGGATCGCTGTGGTGATGCGAGTGATGCAGATCTCCACCACTGCCTGGTCATTGTCGTTGTTCACGTAATCCTGAAATCAGCCAGTTAGCACTGAGATGAAATATAATGGACCACATTACTGTATATGTATGTGCCGTGTCTCCAGCAGTATCAGAGCGTTCACACGTGGTCATGTGTGGTCACACATGATCAAATATCTACTTATCACACATTCGTAGAGGCTTTCAAAAGTGATCGATAAGATTTTCACTTAGTTATTTAACTATTTAAACTTTAAACTCTTTGGGACAATTAGCTTTAAAAAAAAAGAAAGAAAGCAGCCTTTTATACATAAATGATCGAAACAGGAAATAACTTGCGTCACAAAAGTTCCACTACATTAAAGTAGCTATGCATGGATTAAAAAGTATGATGTTCAATAATTAAATGCATAAAAATTGTAATCGATATCGATGGTGAGGGACTGTCGCATAAGAGGAATCCTTACACTTGATAATGATAATGAGCTTCATGTAAGATCTGAATCCAAAGAAAACAATGCACAGTCTGTCCTCATAATAAACCTCCACATGCATTATGGGAAGGTTTTTTTTAATGGCGTGTGGCATGTTAGGACACATCACAACACAGGGAGAAACAGGGCTCGAGAGCTGTCTGAAAACCTGCTCCATCTTAGAATTCGCAGACTTCTTTATGAACATGAGCATGCTGCAGGGTTCATTACTGCAAAAACAACAACAACTGATTTTCTGAGTTTTGAAAACTACTCAAAAACCTGCCCTGACTCATACAAAAAGGTAACAAACTGTACTTTTCCTTGGTGCTGGTGTGATAGTGTCAATGAGACATGTGTTGGACCTTTAGCATGTATTTATTACCTGGAAATGTGCGTGTGGACCTTTATTTAGCTTTTTTACAAAGTTGGTCTTTATTGTACCGATTATGTACCTTTAACGGTCTCATTTCCAGATAACAGATATACATTAAAGGTACTAACAAACGTACGGTTCACTCACAGGATGGCAGGAGATGGTCCGGATCTCCTCCAGGGCCTGGGACAGACAGTCCTCGATCTCACCATCATCCAGAGAGAAAAGGTCTCCTGCTCGAGACAGGTCCCTCTGACCCAGAACTAGCTGGAAGAGCTGGTGCATGCTGGGATATTCTCAGGCCTGATCAGACCGCCACCTGTGCCCTGCACTGTTGCCACGGTGACTTGACATGCTCCTGGAGGCAGAGGAGTGTGTACATACATCAGCCTTGATAGAGACAAACCGAGAGAGAGAGAGAGAGAGAGAGAGAGAGAGATTTATTTTAACTTTATTATAATAATGCATTTTAGAATTTTATACACAACTGAAGTTTCCTTCACAATAACCTGTGTATATACTTCAGATAAATAACTTTAACTCACAATAAGTACACTTTGTAAAATTAAGTGTAATAGTTTATCACTCACTCGTCTTCTGCCAGTTAAACCTGTTCAGGGTCGCGGGGGGGAGCTGGAGCCAATCCCAGCTGACATTGGGTGAGAGGCGGGGTTACACCCTGGGCAGGGCGCCAATCCACCGCAGAGAAACAGACAACCATTCACACTCATATTCACATTTACGGCCAATTTAGACTCACCAATCAGCCTAATCCCCTCTGTGCATGTCTTTGGATTGTGGGAGGAAACCGGAGAACCCGGAGGAAACCACACGAACACGGGGAGAACATGCAAACTGGGATCGAACCTAGGACCTTCTTGCTGTGAAGTAACAGTGCTAACCACTATACCACCAGGCCACCCTAATAGTTTATCAGAATATCACTTTTATATCTCATCATATTACCCAGCCATAGACTGAACACACTCATCCCATGAATTACTGGAACGTTCGAATGTTCAACAGGAAGTTGCGTCAAATGAATTTCCATAAGATGATGTGGAAGGGAAAAAAAACAGTTTTCTTATTCTTCTTTCTTTGAATGATGAGGTCACCTTGAAAGTACGACACTTCTGCACAAATTATACCCCACTAGTAAACGATTAGTAAAAAAAAAAGGGTTACTTGCTAATTCCATGCTAAAACCTGACACTGAAAAATGCTTAAAAAAGAAGCAATAGTTGTAATAGTTAGAAGGTCGAAATAGCAGAAAACTGAGGAATCTGCATCAAAAACCTACACATCGTTATCCGTATGAATATAACCTTGGTAGGTGGAGTAAATGTGTGTAAGGTTCTGGTGTATCAGACTTCCTGAGAACGCCCAGGATTCAGAGTAACCTCCTGCAACCGCACGGTTAAAAGCTGTTAATGTGTGATGAGTTAAAGCACCGTCAGGAATCTGGGCTTCATTACAAGTTTGTCACTTTTCACACACGAGGCTGCAAAGTCCCTCGAAGCCTAAAAAAGCCGAGCTAATCAGTACCGAGCCGCTGCCGTCCAAACACGAACCACTGCATCTGAATTGATCTCCTCTGGGATCCACTTTCTAAATAATTAATTCACTGATTTTAGTGAGAAGTATACATGACTGCGATTTCCCAAACAGCATTCCTCAGGCTTTCTGCATTTATAACACGGAAGGAATTACCCAAAGTGTTGTGCTGTTATAGGAAAATAATCACTGATGGTGTGATGCGTTGAAGTGGAGTTACAGTTTCCATCCTGACGGAGATTATTTTCCTTTAACAGCACGCCCCTGAAGTGATGCATTCACTAACGATTGCAATTTTTTATCCATTTACAGTTGCGGTTAACGTTTTACGAACATGAACACAAGTTATCACTTACGTTATAGCAGCTATAGACAGGCATTGCTTCACCAGTCGCTCTCAAAAAGGAATGAAGAAAGAGAATTTCCCCTGGTGGAGGAATTTAAGCAGATCCCGATCACACCGAGGGATCGGGTCGGCAGCAGGAGTGATCTGTAGTGGTGAAGCAGAACCTCAGTTTGCACACAAAGCACTCGTTTAAGCAATCTATTTCTCTATCCTTACACGGACATTTGTCTCGGTTGGCCGATGCGTTAATCCTACATGATGAGTGAAGGGGGTTAGGGTCCGGCAGGAGCAGGTGGTGCTGGGATTTGAGCTCACACCCTTCTGATTATTAGGCTGATGTTTTAACCATTGCTACCCTCAGTTACGGTCATGATCTGTGGTTAGCAAGTGAAAGAATAAGGTCTTGTGTACACAGTGGAAATGAGCTATCTCTGCAGGGATGATGGGTTTACTGTCTGAGACCGGAAGAGGAGCTTGACAATTCTGGAGAATCTCATACCGCATTATTTCCACCAACACCAACTAGGTGGCTGGGTTGGAGCTAGTTCAGCGGGCAAACCTTCTAAAAACTGGTTTGCTTTTCCACGGGCTACAGCCACATCATTACGTCACTGTATGTGTTGCATCTTGAATAGATTTCCCAGGCTCTAGCCATGCTAGCGCTGCTAGCCGCTCTGTTAGTTCGGCCAGATCTCCCCTAGCACCAAGCACAAAAACAACAGTGATGGACTAGATCTTCTTATTTCCTTCTGCTTCTTCAGAATAGTCAGACGAGACGCTACAATAACTATGATGGTTTTTTTTTTTTTAAATGGTGGTCTTGTTGGTCAGTGTAATCGTACCACCAGCCCCCTGGCGTAAGCGGTTCCTGGTTCAAGATTAGCAAAATCTTGGTGCCACTCTGGATCCAGTTTTCTTGGCAGCCTGTGAAAACATGAAGAGCTGAACTAAGATTAAGCACTGTCTCCAAACCGGCCCTGGAACCGTCTTGGTGATAAAGGAGTGCCAGAGTCGAGCTGCTGCAACTCCCCAACATGAAAAGCATGAGGAAGATATTAATATTAACCTCCTGAGACCCAAACTGTAATGTCCATGCCTTGTCCATTCTTCTCACTGTTTCTGCTTTTTAGCAACT
>JAQLOM010000036.1:1181499-1192407 GCA_030068315.1 Chrysichthys thysi | reverse complement strand
CCTCTAGGATTAGCAGGTGATTTGAAGGTGAAATTAGAGTCAGGTGTTTTCAATCAATGGGATGACGATCAGGTGTGTGTGGGCACCTCTCTATCTACTGTGAGGACTTGTGTGTAAGTGTGATGATGTTTCAGGTCGTATTTAAGCAGAAATATAGACAATTCTAAAGGGTTCACAAACTTTCAAGCACCACTGTATATTAAGACTCAGAGTCACTTGTTGTTGATAAATAGGCGCTCGGTTCAAAGTTGTGTGTAGAAATGATTCTAAATCCGGAGTAGTGTTTTTGCCTATGGGGTTTTATAAATAAGGATATTTTATATGAATTAACGATTGAATAAGTGACGCGTTTAGGAACACGTACACGTTTTTAATTCTTTTTTTTTGTTTTGGTTTTTTTTTTTTGTTTCTTTGTTTTTCTAAATATATTTATAGTTTATTTATTAATCTGATAGCATTTGTATTTCTCTCCCGCTCTGGTCCACCGTTTTCAGCAATAGAAGGGGATTAACTGTGTATTATAAAAGGAAACCTGCTTTTAATCTGGAATATAAATCATAATGGTTTAATCGGGAGACGTGCCAGTGTTCTTGGCATCCTATTTTGGGGAAACTAATAAAAAGAAATGGGAATATTTCTCCTCATGTGTGCAGTGTTGGTTTTGTTTTCTTTCATTGTTTCCAGGGCTTCTTGAAAAATCATGGAAATCATGGTTCCTCTTCCACTGACCAGCTGTTAGGGTGTGTCACCACAAGGGGGCGCTTCACTGCAGCATATACACACACTACAGTGGACTATAGATGTACTGCATGACAAGTGGTGTGTTTAATGATACACACACCATTCAGAAGTTTGGACATAAAAAAGCTACATTTATCATTGATTATGTCCATGTTATTTGTCCGATAAAAAAGTAACAATAATGTATTTGGGGGAAACCCTCAGTCGAGGTGTGAGGGACGAATAATACCAAGAATACGGAACAAAACGAGAGACGAGGGATTGATCTGCTGAGGACGTCAGGGAAACTGTGATGTTCGTTAAGTACGGAATAAAACGACAGACCGCGGGGTTCTGGGTAAATTGGTTTAAAGTTAGAGGTCATTACATGGGACGTCCAAGAGAGAGACGCCAGTCCCTGTTCACACTGTCCTCCTCTCATCGGACTTTCTCTCTCTCTGTCTCCTTCTCTCTCTCTGTCTCTGTGACTCTCTGTTTCTGTCTGTCTCTCTCTCTCTCTCCCTCTCTTTCTATCTCTCTCTGTGCCTCTCTCTCCCTCTCTCTGTCTTTCTTTGTCTCTATCTCCCTCTCTGTCTCTGTCTCTTTCTTTGTCTCTCTGTCTCTCTCTCTCTATCTCTCTCTCTTTCTTTGTCTGTCTCTCTCTCTGTCTCTCTGTGCCTCTCTCTCTGTCTTTGTCTCTATCTCTGTCTCCCCCTCTCTTTCTGTCTGTCTCTCTCTCTCTCTCTGCCTGTCCCCTCTCTCTTTCTCTGTGCCCCTCTCTGTCTGTGTCTATCTCTCTTTGCCCCTCTCTCTTTCTGTCTGTCTCTCTCTCTCTGCCTGTTTCTCTCTTTCTCTCTCTCCCTCTCTCTGTCTTTCTTTGTCTCTATCTCTGTCTCCCCCTCTCTTTCTGTCTGTCTCTCTCTCTCTCTCTCTCTCTCTCACTCTCTGCCTGTCTCTCTCTCTATCTCTCTCTCTCTCTGCCTGTCTCTCTCTTTCTCTCTCTGCCCCCCCTTTCTCTGTCTCTCTATCTCTCTCTGTCTTTCTTTGTCTCTTATCTCTGTTTCTCTCTCTCTTTATCTCTGTGTCTCTTTCTCTATCTGTCTGTGTCTCTCTCTCTCTCTCTCCCTCTGTTTGTTTCTCTCTCTCTCTCTGTCACAGAACTCTGCCACTGGAGACTCCTTACATAAACATGGTACAGATGTCTCCTCAACTTCGTCACCTCACCAGTCATGTTTTTGTTTTTGTTTTTTTTTTAAACATTTTTTTGTTAACTGTATAATAAATAAAACCTTTTTATTATTAATCACAGATGACGCCAAACCTCCAGCACACTCGTCCCTGTGTCTGAGCCGTTACTGTAGAAACGATAACGTATTAGAGCGAGGGCGTTAATATAAGCCTGTGAGTCAGGTCACCACCGTACAGGAATAACACACACCTTCTGGCCAGTCAGACTGCAGAATCGACCCGTGCTCTGGTGTAATACCTAATAAATGCTAGCGCCTGATGTTTGGGGAGAAATGATACATGATGTTAATGAATAATAAATGATTGCAGTAAATAATGCCTAATACATAAGAGTGATGTAATGTGGGGCATGTTTATATGTGTAAAAGAGTCTTCACGCATCTAAACCACACACAGCGTGTGTAAATTAGACCGTCGGTTTCATCGTCAGCGTATCTGTATGCTCAAAGTGAGGAGGGGATATTTACACAACCTTATAAACAGATGATTTAATTAGCGACAGTGAAGCTGGGAAATAATGTTCATCACAGATGACTGTTTAGGTCAAATGGATGGAAAACTCTGAGTCTTTGGTTAGAAGTTGTCCAATCCGGCAGCGGATGTGTTTTGAATAATCAGCAGCAATGAAGAAAGAAACGCAAGGCAATAAAAATTCATTTGTAGACTTGATATCTGGCTGGACGTCCTCTTTAGGGAGCGTATCATCAGTGAAACCTGTACGTTTCAGAGCAACAAGCGGCCCTTTTATGAAAGTAGTGAGTCTTGTTTTCTCTTCTTCTCCTCTCCCATCCCCCTTCTCCTTTCTTTTTTTCATCTTCTTCCCTCCATTCCAACCCAGAAGTCAGGTGACGGGTCACACACTATCCTATTCAGCCCCTCGGACCCTGACAGGGTCAAAGGGGGAAGGGCTCCAAGCTCCAGTACGACTCGGAGCGCTGATTGATCTCGTCCTTGTCCGACGCCGGATCTTCTTTCCTTTTTGTACCCTCGGTGATTAGGACTTTTTTGGTATTGATCTGTCGGCAGCTGACCTCTGACCCTGAATTAATTTGCATATTGGCTGCTTGAGAAGCCAAAGTGGAACAAATCTGCACGTAGAGGGGAAACGGTGACAAATAAAGATTAAACACACACACACACCAAAAAAAGTTTCATCACTTGCCGCACATGACTTTGCTGGAATGCTGCGTTTCACTTAACTCGGAAGTCCGGGCTCAGAATTCCATGATTTTCAAGCTACAGTGTGGGAACGAGCCACCCAGCTAACTTTAGTGATCAGGTTATGATGTATTTTCTTTCTCAGTACAAATACAGTGTGCAGTACAGTCAGTGTTACACACTTAACCAACAATTAACACTTAACCTGGTGACGGATCTGAAGTAAATCTGACTAAAGTAATCCCCCGCTAGATCGCGATTCACAATTCACGTCCCCGGATATTCGCAGATTTTTATTTACAATCCAGGGGGTCCTCGGGTTACGACACAGCTCCGTTCCTACAACACTGATGTAACCCGAATTTTGGTGTAAGTGGAAACACACCCTAGTCTAAGTCACGTCCCGATCCTAACACAGTACTAATTGGGTCTAAATCAGAACACGGATAAGAGAGGGCTGGACAGCTGGACATTACACAAAATGATTGAACCTCGTCTTTCTTTCTGGATGGAGGAGGAGAGTGACCTGACCTCCCACCGGACCCTCGGATCCACAACACAAAAGCCCAGCTGCGGGGTCTCTGCTCAGCAGAACGGGCGGAAGACACCCTTTTCCCACACTCAAGCATGGAAATGACCAAGGTGCCATATTGATAGTTACAACCGAATCGAGGTTATATGGATTTTCGGTCCATCTGCACTGACACCTCAATGAAAGTGTGTGTTACATTAACAATGATCAGGTTAGGATGTATTTTCTTTTTCAGTACAAATACAGTGTGCAGTACAGTCAGTGTTACACACATAACCAACAGTGATTCCAGTCATTCCCTGATGACGGAAGTGTCCTCTGAAGTAAATCTGACTAAAGTAATCCCCCGCTAGATTGCGGTTCACATTTCACATCCCCGGATATTCATTTAGAGTATATCTAACTGTTTTTTGTGAATTTCCCCGGTATTTCACGGCATCCGCAAAACCTCTAGTGAATTGTGTTTATGTCGGTACAGTACCGTCTGTTGTTTATGACGACTGTAGTGGTTCTGAAATCCAGTCTGTAACAAGTGGGTGTTAATTACAGTATTATACAGTATAGAAAAAAGCCTAGGCTAGTGTACTACACACATATAGAACCTAAAATGTACGTCCAGGCTACGCTAGGATACTATACAGCACAGTACAATACTCGCTAATAGCTGGAGGAACAAGTCTGGCCAATCAGAACGCCCTGTTCATTTAACCTTGGTTGTGATTGGCTGCTGGCTACAATGTGTACGGTTGGGGAGAAACAACCAGCATTCGCCAAAGTATCGTCAGAGCTGGAGCTCCATATTTCTGCCTTAAATTAATTTCTTTTTTTTTCAACATCCATCCAGGCCATTTTGAAAAACAGTTAGAAGATCCGTATAGAAAAAAGCCTAGGCTAGGCTAGTGTACTACACACACACAGGACCTAAAATATAAGTCCAGGCTACACTAGTATAATATACAGCACATTACAGTACTCGCTATAAATGTGACTAGAAATTCGACACAGAATTCACCTCGCTATATGCTCGCAAATGTTTTCTTTATGTCTTTAATTGTGTCTAGAATGTGTTTAAAGAGTGTCGGAGGATCATTTAGGGCTTAAACTATTTTAAAAAAGCATTTAGGAGTGGCGTCCGTGTATCGCGGATTTTCGTCTTTCGCGGAAAGTTTTGTAACGTGACCCCCGCGAAAGACGACGGACTGCTGTATTAAGTATTTTAATTAGTGTTAAGAATAATGAAACACGTCTTTCCCTCACCAGCCTCACTTTTCTCCCTCTCTTGTAGTTTATAATACAAAAAAAAGTGAAAGCTGCTGTAATGGAAAACTAATCAACACCTTCCCACAAAACACCGCAAAGAATCGAGCGCGACAACATCCTCCGAGATAAATATACACAATATAAGACAACTTTGGAATACTGATGATCACCGAGCGTTCAATCTCTGAGATTACCGTATTAAACTGGGGGCGTCTATCAACTGCAGCAGGAAAGAAAACCCAAACAAAACACACAAGATTGCATGACAATCTTTAACCGTGACACAAAACAGTGTCAGTAGTCATTTTGTTGTAGTTCACGCTGTACAGATGGGATACAGAGTACCGCAGGCTGGGACGATCCCAGATCAGTACCTGATCAGATCTGGCTTATTTTATGATCCCCTGGTGTATTTTATTCCAAGGATCGTATGTTGACTCGCCATCGGAGGCTTGTGGAAACCTGATCATTAAGAGGACGCTGGTATCGGATCGGTGTCAAATGATCGAATGCAGGGGATAGCTCATGGGGTTAAGACGTGGGGCTACTGATCGGAAAGTCGGGAGATCAAATCCCAGCACCGCTAAGCTGTCACTGTCGGGCCCTTGAGCACGGCCCTTAACCTCAAAAATGCTCAGTTGTATAAATGCAATAAAAATGGAAGTCGCTCTGGATACCAAATGATGATAATGTAATGTCATGATACTCAAAGTTCTGATATTGGCAGCGGATTTTATGTTGCGGTCCGGGAAAACGCTTAGCATGTCGCAGTGGGGTATTTTCTGAAAAACAGCATAAAACAGCCCAAAGGCTGTCCGTAATTCTGTGTTGCCGTTCCTTGGATACATGTTGTGTAAGAAATACGTTTAACAAATGTAGCGTTAAAAACAAGTCCATCTGCCAAAAGATGTCTGGAAATCTGCGAGCTAGCTAGGGTGATTTCCTCGACATTTGCGAGGCTCCTACACCGTCACATCATCAGCAAAACAGAGAAGGACGCTAACACGCTCTGAACGGACGCCAGCGTCTACACGGCTGTATAAAACGACCTTAATTCCAAGCGAGTGAATGGATCAGTGATTATTTTCTGAGGTGATGAGACAGAGACTGATGATGATGATGATGATGATGATGATGATGTTGAAAAGAGGAACTCGTTTTCAAAGTCGCAAAGCTAAAATTCTTTCAGGTTTGTCAGTAATGTTGTTTATTTTGTTAATAGATCTACTAAAAAACAGGATTTGAATACTTTTTGTGTTCATTTTTCTTTTTAAGGAAAGTGTTGGATCAGTGTTTGAACTTCAACCACAGCAAGAGCTCTGTGCTGTCCACCATCATCCCAAACAACATCATTTCTATTTAATATCTTGTTTGTTCTCCAAGTTCTAATCCCAAACCGCATCTAATTACTAGGGCGACTAATTATCCCTTACTAATTAATCATTAATTACCAGAACAGACAGAAGTTCCTCATCAGTTTTGGGGTTTGGTTTTTTCTCCCCTGTGTGATAAGGACGGGGCGGGGCGGGGCGTGTCGTTGCCATGGTAACTGTGCTCCGCGCTCTGGGCGGCGGATTTAGGAGATGCGGGGGAGGGATCACACCCCGAAATGGAGGAGGTGTCCATCCGCCGGAGAAACTAGTCCCCAGGCTGGATGGTCAGCAGCGCGCACCGAGGAAGGGGTCAGTGTGTCACACAGAGAGAAAGAAGAAAGAGAGAAAGAGAAGGTTGTGTTAGCAGCCTGTGTGAAGATAGCTAGCATGCACGAGCTCCTCCAGTAAATGGCGCGTTTTAAACGGATATTATTCCAACCGCTGCTGTTTGTCGCGGTGTGTTTGCCAGGTAAGAGATCCTTTCAGTGCGCTAGTTATTATTCTCGCTCTAGTTACATCACATGACAAGTCATGGCAACTTTGAGCAGAACATATAGGGAAAATACTGTATATAAAAGAAACAATAAACAAACAAACAAAAACAAAGTTATTCCCAGCACTGTGGGTGGTGATGGATACATATATTTAACTTGAGAGATGTTTACTGTGATGTGATTTACACACATTAATTACATAATTAACATATGTGTGTGTGTTTAGTTAAACGGTTTTTAGAAAATAACACTGTTGTGTGAAACTTAAGGGACCGTTTTGTCCGTTGGATATTTGAATTTAATTCGAAGGCGCGCGTGCGGAATTTTTTTTACGGCACATCACGCTGGTTTAAAAAAAAAACACACGCGCACGCACACGAGCTCTGATTTTTCTCGGAGCGCTCGCGCGGCGCACGTGCGCCACTCAAAACAGCCGCTGTGCTAAAGCGCTAGCCTTTTTTTCCCCTCAGGGACGCTAGGTGGCTTTTTTGTCCTTTTCACCCTATTTTCTTAGTTGAATTATTATTGTTGTTGTTGTTTTTATTATTATTATTATTATTATTATTATTATTATTATTATTATTATTATTAACAAAGGTGCACAGATCAAATTGCTTCAGCTTTCTGCGCCCCCCCCCTTTAATTTATTTGCATTTTGCTCTAAAATAGTTGAGAAGTAACACTGGAGCTATTGTGTTTTTATTTGTTAGCCTGTTTCACCTCTTTTACTGACTGGACTGACAGGGCTTTCTCAACTTATTGTTGTTTTTTTATTCTAGTAAAGTCCTAAAGCACAAAACTGAGGCACAATATGATCCACACCCAGTAATGAGTCCAGCACTTTACTCTTGGGCTGGCAAATGAGGGCATGTGGTGGCAAAGGAGGGCATTGGGTGGGACAGGAGGGAATGGAGTGGCAAATGAGGTCATGGAGTGGCAAAGGAAGGTATGGTGTGGGAAAGGAGGGAATGGAGTGGCAGAGGAGGGCATGGAGAGGCAAAGAACAAAATTATCAGGGTGGCAAAGAAGGGGTGGCAAAGAAGGGTGGCAAAGAAGGGAATGGAGTGGCAAAGAAGGGCATGGGGTGGCAAAGAACAAAATTATCAGCCCAACTCCATCTCAAAACCATGCAGAAACACCTGAAACTAGCCCTATTTGGCATTTTAGTTGACATTTACATTTATATGAGAACAGTGAAAGTTAAAGACGCATACTAATGGCATGAAGGAACATTGTTGTGGAACAGCTGGCAGGTATTTGACACTTTATAGGGCTGTGAATGCTATGAACCTTTGAAGAACGTACTCATTACCTACAGGAGCTGTGAAGTTGTGAAGATCCCAGCCGTGTGTGTGTTTGTGTCAGGTGTGTCGCTCAGTGACTTACCAGATTTCATGCGAAGAGTATAATAAATCATTTTAAGGACAGATAGAGTCACACTCCTTCCAGCTGCCGGGTGTTAGGAGGCATGGATAAGTGGATTAGACCAGCGGGAAGTGTAATCCATAAAGACACCTGATCACAGAAACATGGCCAAACTAGTGCTTCAGAGTTCACCGTACTTTGAGTCCAGGTTCTGTGAAATTCTTTGAATTTTCAAGTTTTGCAGCAAGGAGTGCCTTAAGCTGTGCAATTAGTTCCACAAAACCCCAAGAACAGACCTATTTAACTATTATGGACATCTTTTAAATGTGTTTGATAATATTTTGGTTGTTTATTTGAAGCTATAGTGCTTTAAATTCCTGATGTTCAAGTCGATGTTATTTATAAGCGACTATTTTTGAGGTATTGATCTTTGGGTTAAATCTCTTGTGACCAGATCATTAACTTTTAACTATAACAAGTCCTTAATAAACCCACTAAGTGTCATTGGCGAGTTTTGAAAAATCACCCTCAGCCTGTTTTACAAACCAGACTTTTCAGAGCACCGCGCCTTCAAATTTGTGATCCTCTTCGATCACATTTCTCAGAGTCACTTTTTTTCCAAGTGCGTGGATGTTCTCCATGTTCAGTAAAGAAACCTCTTGGTCTAGGCACGGCTTCAGCAGTGTAATTCTTTCTCTGTGTGTGTCTTTTCAGGTGTGCTGTGTTTCAGTGAGTTATTTTTCGTCAAGGAGCCCCGCGATGCCACGGTCCTGCGTAAGGATGTAGCAATTATGGACTGCCAGGCTCAGGGCGAGCTTCCAATCCGGATCCATTGGCTGAAAAACGGCTCTCCTGTTGTCGAGTCGGACCGCGTCTATCAACTTTCCAACGGATCGCTCTTCATCTCAGAGACCGAGAGCCGAAAAGGAGAGAAATCAGACGAAGGGTCGTACCAGTGCCTTGCTCGGAACAAATACGGAGCTATCCTGAGCCAGAAAGCTCGCCTGACTATCGCAAGTAAGTTCAGGTTCCCGCTCTCTTGCCCTCTTTCTGTAACAGCTTTGGGATGGTCCGTAACGGGGCCTTTCTGAAATCGCGGTCGAATCAGCGATCCCGCATCAGGTCAGTCCAGATCGTCTTATGAACCTCCAAATACGCAGGTGTTTTTCTGTACACCTGCGTCATCTGTCTGTAGGTCAGATTTCACAGAGAAGGGTGTAGTTTCCGGGCAAGCTGGGTAGTAAAGCTTGTAAAAAGTTTTGAACGTTAGTTTTGAGCCACCATGTGACCTTTCAGTCCATCAACCCTACGAGTAAGAGTTTTATTATATATGTGATCTGAGACTCATTACGCCAATTTACCGACCAAACACAACCGAGTCGGATATTTTCCTCCGATCTGGTCACCCCCAGCCATGGAGAAAATGGCTAACATGGCCTCTTCTGAGGATCCAGTGAGTCACATGGCAGCATAACACCCTCGCTATCTACCCTCTTCCGCATACTTGAGCTCAGAGACGTGCACAGTTGGCACACTCTAGTTTTATTAAAACCCCAGCGTGTCAGTGCAGCCACAGCGCTCGCATACGCTTCATCGACATGCGCATTATGTGGTCATTTTCCTTAATCAGGATATATTCAACATGGGGAACTTCAAAAAACAAGCGTAAACTCTGCTAGTCCCGGCACTGCGGTAAGTACCAGAGCTTTGGGGAGGTGTGGGGGAGGTGGTGGTTGAAAAGCCAGGGTAGATCCTGAGAGAAAGCCTCCATTGGTGTGTAAATGAAGGCGGGCAGGTTTGAAAGGTTAGAAGCTGGGTTAGGAGCTATTCACCAGCTAGAGCCTTTTAAGTCACTGCTGAAGTGTCATCCTTTCTTGCTTTAAGGAGTGTGTGTGTGTGTGTGAGAGAATCGGTGTCTCGGGGTAGGGTGATGTGACGTCATTCTCACACAACTTATGAACATGCTTCCCAGGGCTGTGTATACAAAGTGGCGACGTCAGGCCGTGCAACGCTAATGACCTCACTTTTTATAACAACGTAGGATGTGGGTGGAGCTGTCGAATTCTGGAGTCCAATCGGTTCATTTTCGGTAACAGCAGATGCCCTGGTTTTTTATACGTTTCCGTAGGCGATTCCACGCAAAGACGCTTATATAGCAGCGATGGAAGGAGTCTCCAGCGTCAGAGTTTAAGCTGTATGTTTCCCAAGGATAGAGGAGCTCCTCCGGAGCACAATAACAAAGCAGTAATTGTTTGAGCCGGCAGATTGTCGTGGTGTAAGGGGAATAAAGCGCGTGGGGACATGGAGCCGTAGTCAAAACGCCATTTCAGAGTTCGACCGGGCGCAGTCCTCCCAAAACACACCGCATGACGTTTGCCCACAATACAACGTTCCTGATCAGATAAACAAACAAGCAAATAAATAAATAAATAAATAGAGTATGAATGAGCTGATCAGATTATGCTGTAATGATATGTCTTTAACTTTTGAATTATCGTCCTGTTAATTTCAGTTAAAAAAAGAAAGAAAGAAAAGTTGAGCTTCGGGACACCGTCTGGTTAAATCGCAGTACACGGGCGCATGTGTAGGGATCTAATAAGATTTGTTTATCGGTTATCCATAGTGTGTGTTTTTAAATGAGTCCTTTTTTGGATGTGAGCCTTTCTTGAGTGATCCTCATCCTCACACACACACACACACACACACACACACACACACACACACACACACACACATACACACACACACACACACACAC
>JAQLOM010000036.1:1144998-1155625 GCA_030068315.1 Chrysichthys thysi | reverse complement strand
ATCTATCTATCTATCTATCTATCTATCTATCTATCTATCTATCTATCTATCTATCTATCTATCTATCTATCTACTTCACGCTATGAATGAGGTGGTTTCAGAGGGGGGCATCTCCCTTTATCATCTTCCCTCATGTTCCTCTCTCTCTCTCTCTCTGTGGGGGCTGTAGGAGCCCAGAAAAAAAGAGGCCCGGCTCGTGTTGCTGACCCCTGAACTCACATTCTATAGGAGTTTTATCTGAGCTTGAACTTTGACCTCTGCCTGGCTCCACAGAGCTTCCTCAGGCTGGAGAATCCCCCAAAAGAAAAAGAAAAATGCTCCCTCCCTTTTCTTCATTCACACATCCGACTTCAGCACTTCCTGCTTCCCTCGACGACTTTCAGGCACCTTAAAAATTCCTAATGAAGAGGACGTGGCATTTTTAAAATTTCCAAAGTTTTTATATCAGAAACTGCTCAGGCTGGTGTAGGTCTTTTTAAAAAAATAGCTCTTTTTATACAGCAGTACATGAGGATTCAGTAATGGGCAAGAAAACGTCTCTGAACATCTGGGAAATGGAGACGCGTTCAAACATTAATGAAACTGAAAGTTCAAAAATATCAAACGTGCACCGCGAAGAGTAGTAAACTGAAACACTGAACCAGGACCCCGTTTGGCGTGAGCACTGTTTACCTCTCTACAGTGTTATATTTATATCAGCTGCAAGGTGAGAAGCTGCTGTTCCTCAAACTGGCTACAACCCAGACAGCCTGGGAGCTGGCCCAGAGTGTGTGTGGGGTTTAATCGTGATATCCTTCTTATTTTAACACCATAACGTTATATAATCTTTCTGTAAAATATTGAGGGGCTCGAACAATGTACACACACTTCTACAGGAAATATATCTGCATCACAGCTGAATTACTAGACTTGGGCTTTTTCTTTTGTTTTTGTTTTTTTTCTTCAAAATATTAAAGCAGAATACAAAAATATTTCATTTCTAAAAAAAAAAAGGCAAAAAATCGAAGGAGTGTGAAACATCAGTGATACACGTTAAAAACTGGGAAATTTTGTAACAAATGAACAGTTCATGTGCACGCAGAACCGGCTCTAATCATCTAACGTGGAGCAGAACTTTTGTGCTTGAAGGCGCGGTTCTGTAAACTGCCATTTATTTTGTGCGAGTGTTAACTCTATTACCACCATCTAGTGGTCAGTGTGAATACTGCATGAGATAAAAAAAATATCTCTTAAAGAACTGCTTTAACAAAATCTTTTAACTCTCTCTCTCTCTTTCTGTTTCCCATGATCTTTTGGCCACTGCTTTAACCTTTGTGACCGGGCTATAAAAGAGAAGTGACCAGTCACAGTGTGTGTGTGTGTGTGTGTGTGTGTGTGTGTGTGTGTGTGTGTGTGTGTGTGTGTGTGTGTGTTAGAAGGGGGTGGGGAGGGTGTTCTATTCTATTCGGAGGATGAACAGGTCAATGAACATCCGGACTAAGGGATGGACACACGTCTTTTGATTTCCAGGCAGAAGGGCAAAGATAGGGCCTGACCTGGGACATCTGCTGCCAAGCACACACACACAAACACACACACCTCACTATACCCCCTGTCCTATCCCAGTTCTGGTCTAAAATCATACCGAGGGTAAAACTGCTTGTCCTCTGCTCCGTCTTTACTCCAGACCCCAGGAAGAAATACCACGTCAAGCTCCTGGCCTTCAGCTTCGTAGGAGAGGGTTACCAGTCCGATCGCACCATCAGCACACCAGGATGCGTCTGTAAGCACCACCACGCTGCCCTGACACTCTCACCATCATCATATTACACCACAAACGTAAAGCGTAAAACAGTATTATTCCTGGTGTCCCAGTGTAAATAATGTTCCCTCCTGTTTGTTGTCTGTTTGGGTGACAGCGGTGCGTGATCGTCTGGTGCCTCCTCCTCCTCCACCGCATCACGTGTTCGCGCGAGCCAACAGCTCCTCATCTGTCTTCCTGCACTGGGCTCAGCCCGCTTTCACCAGCGCGCAGACCGTCAACTACACGGTGCGCTGCAACCCGGTGGGCCTCCAGAACGCCTCGCTCGTCCTCTACTTACAGACGTGAGTCACACAGAGAGAGAGAGAGAGAGAGAGAGAGAGTTACTCATCTGTTATTGATAAAGAAAAGAGTGACAAATATAGGATGTTAGGGCCAAAGAAGCAGACCTGCTGATGGAAAACACAACATTTGCACTTTATAAGTATTGAATATTATCGAAAGATTCCACGACCCCATTCGAAATCTGAAAATCTTTTGCAGCCCATCCAGACTTTTAATGACAGGCATGTGAAACGTGAGACGAAGCGAAGAATATGTCGTTTAAATCCCGTTCTTATTACTTTTTATTTTTTAAACATACATGTCGATTCATAAATATTTCATGGTAAATTCAAACAAAGTGACACGACTGAAATTTTAAAACTTTTTGTTACTCGGTGTAAATGATGTCCTGTGAGTAACCTGCAGTTCCTTTGCGGGCCATTGGGGGGACCGCACGTTGGAAAACACTGCAGTAGAGTAATGTATCATCTGTATTATTATTATTATTGAAATATTTAAAGGTGCAAGAGGCTATTTTTTATGTGCTGCTTGTAGAAATGACCTATAGGTCACGTAAAGCATGACCAGATAAAAAAAGGTTTTAACCCGGGGCCGCAGCACCAGCGTACAAAGTGACCGGGGTAACCCATTTGGGAAAACGGGCTTCCGGGCCAGAACACTGGTTTGTTAATGTCATGGGCGTCATTTTATAGACGACTCACTCTAAAGACCAACGTAAACCCCGGGGTCAGAGCTTCATGAACATCGGCAGATTCGAGGAGTTTAAAAAAAAACGTATGGAGCCAGAATAGTGCCATATATAGTTGTATGTGTTCTTTTCAATTTACACCCATAAAAAGACGTTTTCTCGCACTGAAAACAATTGGTATTTGCAAAATCCTGAACAGAACTGTGCATCAAGTGGTGTGTATTTGTGTGCAATTTTTTTTTTACAAAGATAGAATGGTTTTTTGCATTTCATTTCACTCTAGTTCGCCTCCGTTACCTTACCCGCAGCATTGTGATTGGCTAGAAAATGACTTAATCTGATTGGTGGATATGCGAGCAAATATTTTTCGGCCAAAGCGCTAGGCAAGTTAGTGCCAAAATGATTTGTGTGCGCAATTGTGAATTCGCACTCGCCGGCTGGTATTTGCAAGAGCACTTGGATTCCTGAATGCAGTTTCAAGACTTGCACTA
This sequence comes from Chrysichthys thysi, assembly GCA_030068315.1. Classification (NCBI taxonomy): domain Eukaryota; kingdom Metazoa; phylum Chordata; class Actinopteri; order Siluriformes; family Claroteidae; genus Chrysichthys; species Chrysichthys thysi. The sequence continues at coordinate 1,152,360 of JAQLOM010000036.1, read as the reverse complement.
CAGGTTTTGTACAGGTATAGGTAGGAAGAAATTTATTTTTAAAAAAAAACAGCATGAAGAGTGAAGATAGAGAGAAAAGTCTACAGGTTTGATATCCATATCTGTAATAATTTGTCTCTGGGGTTACAGCGGGGCTCAGAGCCTCCTGGTGAAGGACCTGCAGCCGAACACTCGCTACGAGTTTGCCGTGCGGCTGCACGTGGATCAGCTGTCCAGTCCCTGGAGTCCTGTGGTGTATCAGAGCACGCTGCCAGACGGTGAGATCAGATTATTATTGCTATGACAGGTTTTTTGAACAGTTTTCATCCTGGGTGATACTGATCGGTCCATTTGTGTGTCTCGCCGCCATTAGTCCCGGCTCTGCCCCCCGCAGGAGTCAAGGTCACTCTGATCGAAGGAGACACGGCGTTGGTGTCGTGGAAAGCTCCAGACGAGACCAACGTCGCCGTGACCCGCTACACCATCCTGTACGCATCACGCAAAGCGTGGCTCGCAGGCGAATGGCAGGTCCTGCAGAGAGAGGGTGAGTGTGTGTGTGTGTGTGTGTGTGTGTGTGTATGTGTGTGTGTGTTGACAAAGAAATGCCTTCTTTCTTATCTGACTGATCTGTTTCCTCAGGGAGCGTCACCATGGCTCTGCTGGAAAACCTGCAGCCAGGTAACGTGTACCTGGTGAAAGTCTCAGCGTCCAATCAGATGGGAGATGGGCCGTTCTCACCTGCTGTGGAACTGACCGTCAGCGCTCACGCCAACCCTGGACACACCTACCACTCTCATAGCTCCGCCCACACCACAGGTGAGGACGCAACCCTGTCGAACTCCTCCAAGGCTCCGTCTTTACTGTTTATTATCCTGCTTTACTTCCTCCTACATTCTTTACGCTTTCATTCTCTTGTCCTTCGGTTTCATCTTCCTTTCTTTCCTTTTTCTTTTTCTTTATACCTTTCCTTTCCTTTGATCCGTTCTTTCCCACGTTTTCTGTTCTTTCCTTTTCTGTTATTCCCACTTCAGACTTTCTTCTTCCTTTTTCCGTCCTTTCCTTTTTTTCCATCTTTCCTTAATTTTTCCATCTCTTTTGCTTTCTTTTTTTTTCTTTCATCACATTTTATTTCCCTTCATTTTCCTGCTTGTTTCCTTCTTCTGTGCCCTCATTTAATTTCCATTCTTGTTTCCTGTATTTTATCTTTCCTTTTCGTTGCAGTTCTTTCCGTTCCTTTACCTTTTTCTCTTTTTCCTATCTGTTCCTTTCCTCGACTGTTCGTTTACTTGTCCTTTTTCCCTTCTCCATTTTCTTTTCATTTCCTTCTACCTATTCCCTACCCTACCCTTCCTCTATTTTAGTGTGTGTGTGTGTGTGCGCAGTGTTTTCAGATCTGGACCAGCGCTCGATGGCCGGTATAGTTGTCGGTGTGTCTATCGCTCTCTCCTGCATCATCATCTGTGCCTTTATCCTGGTGTGTCGGGAGAAATCCAAGTGAGTTCTCAACTGAAGTTTAAACCTTTTTAATACATGACTGTGATGATGGTGATGATGATGAGGATGAGGACGAGGATTGCAGTGGGAGGTGGTTAATTCAGTGACTCGTGTGTGTGTGTTTATCGGTGATACTTTGACCGACACGGTTATGTCACACCACAGGAAATCCTGCACCAGCAAGCTCAGCCGGCCGGGACGAGGTCAAGCTCCGCCCACCGCGGCTCACACGGCCAATGAAAATCAAGCCGAGAGCCCGCACGTCCTGGTGCCCATGATGAGTGAACACTTTCTCGATGCGAAGGTAAATTATATATGCAGTAGATTTTCAATAATGATATTATAACAGAAAATCAACAACCGTAGCACGTCCTAAAGCGTGACAGACGAACGTCTCCGTTCACCGTTCTCAGGGCGGGACGGATTTGATCATAAACAGTTACGGCCCCGTCAGACCCTCGGCCGAGAAGAAGAAGGCGCAGAAGTGGGGTCTGTTTCGAAAGGGTGAGAAGGTGAGAAAAGGCCACGTGGTCATTTTATACTTTTACCTCCTCTGTTAACGAACACCGGTGTAATACGATGTTACTGTGCACCTGTGAGAAAAACCGTCAGCGTTCTCTCATTAAATGACGTTTGTCAGGGATTATTCTCCGTTTTTTACAAAGCGTAATGCTTCAGATCACTCTCTGTTTGGAAAAGCACAGGTTTAAAAATTAAATTAGTACAAGATAGATGTGAATGTACGGTCCGGAATTTATACATACGCAAACTCAGTATGGTCGGAAACTCTTTATCTTTTCTTTTCTGTTCCTTTTCTCTCTTCTCCCCCCCTTCATTTTTCCTCCTCCTGTGTACTCTCTCACGTCTGTTTAATCCCTTTCAGTGCCTCTTGTTTTTCTCTTTTCTATTCTTTTTTTTTGGTCTATTTTGTTTTTGAAAAGCTCAAGTTCAGCTGCTGCTGTTTCCGAAAAGACTGAAGATGCCACTGAAGCAGTGACGCTTTTCACTCAGATTTACTGTTCTTGAAATGATTTCATAATAAGACGTATTCATTAATCACTCTCTCTCTCTCTCTCTCTCTCTCTCCTGTCCTCCACCTCAGCAGGTGAAGAAGGCCCCGGTCTCCTCCTCCATGTCCCAGATGGGCCTGACTGTGCTCCGTTACTCCACCGAGTCTCCAGGAAGCCCGTCCCTGCAGCAGCCCTCGACCCTGTGCACCCTTCTGGGGCCAGTGGGGGGCGACAGCGAGGGCTCGCACTCCAGCGAGGGCAGCCACGAAACCGGCGACTCCGGACGCTACTCACACGACGAGCATGACCTCGCCAACCTGTCGTCGAGAAGCCCGGGGGGGAGTCCTGGTCACGTGACCGAGGAGTGCGCGCTGCATCTCGCCGTTGAGCGGCTGGAGGAAGTGACATCACCGCCTAGCAGTCAGGAGTGACACGTGCACCTCAGTGAATGTAGCATTTTTGTCTTTTCTGATTTTTTTTGTTTTCATTTAAGAGAGAGAGAGAGAAACTCACCCACCGTGAATGTGTTAAAGATTTGATTGTCCAAATAATGTGAAGTGTGATATCAGGTGTTACGTAAGCGAGCGCATCACTGGAGAAGGATTAGGTTATTAACAGCGGAAAGACCAAAAAAATAATAATAACAACAATGAGCTAATCTGATCTAAAACGGGTTTCTGAGCCGTTTTAGGGAACGCCCAGGAGCGTAATCCTGACCGGTGGCCATCCACCACCATTTCCGTCCATTTTTATATATTTAATAGCAACTTCTACGGATAATTGTGTGGCGAGGGCCTTCCACGTCATCACGGCAACAGATACTTCCTGATAGCAATATTGTTGCTCCTATTTGTCCTTGTCTGTCCATCTGTCTGTCTGTCTGTCTGTCTGTCTTGCATCGGGATCGTAAGGGCCTGCGAATTTTCCCGCTACTTCCTCCTACCTCAAAGTTATTGGATGTTGAAATCCAGACTCCGTACGTCTGTACGTTTCTTTGTTTAACCTCGTCACACCGCTCTCAGGTTCATTTTATGATAGCGCGCGTGTGTGTGTTTGTGTGTTCTTATTTGTCCGGGTCCTTACACTCCGTGTCTTGAACTACCTCATTTTTAAGTGTTATTATTAATAAGCATTACGTTATTTTGTTGTTGTTGTTGTTGTTGTTGTTTTTCTCGACTCAGGGACTCAAAGATTTAGTATGTTGGCGACGTGACGTGACGCGACACGACGTGGCCGTGCGGGGTCGCGACGTCACGTGAAGAGTGCATGGTTTGATTGACAGGGTATCCTCATTGAGCTCGCGCTCGGCTTCTTTCCTACCGCTGACCTTTGTTGAATGTGTGTACAGAGTTTTCAGTATTTTTTTTTTTTCTTTTTTTTTAGTGGCTTTGAAATAAGGAAAAGTCTTCCTGTGGGAATCTCAGTCGGCGTCTGTGCTGGATCTGATTTCTCCCCTGTATTCTTTTTCGTTTGTGTTTAATTGTTCGAACGGGCTTCTGTGAGAGCATGTCAAGCTCTAAAATGCCTTCCCAGGCTCTGAGGCTTTGGGGGAATTACTCCTGTTTTTTTTTCCAAAAGAAAAACTATAAAGTACAATGGCCTTACGATGGAGACAGGAAGAGGAAGAAAGAGATTATTTCTATAGAAAAGAAGAGTGAAGTGAAGAATGTATGTTGAAATACAAAGCGCAAAAAAAACCCCACCTTTTTTACCTAGAATCTCGACCCCCCCCCCCAGCATCCATATGTATGTGTATATGTACTACTGAGTACTGATTTCTAATTCTGACCTTTAATAGAGTGAATGCAATTTGTAGGTGTAGAAATGTTAAAGAGTTTAGCACTTGTCTTTTCACGTGGCTTTAGTCGTTTTGTAGATCAAAACTCGTGCAACGGTGACAGACGCCATCATTTTAAGGGCTGTTTGCTGCTTTGGGTATGTTTGGGTCTTTCTCGTTTAATCATCTTTTGTTTTTGCTGCTCCCTGGGACGACGTGATGACGACAATGAGTTTCCCTGGAAACCAGACCAAAGACTGAGCGTCCCAGTGACGAGCCAAACGCCGCCAGGGTTACTGCCAGACTAAACAGATCTGCTCATATCCAATTTCCATCACATCGCTGTTTGTGACCAAGCCGTGATCCTCAAAAATGGGTTACACTCATCCTAGGATACCCACAATGCCGTTCGAGTGCCGTACTGATAGTGGCGCAGTGGCTTAATCTCTACATCAGGGTAGCGATGCAGCGGCGCTTTAGTCCTTCAGTCAGTCCTGCTCAGACTGATCCGCTTCCAAACCATCCACTTTCAGGTTTAATACCTCTCTGAGATCGCTGTTCTCTGGGACTTCGAGTCCAGCTTTTTCAGAGTTAGATATCTGGTGGAAAATTTAAACATCTCCTGTTGGAGCTGCGTCTCGCGCTAGCATTTCACAGGAAGAACAGAAACGCAGCGCCGAACCAACAAGTGTGAGAAAGCCCAGAATCACACTCAGGTTACGAGCAGGTCCGGGCGCAGGAAGCCTCGGCTTCTGGAGCCGTGCTACGGTCTGAGATGAGTAATCAATCACACTTCCTGAGGCGTTCAGAGTGTGACATTTCAGATCAGTTTCACACGCACGGCCGTGTCGTTCAGCTTCACATCCTGTACAGAATTCAATACGGGATTTTAACTGCACAAACAGAGCGGTGCACTCCTGTCAGGCTGAATGCCTCCTCGCTGGCATTCCTGATCAAACCTGACTTAATCTGCGCTTCTTTCTTTAAAATCAGACACAAGACGCTTCTTTGCTTCAAAATCAGGAGACCTGATGCAGAGTCAAGGTTCTGACCCACGTCCCATCTTCTCCACTCACATCTCTTTGACCAGTTATTTGATTATTCCAGAAATCCTAGATGAGACGAGTTTGTTGGGTCTGGTAGTGAAACAGGTGTCGGGTGCTTCTGCTCTTTTTTTTGTTTGTTTGTTTTTTCTCCCTCGACGCCCTCGGTGCCTCGAAACCGTACAACGACCAAAGAGTTGAGATGCGGGTAATCTCAGCGCTCCTGGGGTGCAGGGGTCGGCTGCGATACAAATCATTAAAAATTTCTGGATTTCATGCGCGAGCTTAAAATATGAAACAGAGCGATGGTCGGTTTCCTACAGAGATTTCTCAAGCAGCGATCGCGCCGGATGTGTGTGGATTGTAGTCAGAGAATTCTCTTTAGTCATTCGGGAACGACGTAGAGGACGGATCCGCGTCAGGATGTATTGGAGGATGCCGAACGTTTGTATCGCCGATCCTACAATCAGAGGACACCACATCGATCCGTTGTGCATGAACCAGAGAGACACAATCAGATTTTAGTTTAAAAGCAAACAACCTCACACCAAAGAATGTGGTCACCGTTGCACGTTATCTTACACTCCTGCCCTTTTCTTCTTCTTGGTTTTGTTTTGTTTTGTTTTTTGTTTTGCATGATATTTTATACGAATCAGACGTCGATGAACGGGCGTTAGGGACTCGTCCGGCGCCCCGCTGCTGAGCTTTCGTCAATCCAGTCAGAGAAAACCAAAGATAACGTTAAAAAAACCCCCAAAAAAACAGTAATGGCTGATTGAGTGTGTGGTTGAGCTTTTCTCACCGGAGGAGAAAACGATATGTTATTAACTATGACGTCTCATTTCACGCGTCAGCGTTTTAAAATAATCGGACGTGAATTTGGAATAGTGTCGTAAAGATGCAGCGTTCTGGGGGATTTTCTCAAAACATTAGGGCTTTATTCTCAAAATTGTGTCTTTTTTTTTAATTACTTTGAAAACAGTGACCCGAAAATGCCTTCCTACATTTCTGTTGCTTTCTTGGGAAAATTTCTGAGTGAAAGATCAGAGTGAAGTGCGCCTGCTCTTTTTATCATCATCATCATTATTATTATATTATTATTATTATTATTTGTACACTGTGAATACATGTGACTTTTTGTCAAAGGGTTCAGAACATGTTATATGTGATGTTTTTCAATTGCTTTTTATTTCCTTTGTGTTATGATTTTTGTTTTGTTTTTTGTTTTTTAATTATTATTTTCAGTGTGTGTGTCCCTCTGCAGCAGATTGGATCGCTCCACACGGTGTCCAATCACACAGCTGAGCTCTGATTAGATTTATTGGCCTGTCATTTACAGGTGTGTGTGTGTGTGTGTGTGTGTGTGTGTGTGTGTGTGTGTGTGTGTGTGTGTGTGCACGCATTTCCGAAGCAGCGTGTGATGAGTGAGACAGAAGTGTGTGTAGGTGAAGGTTTTACTGGACGGCGTTGTGTGATCAGAGCCCAGCTGTGTTGCAGAGGATCACACACGCTCATTTCAGGAACTGCGTTTGAGTTTTTGCGTATAGAGGGGTGAAACGCAGGAACGGCGACGCTCCTGCCTCCCCACGTGTAGAGGATGTGGACGGGTGTGTGGACAGACCGCAGCGCGGGCTCCGGGAGCCACACACAACTAAACTCAGGCCGGCTCCCAGACCTCCCACGCTGCGGCCGCGCACACAAATGCACACACACACACACACATATGAGACACGCATGCAGATACACACACCCCTACAGATACATACACACACACGCAGAAACACACACACCTACAGATACAGACACATGCCGAAACACACACCCCTACAGATACACAGACACGTATAGATACACACACCCCTACAGATACACACACACACGCAGAAACACATACCCCTACATAACCCTACAGATACACACACACACACACATGCAGAAACACACACATATGAGACACGCATGCAGATACACACACACACACACACACGCGCAGAAACACACACACCTACAGATATACACACATGCCGAAACACACACCCCTACAGATACACAGACACCT
>JAQLOM010000036.1:1048391-1058780 GCA_030068315.1 Chrysichthys thysi | reverse complement strand
GTGTGTGTGTGTGTGTGTGTGTGTGTGTGTGTGTGTGTGTGTGTGTGTGTGTGTGTGTGTGTGTGTGAGAGAGACAGCAATGAAGAATGGCTTTGCCCTTTTCGATTCATTTGCATTCAGTAGAGACAGGCAGGCCAGGATTCTGGATAACAGCGCTCGATGGATGGGATGGGATTACCTAATCGGCCATCCTTGGGTGCGTGCGTGCGTGCGTGTGTGTGTGTGTGTGTGTGTCCCCGTGTGTGTGTGTCAATGTGTCCATGCCCCAATCAGACTACAACGCAATTTCCAAGCACCGCAGTTCTCACCTGAGGCACCTGAAACAGGGCTGTCCTCATCACACATCTTAACACTGTATGTTCTCAATCATCCTGTTTATGAAAAATATACTACAATGGGCAGTTTGTAATGCGTAACATGTGATTTTAAATCAATAACAGGTTAAAGTTACAAAGATAACGACATATCTAAAGATAAAATTCACTTTGCAGGCTTTCTACACTTTACAAAAAGTTTTGGACGTGTATTCATATTCGTTTCGGATGCATTATCTGTTTAACCTGAAGAATGACTGTGCATTGGATTTGGATACACCCCTACCTTGTAACCCACCACATTATGTTTGTTTTCAAAGTAGTAAAGTTGCGTTAAATAACTAATTTACCCTTTATTTCTTAACCCGATCCTCGATTGTACATAGTCATGCTGTGTTGTCTGGAGGCGTGTAGTTGTATCTCATCAGCATAGAAGGCGAACCAACCCACGGAACGTCCAGATTGAGACCTGGAGAACTCGAAAGTGAAATCCAGAGCCTCGGGACTATCTCTCTGCTCAAGTCACTGATGCTTGTTAATAGGCCGCCTGGGATACTCACTTTAGCAAATCTGCACATGAAGTGAGCGAGGGCTTGAGGGTTCGGGCACTCGAGCTTTTTGATGATCTCGAAGCTCTGGTTGAGCTGCGTAAACACGTCCACCACAGAGCAGGAGAACAGAGCGTGGTCAGACGTCTGCTGGAACTGTGGAAAGACGCAAAGATGGAGGAAGAGATAAGAAGAGAAGTGATACTAGTGACTGTCACACGTGAAACACCCCATAGCATAGCATAGCGTGACGAAGTGAAATCACTTCTCTGCGTTTGACCTGTTCACCAGGTGAAGCGGGGCAGCCGAACGGCGCAGCTCCCAGGGAGCAGTGCATGGGGATGGTACCTTGCTGGTTCTGGGCCTTGAACCCACAACCTTCTGATTGAAGGGCCAATGCCCTGACCGCTAGGCTACCACTGCCCCCGGAGGCTCGGGTCAGAGGTAGATCGGAGGTTTATTAATTTTGAGACAGTATGTGTGACCCATGCTGGCAAAATGAGTCGGAATGCGCATGAGCTCATTATAAGCTAAGAGGTAAAACATGGTTTCGGTCAAAATGAGATTTTCTCAAAAATGAGTCCATAAAGCCTTCAATTATTGATCTGCATGATAAAACAGGAAGAAAAACATCCCAAAGTACTTTTATTTTAAGGTTTTGTTCATTATGTTCATTCGGATGTCTTCATTAATTAGTCCTTTGTCATAATATTCCATGATAAATCCATGTTTTTCACCGCGTGCTCGCGGCGAGACGGGGGAATCCCCCTACCCATGTTTGGTATCGTTGTGAAGCGTAGTTTCTCTACTTCCTGATAATACACATGGAATTCCCGATGACGCTTTTATGAACCGATGGAAAGCGAGTTTCCAAACCTCATTAGATGTAAACGAAAGTGGCTGGATGCTAGGCAGTCATTTTTTGTCCAATTTCAACAAACCATGCCTCATTTTGAAGGTCTTTAGATGGACAATGTGGAAATAACAACAACTCACTTTTGAAAATGTCCTCATTCCGACTCATTTTGCCAACATGGGTCATATATCATTAATAATAAAACATGAATAGTAAAATTCCATGTCATTGGGTTATATTATTATATACACCACACCAGACCACAAAAAGGAATCACTAGGTCTGGGAGCATTTGCACGATGAGAACCTACTTAATGAGCTCACCGCTATGTTCCTGAAGACTTATTTTTCAGCCTTAAGGTACCTCAGGCCTGTGTTCTTGTGAACCCACACAAACTAGGACCTTATATAGGGAATCTGGGGACTTGATAACATGAAGCATGAAGACATTCAGAACTAGTAAAACAGGTCAGTGGGACTGTATACAGACATCTCAAAAGGAAATAAACACCATCAATATTTGAAAAATGTATTTCTAGAAACTTCCTTCTAGCTGCTCGGCCGTGGTAGCCAAGTTGATGGAGATCCCTCGCAGGAGTACTCCGACTCACTTGGAGTTGCTCTGCAACATCAGCGGCCTTACAACGGGGATTTATTTCACCGAACCTCTCGACAGTCTGAAGACCCCTAACAGACACTGAAGAAGACACTGCTGATTCCTTTCCTTTCCTTTTGAATTGTACAATCACTCTGTTGACTAGAACAAGAGGAATTCCAAAGTTTTGCACAATCCCACGCTGGCTAAGTCCACCCTCAGACCGACCCACAATACAAACTCTTTGAAAATCACACAACTCTTTGGCTTCTGGTGTTCGCCGCATGGCTAGTCGCTCTAAACTATTAATATCCTGTAATCTGAAATGACCAATAATCAGATATTAACGAGTTTGAAGCACCAGGTGGTGTTTGCATCGATAAAACGTATCGAGGGGCGTCTATTTACTTTTGAGATGTCTGTGTAGAACATTAGTAATACGGGAACACAGAGTCTGGGAGGTCCCACACCTTAGGAAAATCAGATCCAGAAGAAAACAGAACCTGGGAAATAAATGACCCTGGAAATACAGAGCCTTAGAACCATAGGACTCGGAAACAACAGGACCTTGGGAAAATATGAAAAACTGGAAATGTAGGATGTTGGGATACTGTAAGTAGGTCATGGGAATAGACAATAGATCTATGACAGCACTGCACAGCGAAGGGAACACAGGGCAGGGGGAATATAGAGGCTTAGGACCACAATGCTATGGAGAATACAGGGGGTTTCCAGAATTAGGTCCTGGAAGTATTGGGGTATGGGACCCGGGGACCCTAGGAATATAAAGCTGGGAGGATATAAATATGCTCTCGTATTCAGTAGCTACCAAATAGCCTTCATGTTCATAAGCAAGATAGCAGATTATACAAGCCTGACAAAGAACCCAGGGCTACTATATACAGAAGACCTCAAGCTGAATGAGACCCAGATCATGTGGATAACTATACCTTTTGTGATAAACTAGTGCACGGTCATGTCTCAGACCCTCACCTATGTGGTTCTATAGTCTACTATCCAAAAATGATGGCGTTTGGTAGGTTTCTTAATAAAAAATCGTCTGACAGACTCCAGAGTGTTAGCTGAAGTAATGGAGGCCTCATACAGAATACCACCTAGGGTCTAATTTTGGAACCCGAACTTGCCAGAACTTTAAACGTCAGTTTATCCTAGTTCTAATTACCGCTCTGTGCAGCCTGCCGTCTTGCTTCTGCAGGGTGAGTGATCACAGGGAAAAAAATCCGACTGTTTTTCATTTCGCTGAACCGCCAATTCATAACAAGACATCTGCAATTCTAATCAATGATCGTGTTATTCATACTCACGAAGCAGCTGTGATATCAAGGGCCCTATCAAATGCACCACATGACTTCTGCAGGTGTTGTGGGCTTGAAAACAGTTAGCGGAATAATAGAATCAGGGCTCTGGGGTTTTCCACAGATCGTGAGGCGAACACAACGACGTGGCTTGGAACAATAAAGGCAACAATAACACTCCACTGTAGGTCCGGAGCACACTTCATCTACTGCATCTCCATTGGAGGTCTGTGGAGTCTATGGAAGGATTCTGGATAAAATCGGCCACGTAAAAAAAGTCTTTAAGACGTTAAGATGATACGTTATATAGCTACGCTACGGTCCTGCATGAGTTTAGATCCTATTGGAAAATCAAACACACCCCTGAGAAGACTCACCCCATCCTTCTTGTCTCTCTCCAGGGCGCCGTTGAGGAAATCCATGGCGACGTCTTCATTCTCATCCAGCCACTGAATAACAAAAGGCTCGAACCACCTGCCGGGAGACAGATTCGTACTGTTTGGTGCTGAGTATTCCTGTAGGATTTACGGCTTTCACACTGATCTGTATCGACACTGCGGGAGGAAAATGCTGAGAGGAGAAGAGCACTCGCTTTGCTTGTTCAGTGAAAAGACATTTTTGGAACCATTTACCGCAGCTGTGTTAGTAACCCTCCCATCATACCTCCTCGCTAGCGGAAACGTGTGCTTGTGCGGCACCTTGTTCGGATTGGACGCGACACGTGCATGGAAATTCGGCCGGTGGACGTCAGCTCAGACGAGCTATTCACAGGTACGAGGGCCGAGGCTACGTTCATGAATGTTTAAGAAGAGACTTCCATCTGGAATCTGTGGTGCTTTCCACATTTCTCGCACGTACTCAGGACACACTTTCAGGCATCAAACTGGTTTCAATTACTGACCTCGGCCCATCTGTTGCACTGCACTATGTATTGGCCCCCTCCTGTCCCATCCATCAAAGAAAACTGACCACTGCCGGATAGCTGCTGAGCAGATATGGTTTGCACAGTGGATCATTTTCAACACAGTGGTGATCCTGGCATGGTTTGTTGCGTGACATCTTCAATGTCACTGCTAGGTTTACCAAAAATATCCACAAACGTCCAGGATGGTTGTATAGTGTGGCACGGTGACAAAACCAAACCCAGACCTATCCGTGACCTGGTTGTGTACCTGTTTTTCATCACATTACTCTTTAAACAGGTTTCTCTTCAAGTATTAATCAGTGCTGTGTCCCTCCATACAGGGTGAAAAATTCACCGGGACACAAAGCCAAGGGTGCCAATACTTCACTTCTCATCACCATTACATGGAGCATTCTGAGTCATGTTAATGGACAATAAAAAATAACTAAATGTTTCCTGGGGATGAATCTTAAGCTGAGCGTGTGGTAAACTCGGAGAGGGTGTAAAGGCTCGGTGTGTGTGTCAGTGATGTGCTCAGTAAGGGATGAGTGCATGGTCAGCTTATCCTTCAAACTGTGGGACCTCACACTGAGATGAACAAAAACACTGGCGTGATCCGGCACGTTGTGATTTCTTGAACTTTATTCTGTATCCTGTGGCCTCAATAAATTGTGTGAACAAGTGATAAAATACAAAATAATAGCAATAATAGAAAGTGCTTTTTATACACGGGATCTAATGAGCGTGGAGGCCATTTTGGTAAATTAAACCAAACTTGGGGGTGGTTAGCCCTGTGGCCTCACAGTAAGAAGGACCTGGGTTCGATCCCCGGGGTCACCCTGGGCATCTTTCTGTGTGGAGTTTGCATGTTCTCCACGTGTCCATGGGGGTTTCCTCCTGGTACTCTGGTTTCCTCCCACTGTCCAAAGACATGCACAGAGGGGATTAGATTAGATTAACTGGCGAGTCTAACTTGGCCGTAGGTGTGAATGTGAGTGTGAATGGTTGTATGTCTCTGTGTGTTGCCCTGCGCCGGATTGGTGACCTGCCCAGGGTGTAACCCCGCCCCTCTCTCACCCGAACTCAGCTGAGATGGGCTCCAGGTTCCCCCACCGTGACCCTGACCAGGATTATGCGGCAGAAGATGAGTGAGTGAGATTACAGAAAGGAGGGGTTAGAGTAACTTCGCCAAATAGTCAGTACATGATTGTTGAATGTCACTACACTGCAATCTTTCTTGAGGCATAAAATAATGAGGACAGTTTTGAAATAATCATGACCTGACCAAGCTAAGACCTTACGTACTCGATGCTGAAAAAAAGAAACAACAATGTCAAAATGCAGGAACCAGGACTGGGAACTACAGTATGATGATATAATATTGATATCATTATAAATTAAGGCACAATACCATTTTGTGCAATGTGGTGTATTTGCGATTCACTCATAATTTGTTAAGTTTTTTTTTTCTTAAAAAAAGAAGATTTCATCTTTTTTGATCATTTGAAATCTCTGACGCTGTCCATGCTCTATCGATTATTCTCAGTTAGTCTGAAAAATGGAAAATGTTCAAACTCTAACACGTTCTTTTAAAAAGTCCCAATTCGTTTTCCTCTTTAAATTGGTCATTTGCTGACATTGTTACCGATTTTCTTTTTCAATGGTTCATTTCAGATGTCTACCCAGTTAATAAAAGCCTCGTCAAATGACTTTTTAAAGCTGTATTTTTAAATGAAATCATACGACTCGGATAAGGTCCTGAAATATTGTGCTGTGACTTTCTTTGGCGTATCACCAACCCCTATATGGTAGGTGATATGTCCTACACTTTAATATGAAAAAATAAGACCCTATAAGAGAGGAACTGACATTGATGAAGGTTGAGGAGAATAAAAAAACAAAACGAACAAAAAAGGTCGAGCTCAAGCGTCTGCAACGAGGAGCAACAAGGACGCAGTGTAGAAGAAAGCTGCAGCTAAAATGGTAATTACCCTGGACACGAATAAACCCACTGGCCCAATCAGGGAAAGCGCCACGGTTCGGCCTTTAGTGGCCTACGCATGAGGGGACGCCGGGGCTTGGAATGATGCCCTGCTCGACTTGTGTTGTTCTCATGACATAAAAAAGCTGCTCTGCTCAAATAATGACTCCATAAATCCCCGGGGATGACCTGCGAGATTATATATGACGACAGCAAGTCGTTTCTCATTAAAAGCCCCGGCCATACATCTAACCGTAAATCAGAGGTAGAAAAGGGCGCCGTTAAGTATGACCTGTCTGTGAATCGAAGCGTATGGCACGGGATTCCAGCTGGGTGGAACGAAGACCGTGTGTGTGTGTGTGTGTGATGGTGAAGAGGTTAGGAACAGCATGCTGGGATTTCACAGCTCATGGAGGTGCGAGCGTAAACACAACATGTCCGGAGAGCTGTTAGTCAAAGCCATGGTGAAACATTTCTAGGAGGAAGCTGAATTTGTGTACATGACGCTCACAGTAAGAGGAAACGTGCTCCAAAAGTGTGGTGCAATTCTGCAACTGTCAGCTTCCTTTCATCAAACGTGTTGACACAAATGTTCATAAACATCATACAGGTGCTCCCCTAGTTACAATGGACCCGTTTAGGATTTTTCGACGTTACGAAGACGATCGCAATACGCTAAAAATTGTAAAATATTTAGAAAATATTTAAGATTCATGGGTAGGCATCGCTGTCCGGCTGGCGTAACAGTGCATGACATACGATACGTTTGGACGACACCCGGATGCATGTGGAGAATGCCCGGATGTACGCGTCACTCGCCTTGCGTGATGCCTCGCTCTCTCCCGCGACTCACGGAGTTCCCTTGTGTATCGGTGTACTGTACAGTGCATTACTGCCTGTTTTTTGTGTGCTTCAAGAGCTGATTTTAATTCAAACCATGTCTTCTAAACACCCCAGCATGTCTCCTACAGGAAAAGACTCCTGGGTAGGCTAGGCTAAGCTAGGCTAAGATACTTAAGCTGCCTAAGCTAGGCTAAGCAGTAGCCTACAACAGCAGAACGCATCTCCATGGTAACCTGAGGACTGCCTTCTGTATCTCAGACTGTTTCTTTTCTTTTGGTCGCCTTTTCTGACTTTTTCGTGAACCTGAACCTTACGGCTAGTTTCTTATCCCAATAATCCACAGTGCTGTTGAGTTCTGGATTCTGATTGGTCAGAAGGAGTTGATTCATTTTGTGAAAGCAGTGCCGGTTTCTATTAATGCACTCGTTCTTAAATGTTATGGCTTCTATAGTAACACCAAAGGCCCCAATAAAAAGAAATGTATTTAAAAAAAAACAAAAAAACGTGCGTAACTGTCGTCAACATGGTAATGTTTTCTGTTTCTTTAACATTATTTGGAAGGAGTCTCCAGTGGTATCTGATGCTTTTATCTATTATACTGTACTTTGCAGTTTCTCTTTAACCTCTGTGTGTGTGTGTGTGTGGGTGTGTGTGTGTGTGTGTGTGTGTGTAATATTGCCTACAAGAGAGAAAAAAAGAGCGGCTGGTGAGGGAACGACTATTTATAGCTGCTATAACGTAAGAGAGAGCAGGAACGGATTTGTTTCATGGACGTTCCACAACACTAAAGGTCTCAGTACGTGAATAAAAAGTGATCCGGGCCATTGTTTAATAAAGACAAATGTATTTATAGTAATACAGTCAAACCTCTATTTATGAGTAACTCTACATACCAGATTTCCAAATTATGACAAAAATGTAATAAATTTCGTCTCTGTTTACGAGCCAGAAATGGATTTATGAGCTGAGAAAGCATGTGACGTTTACCTTACACTGACACACAACTGAGCCAATGGTTCTTCTTGCTGTTGTTTAGATCAAACACACGTGGGTACTCTTACCCATTTCTCTGTCTCAGTCAGTGTTCATCACTCACACAGGTAGGACGTGCTATATTCATGTTATCGAACTGTTTACGGTGTAGCATTGTGACCGTGCATGTGTGTGTGTGTGTGTGTGTGTGTGTGTGTGTGCATTTTTTCTTTTTTTACTAATCGTTTTTTGTTTCAGATGACAAGTGATCCCTTTTTTATTTTATTTATTTTTACCAATCATTGCTTTTTCCCCATGTGTTAGGGACGCACTTTACGTTTGTGTAATCATTGCTTTTTGTTTTACATGTTAGTGACAAGTATTTCTAGATGAAATGCCATTAGGATGATTTTTACATGAATATTTTTGGGGGCCTGGAACGCATTATCCGACTTTCCATTATTTCTTATGGGGAAATTCGTTTCGACATACGAGCAGATCGATTTGCGAGCCAGCCTCCGGAATGAATTCAACTCATAAGGCGATGCAGCGCTGTAGTTTTAAAATTGCTGTGGTTTAAGAGGAATAAAAGACTTCAGGATGTGAAGTGGTACAGAAGAATAAGCAACCTCAGGTTGTTCAGAGGAACTCTGCTCCATCACATCACCTCACACTGATACTGACAGCGACTGATTTACTTCTTATACAGTTTCCGTCAAACACAACATGAACTAAAAGGTTGTTGTCGCCCCCCCCCCCCCCCCCGTGCTAGCTCAGAGTCGTATTAAACTCGCTCCCAGTCCCAATGTCAAAACCCTTCTACTGGTTTCCTTAGGTGCATTTGCATGAATGCGTCAGAAAATATTTGTAAAAAATAATTGTTAATAAATGTGCTGTGTAAAGCCACCTCACAGCCTCATGCCTCCCTCTGTACAAAAAAAAACAAAACAAAAGAAAAAAACAAGTACTGTATGAATTAATCAAATGAAAGAAACAGCAGCACAGCTCGAGGCGGTGAGTGCAAAAATAGGCTGACACGCTGCAGAACGGCTCTGAACTGAACTAGCACCCAGATTAATCAGCAAGCTATATATATATTTATATATGTACATATAGTCCTCAAGTTACGACGGAGACGTGTTCCCCACACCCATCGTAAGTCGAAAATATCGTAAGTCGAACCACTGTGTTGAACCACTTAGCCTCGCTTGGGTATCTCAGCCTAGTTTAGCCTAGCTTAGCCTAGCCTACCCAGGGGTCTTTTCCTGTAGAAAACCACACACACTCACTGAAGACTTCATTTAAATCACATTTCTGTCAAAAGAGAAAGTTTCTCAGAGAGGCCCGCACCTGGTGGAGGGAGCAGCACTGTGTCTCTGAGCTCCGGCTACAGACAGCCGCTGCTGAAGCTGTTTCATTAATAATCACAAAAAACCTGCGGTAATGCACTGTACAGTACACTGATAGTGAGGCATTGCGCAAGGCGAGTGATCTGGGAATCATCCGTGTGCTTCTGGGTGTCGTCCGCGTACCCATGGGTGTCATCTGAACATCCGTGTACATCCAACGCTGTTACGCTGGCCTCTAAATAGTTCACAATTTTTAGCGCATCGCATTCGTAAGTCAGGCAATCGGAACTCAGGGAGCACCTGTGTGTGCGTGTGTGTGTGTGTGTGTGTGTGTGTGTATATATACAGTACCGTGCAAAAGTTTTCGGCACGTGCAAGGAAATTCTGCAAAGTTAAAATGACTTCAAAAATAATGAAATTGAATCTTTCCACTCAAAGGAAAAATACTCCAACGTGCAGGAAACGGTGATAAACTAAACAAAGTCAATATTTAGTGTGACGACCCTTTGCTTTTTTTGTTTTTTTTCATAAACAGTAATCCCAGGCACAATGTGTACAGCTTCATAAGGAAATGAGGTGGCAGGTTTTTCAGCCACGCTGCTCTTCTGGAGACTCGGACTTGGGAACTTATTTCATTTTTGTACGCAAAACCCAGGAGTCCTCATCTTGTGTTTTCTCTGAAAAGTGCTCTCTTATGTCATATGTTGCGTT
>JAQLOM010000036.1:996390-1010911 GCA_030068315.1 Chrysichthys thysi | reverse complement strand
ACACTCACACACACACACACACACACACACACACACACACACACACACACACACACACACACACACACACACACTAAATCATGCTTTCTTAGATATTTTTAGATACTGATAATACAACATACTATACTATAATATATTATATATATATATAAACAAATAAATACATTTACTCCATTCATTTTCAGTGTTAAACATTTATTTAAACATTATATAATAAATGAAAAATGACATCAAGGGGTCCATATTTTTCCTTTTTAAAAAAAAAAAAAAAAGGTCCAGGTTTTTCCATCTTTTTAATTATATAAATGAGTAGGAGTTAGAAAAGCTGCTGCATGCCGTAGCTGTGTGTTACTTTCATTTATCCAGAAAAAATAAAACGACGCAGCATTTCATTTAAGAAGTCACTAAAACTTAAGAATTGATCTGTCCGTGTGTTGGAAACTGAAATCTAAATTGGAAATTTACAATCAAACTAACATTACTGCCATCTGTGTCGTCTAATCTCATAAATCTGCAGTGAAACTAAGAATAAATGAGTAAAATTTGACAAGAGCAACTTAATTATTACATAAGTATAAAACGAAATTGCAAACTAGCTATTTCAGTGAACACAGTGTGCAGAGTCAAGGTCTAAAGGATCACATTCATAAAATAAACTGTAACACAAAGTCACACAACTGGAGTCATCTAAATCAGTGCTAATACTGTATATAAGACCATGTTTTAAGCCACACTAAGGGACAGCTCCAGTCACATGATCACACCCTTTGTAAGAGAATTTATTTTGGCATTTAAAACCTTTCCTTGTAAAAGTTTACATAAAATCTCCCATGTATTTAATGAACCCACAGGAAATGCCTCTAACGGCATCACTAAGCCTGAAACTCCGGATCTCGGCGTGGAGCGTGACATTCACCTCGTTAGCTTCTGGGTTAAAGCTATTGGCAACTCCAAGCAATTAGCAAAATCTTTATTCCTAAAGGCTCACGTTGCTTTATTCCTAAGGGGTCACATATTTATAAACCTTAAAATTGACAGATGTGAGATTGCACATGTCTCATACTCACTGTTTGCATTTCCTGAAAGATAAATTAAAGTTTAATGATCAGTGTCTTTAGAAGGAACCCGACATTTGGATCACTAAACTACATGCTAGCGTTCCATAACCTGGCTAATGTTAATGTATGATGGAACTAAGACCGGAACATCTTTAGGAATCATTATTAGCTTCTCTGGATTCCATCTCTGACTCAAATTCATAGGAATTTTTTTTATGAACTCACACCTGATACAGTTCGTATTAAAATAATAATAATTAAAAAAAAAACAACATTGCATATATGACAATAAATAAAGTATAAAAGAACCAACAAAACAGATGAAAACAGTAAAACAGAGAATAAAACCCAATTTAAAATGTGATAAACAAACATACAATTACAAAAAAGTGAAGAAATGAGCTAAGCAGGAGATAATTTGAAAAAAAAAAAACCAAAAAGCATATGGCTGAAGAACACAACAGTAAGAGCACATAACATAAATAAATAACAAACAGCAAACAAACAAACAAAAAAAATCCACAATCATTAAAACAGCGGGGAAAAAAGTCTAAATAAATAAAAATGCAAAAAAATTCAAAAAGTAAAACTATATAAAACTACTAGATTATAAGAACAATAAGAAATGCTAGAAGAATGCATATCTAGAAGGGAAAATATTAATACCGTTTCATTGACACAAGTAAATAAGTCTCAAAAAAAACCCTAACTCTCCTCTCACCCACACACCACTGAACTGAAATAACTGGGGCTTATTATTCTGTGGTTCCCATAAAAATGACTCCTGGCTAGGTCTAAATTTGATAAAGTCTTGTTTATGATTATTTAGTGCAACGATCTTATATTTTGTTCAGGAAGTTATGATGAACCAACATATGAAATGTTCCTGAATATGTGGATGTGCCATACATGTGGTGTCTCTAAAAGATTTGAATTATTTCATGTATTGTAAGAGCACACAAAAAAACAAACAAACAAACAAAAAAAACAGAACAAAACAAAACTGTCAGCTAAAAGCAGCTTGCATATCACTTATACATCTACTTCTCTATGGGGGAAGAATTATGATTTTTTTTATTATTTTAAGTTGTGTTTTAGAAGGGAATGTGGAACTTTGAGATCTAAAGTTTTGCTTTATATAAAACAGTAAACTTATAGGATAATAAGGAGAGGTAGTAAATGTACTCAAAAATGAAGTGTAACTACACATCAGAATCAATAAATCTGCTAAAAGGTGAAGTACAACTTTAAATTCTTCACTCAAGTTAAAGGAGCAAGTCAAACAAAGCAACAATGAGGATGTCTCCACTGCAAACAAGTCGAGTCCTTGCTGCTAATGTGTCTGCCAGAAATACCTTTATATGTACTTCAAACAGAAAGTAATATATGAAAAAACTATTTGAGACATTTGACCTTGCCATGACCTTGCTCATGTTTGGATAAATTCCTAATTATAATCAGTTCATCTGCTGGTTACGGTCATCATTCCATATCAACCCTATAAATGTTCGACCACTTGCTGTTGAGCTATCACACTAAAGAAAGTCTCAGACAGAGGGACGGACCGTACGAGACGAAAACACTAAACTCAGCTGTGGAGGCATCGCAATTATACATTCAGGTTTATTACCTCACGGTACTACGACAGGAATCCTTCAGGGGTCAGTACTATGGCCAATCTTGTTCATCCTGTAACTAAATCACTGAGATCAGGTTTCTCCTGTCAGTGATCTTCGAGCACTATGCTGATGACACACAGCTATCACTATTTAATGTCAGATTGCAAGATAAAGTTTAAAGCTTAAAGGTTGAAAGTTAAGATATGTTGAGGAACTTAGACAAGATAAAAAAAAAACCCAAAAAAACATGTGTTTTATGATGTTACAAGTACCTGATTCTAAAGTAATGTAGTGATGTTGGAACTGGGTGAAGCTAAATTTCACGTAAAGTACAGATGCTTACTTGTGCCAGATGTGAAGCAATCTGAAAATAACTCTGTTACTTTCCAACTATTTGGTCATTTTCAGGAAGTTCATGAAAATGGAGGTTTCTCTCCCAAACTTGAGTTAAGTCCATTCTCAGGATGGATTATGGGTTAAAAGTTTGGTATTCCCGCATTTACAACTTTCCCAAAGCCACCACTCCTTTTCCACTCTCTGAACCATAATGACCCTTCCACACTTCCCTGTTGTATAATCCCATTACCTTTACAGGAGCACAGATCAGGAGCTGGACCCTTGTTGATTTATTACCGAATGAAGGTTTAAGCATTAAAAAGCCTGCTGCTACAGTTGATTAATGTGAGTCACTTTGGATGAAAGCTTCAACTGGAAAAAGGAAGTCCGAAGGTGGCAGTTGGCCTAACCTTTAATGTCTAGTGTCATCACTTTGTATGACAATTTTGTGGAAGAAGTTAAAATGCTCTTTAAAAAATTACATTTTCATAATGTTTATGTATTTAATGCCAACAATATGTATATATATATATATAATTGTCATCATTAAACCACATTTTTGGCCATTTTTTCCTGGCTGCTACTAGCTTACGGTTTAACTTTTTTTTATTGTTGATTCATTTTTTCTGCTCATTTCACGCCATGAAAACAGACAAGTTTATTACATGTATGATCATTTTTTTTGATAATGTGATTTCGCTACTTTTTTTGCACAAAATGCTTTCAAAGAAGAAACTCAAACTGACTAAGCATAACGTTGTATAGTCAGAGTACTACAACAAACGTATACAATGTTTGCTTGTTGCGTTGAGACACAGCTTCATTGCAGACATGAAAGAATTAAACTCTTGTTTGGTACATCTTTTGTTCCACCTCTTTGTCAGGTCAGTGTGCATGAGCATTACATTACGTTACTGTCACTTGGCGGACGCCCTTATCCAGAGCGACTTACGTTTTTATCTCATTTACACAACTGAGCATTTGAGGTTAAAGGCCCAAGGTAGCTTGGCGGTGCTTGGATTCGAACTCCCAACCTTCTGATCAGTAATTCAACGTCTTAACCCCCTGAACTACCCATTGCCCAGATAGGGCAGTGCCAATAGGGCAGTGCCCAGAGCGGATCGGGTTAAGGGCCGACAGTGGCAGCCTGGGTGGTTCTGGGCTTTAAAACCCTGACTTTCAGCCTGGCTACAACCCAGCACCTTAACTCTTGAGACCCAGTTGCCCCATTTACAGGCTCTTCAATATATTATTTAGCAAAAATATGCAGCAAAAGAAAGCATGAGGAATGTCTGAATAATTCCTGGATACTTAAGGGGTTTGAATCAGGGCAAATGAAAACAAAGGCAAAACTGCACCATGTACACCATATGTGACCCATCACATCAAATCAGGTATTACATGGCATTGTGGGTAATTATTGTTCGGCATATCTTCAGATTCCTGGTTCAATACGCTCCATCATGATACCAAGTTTATGATTGTGTCACGTCCATATGTCGCTATAGCAACAGTGCTGAGTTTGTTAACAAGGAGGGTCTCGAAATATCCATGGGAAACTTATTTTAGAAAATATTTTAATGAGGATTCCATAACATAGCATGAAAGAAGGAATCTTTAACCTTATTTGGACACCAGGGTTTCCCTGTTATCACTAGAAATAACTTTTTCAGCAGCATGGATTTGAAAGAATGCATGCTTGTTCTGATAAAACTGAAGTAACCAGCATGGATAGTGTGCATGAGAGTGCTTTAACATTTCTCAGTTCTGTTGAAGGGTCAGGATAAGATCATATAACAACCATTTTTTGCCCGATTTGACCGTTTTCACCAATTGGCCATGGTGCAAATCTAACCTCTGTGACTTAATACCAGACTTGACATGATGTTCACAAATACACAGACCATACACACAGACAATACAACAACAACCTGAGATTAATCATCTATAAGGTGACCAGAGACCGCTTGTGTGTACATAATGAAAGCATTTTGTATCCTGTGACTTGTGTTAAAACCCCAGTGGTGTTTGGAAAAAAGATCGCCTCATTATGAAAAAGGAAAAAGCACTAGTTTACAAACAGGTAAAAGCAGTGAAGAAAAGCACACAGACACTGCAGCGCCTGGAGAGAAGCTGAAGGTTAGGTGCCCCACTCAGTGGCACTCCAGCCAAAGCACTGTTCATTCATGCCCTTTCCCGCAAAACGGAACAAGTAACCTTTAGGTCCCAAACCTGCATCTCTAGACGTTAGGTCTCAGCTGGCCCAATACTGCTGGGATGGGAACGTGGATCAGCATCTGAATACAGTAGTAGCTGAGCGATGATTAGCCTGGCAGGAAGAACAATCCCTTCAAGACCTTGCTGCAAAAATGCTTTTCAAATGTCTGGAAGAGCTTTAACACCATCTCATCATTTTTCTCATGTCCTGGCCATCAGCCATGAGAGGTATGTTATTTCCTGCTCTAATTAACTGCCACATGAGGAGGAAAAATGTTGCTGCTAAATGACAGCCATTGGCAGAAGCAGAATTTGGAATTTGTGCATGTGGTTGCTGTTGTCGTCGTCAGTGAATAAATCAGGACTTCCCCAATTTCAGGGATTAGCATTAATCGTTTTTTTTTTTTTTTTAAGAGTTCAACCTAGGCCATGTTTGGCATCAAAATGAGTCATGGGATCCTGTTAAAATACTTATAAGGCAACTGATGGTAAATGAGAGAACTCAAAGGTGCTCTAAGGTGCCAGCTCTTTGCAAAAAAAAAAAAAAAAAAAAAAATTCCAGGCATGACCTCAGTTGGTCAGATACGCAAGAAGTTTTGGAAGCATGGATTGTTTAATTATTTTTGCAAATGCTCACATAAAATGTAAATAATCTTTTGGCTGATGCTTTTATCCAGTTGAGGGGGTTAGGGGCCTTGCTCAGAGTTCTACCATTACAAACGTATTCTCATTCTTTTATCTTTAGTAAGTGTCTTTTAATTGCCATGCTTGATCCATGGCCGATCCCAGGATGCAAGGCGGGTATACACCCTGGATAGGATGCCAATTCATTCCAGGGCATTGTGCACACACTTTCTGACACTCATTCACACCTAGGATCCACCAATCCAGCCAGAGTAAACCCACCCAGACATGGCGAGAACATCCATGAGCTGAGGGTTGAAGCAAGGACTCTCAAGCTCTGAAGCAGCAACGCTTCCAGCTAAGTCACGACAGGCGAATGATTTTCTTTGCTTTATTCTGGTCGGGATGGTGGTGAATCCAGAGTCTATCCTGGGAACACTGGGAATGAAAGCAATCTGGATTGGATGGCAGTCCATTGCAGGGCTCCAGGAGCACCCTCATTCTCAGAGTGAATTGGACGGCTCATGGATGTTCTCCTTATGTCTGAGTGGGCTTTCTTAGACGTCTCTGGTTGTCTCTCGCATCCCCAGTGACCCCCTGAGATGACATGAGGATGAGACAGGGAACCCATTCTCATCTAGGTGACATCGGGAGTACAATCATAAATGATTACTTTTAAATGTTTATTATAAAGTCAAGCAGCGCCTTTAAATTAATCAGTCTCTCAACTGAACCTGGTGTTCTTAACAACTGCTGTCTTTAAACTATTCAAGGAACAGGATCCGCATCCATCATTGCAAGTGTGTGTCCCTCTCTTTTATCCATTTGGTAGGCCACAGCACAGCGCCGTTTAATCAGCACGAATTCATGCACTCAGGCTAAATAAACTCCTACGAAAAGGTAAGTCTCCCTCTGATTAACTTTAATTGTTTATGAGCTAACTGATGACTGGGGAGATTATTGTAATGCTTTACCTGTTGTAAAATCCCCAATCCCCATAACCCACTCATCAACTAATCATTGGGTCCTGGATGAGATGCATCGGAGCGGAAATATGAGGAAACAGTGAAGATAGGATCTGATTTGTTAAACAGAGCAGCGTTCCATCAAGATTCTTGCCAGGGATGAGAGCATGCAGTGTGAAGTCACTGTGCTTTCTGAATGTATGTCTCATATCTAGGTCAAGAGCTGGCAGATTGTAGAGTGAGTAAGGCAGGGCGGAAATTCCCCCGCTGCCTAGATTGACTGTAATAAACTCCACACCACTGAAGTGCTCTCAACAAACGCATACAGTCGAGTTTGTTATATTCACACAAAGTAGTTGGCCCTTGCATTCAGATCCGAGTTTGTGTGCGCCTCAGAGGAAACCACTGAGTCTGGTAATGACCTACCGGATGACCTGTTAAATCAATATCAATCGATGAAATGCACGAACGGACTGTTACAGTTTTACTAAATTAAAGATGCGTTTCCACATACAGTAAGTGTTTGTTTGCTATGTAGCAATGATAGCTTTGTTTATTTTCTGGTTAGGGGGCTTGGGTTCACACCGAGCTTAATTGAAAAAAAAAACAAACAAAAAAAAAAAAAAACGAGAGAAAATGTTCATGTAGGGCTGAACATATACTTGTTATACGCTTTTATTCTTCGGTCAGATGGAAAAAGGTAACAAAATGAGTATGTAAATGACTAATTTAAAAGGTTTTGTGTATCGCAGGCGGTGCTTATTTTCTCTTTTTGATTATCCGAATCTTGAGAGCACATTTTGCAGCACCATAACACGGTCCTTTGGCTAGATTTAGCAACTGCTAGATCTGTAAAAGCAAACTGCAAGTCAAAACTCATGACATCTTTGATTCACAGTCAAGTCGGTTACTTGCTGCGATCAAATAGCACTAGAGTTCAACTGGAAGTGGACCAGGATGTTCTCTGAGGGTGATTGTGTCCTCTTAGGCCTGATGAACCACAATGAGGAGAACATCCCGGTTTTCCATCCAACTGGCAAAATGCTGTATATGTGAATTTAGTGTCCGCCAACATCATTTTTGTCTGAGTGAAGCACTGTAAAACCGATATCCCTACTAGCACCACCACCACCGCACACAGACACACACATGAATCAATATCAAATTTTAAAGGCCCGATATCATCTTCCACATCAAACACCTGCAATCAATGTTCATCCCTTTCCCGCACTATCTTCAAAGCCTTCGAAAGAATCTGATGTTTCTACATTAAAGCATAGCCACTCAGACCTGATTTAGTCAGTGAATCTTTCTGCTTTTTACTTTTATTCTGGTTTACAGTGATATAGCCTGACCGCAAACTACACCCTGTCCACGGAAGAGTGGTTTTTAAATCATTCCTAAGCCAAGATTATTGCTTATCATGTCATAAAACCTGCATCTTCAGTCAGGATGAAATAATCATTTGAAGATCAAACGAGCAGGTCCCTACCTCCAGCCAGGATCTGTTGCTCAAGCTCGGCCATTTGCTTCCTATACGCTCTCAGAGCAGCTTCTTTAAATGTCGGGCGTAGCCTTTTCTTGGGTGTTGGTTCTTCCACTGGTGCTGGAGTTTCTGTGACGTTTTTGTTTTCGTCTTCCTGAGTCACAATTTCTTTGTCCTCCTCCGCTCCCTGGGCCCGTGCCATCTCTTGCACTTCTGTCTCAACTTCAGCTTCCTCTTCTTCTTGTTCGTCGGCCTCGTCCGCTGCATCCTCTGTTTCTTCTATGTATTCGATCATGGCCTCATATTCCTCCTGGTCCTCGGTCATCTGGTTTCCATCATAGTCCTCACTGTATTCTTCGTCATATTGCTCATCCAGGCTGCAATCATATTCCAGGACAGGGTTCCCTTCTTGCAAAATGTCATATTCCTGTGAGACTTCATACTCATCTTCTTGGTACTCCTCCTCCGTCTCGTTGGCGTTTGTTCTGTTCTCGAGAGTAGCTAGCACCTGCTCCATCACCTCGACATAATGTGTCTCATTGTCCACAGGCTGCTCTGCGGTTTGTTCATCTTCATCAGCTTTGTAGTAATAGGGTTCGTTGTAGACGTCAGAGTCAATAGTGGTGCTGGAATCATTGGCTGTTGACTGAGACATAGTCCTGAAGCGGCCTATAAAAGGGATAGTACTTGGCTCTTCAGCAGGAGCGCTGGAGCTTTGAGATCCTTTATTCCATACAACTTCCAGAGCTGACTTGGCCCTCTGTAACGTGGAGCCAAAACCTCCAAAGCTGAAGGTTTTTTCAGACAAGTCTATGCTTAACCTGCTGCTCCATGATTTGGGGACCTCTTCAACCTTCTCAGCCCTGATCTCACTCTGGCTCCGGTACATACTGGAAGACTTTTGGTTTTGCTGTAGTTGGTTACCCTTGCTCTCCTGCCGTTGCAGAGTCTGTGGGGCAGACTCTGCCTTAGATTGGGTTTTTGGCTTGGTCTTAGACTTCTTTTCTGGTTTTGGTTCTTGCACTGGCACTTGCACTTGCATTGGTTCTATTACAGCTTCTATCTCGGGCTCTTGCTCAGGTTCTGGTTCGGGCTCTGGCTCAGGTTCTAACACAGTCTCCATGTCTGGTTCTTGGGTTGTCTCGGGGGTACTGTCAAATGTCAAAAACGTCTCACCTTCAAACTGCAAATCGACCTCGAGGCATTTTGTGATTTTTTCTGGGAAACCAGGGTTAGCAGCAGGGTCGAACGGGCTGCTGATTTCTGAGACTATATTTTGTTCGGTTGATGCATCCAAGCCTGAGTCGGCTCCTTGTTCAAGGTGATGCCAGTCTTTCCAGGGTGAAAGGTCACCCTGCAGAGAGAGTTGAGAGCCACTATAATGACTTCTGTCCCCTGATATGCACACCAGACCATTACTGACACCACTGTCAATGGTCTCCGTGGTCTCAACTTCATTGTGCTCCACGTACGGCGGGTT
Organism: Chrysichthys thysi; assembly: GCA_030068315.1. Taxonomy (NCBI): domain Eukaryota; kingdom Metazoa; phylum Chordata; class Actinopteri; order Siluriformes; family Claroteidae; genus Chrysichthys; species Chrysichthys thysi. The sequence continues at coordinate 1,001,126 of JAQLOM010000036.1, read as the reverse complement.
TTCCTGACTGAGTGTTTGACTGGGTGGGCTTGCGTACCAGGAAGAAGCCATGTCCTCTTGTTTACGCTGCCAGAGCTCTTGATCGGATGACGAGAGCAGGGAGCATCCATTGACTCTGCTAAAGTACTGACTCTCGGAGAAATCTTCAGAGTAAGATGGGCAGAGCTTGGAACAGTCCGATTCTGAGCGACTGAGTTTAGGAGTGGAGTAATCACTCTGGGAGAGCCATCCTGGGGTCATGTCAGAATAGTAAGATTTGTTTTGCTTGTCATCATAAACAGCGTCATCAGCATAGTGCACCGAGTACGTGGCGTCGTCTGTAGACTGCCTGTGATCGTGAGACTTTTTTTTGTCCGCTTTAGTTTTCTGAGGTGGTTTGGGCACAATTGCATATTTGTTTTTGTTTAATTCATCTAGCTCTTTATCACTGTCCATTGAGTCCCAGTCGTCACTCTCGGCCTTGTCTTTGGCACTCGACACTTTCATGTCCATGCTTTCATAGGTCTGAGACGAGGTCATCCCCCGATCTTTCCTGTCCTTGGTCTCTTGTGCAAGACTATCCGTCGAGATGGATATTCCAGTGCCTTTGAGCTTATAACACTTTTTCAAAACTAAATCCCTGTCTTGAGGATTTGAAAAAATAACTATAATGGGACGAGGTTTAGCACTTGAACATTCTCTTTGTTGCCCCAGTCGATGGGCGAGTTCGATTTTAAGTGTCTTGTGTGCTTCAACAAAACCCATTTTCTCTTTTAAAATGTGATAAATGAGTTCATCGGTTCTTTCGAATTTTACCTCAGGCACGTTGATGAATCTCAAAGTAGCTTTGTTTGTCTGGTGGCTTAACTGTCGTATGTAGTCATGGATGTCTCGTGTCTCTCGTCTGGATTGCACAAATCCTGAGCGAAGCTGCTCGATTTCACTCTGCACGACCTCCACACTGCTGGAGATCTCATCGATGGAGCTTTTTAAAGCATTAACATGCCCTCTAAGCTCTGAGAGCTCTGACTCAATCTGGCTGATTCCTTGGAGCTCTTTGAAGATCATTTCCATCACATCTTGGGTCTGACTGATGCACCCTGTGGAGCTGGATCCTGGTTCCAGGGTGGTTGTTTTCTGCTGCCTCCCAGCGCGATCCAGAGACTTGCTCCTAATCCCAAGTGTCTTCCTCCAGGTGCTAGCCTCTGAGGAATCTGAAGAGACACACTCTTGGCTTTTCTTCCATTTCCGAAGCTTTTTCAGAGCACCTAGTCGGAGAGCGTGGAGACTGCTCCGTTCCCCACGTTCCCCCTCTGAGCTGCCATCAGAAGGTGCCAAACTAATCATACTCTTCCGATTCCTTCTCACTGGCATTGTGTAAGCTTTGTGTTCATCGAATCTATGGACAAGTTTGGCCTCGTTTAAAGAGTCAGTATAACTGCTGTCGATGGATAACACTTCATGAAATTCATTATTGTTCAATAGGAGAGCATTCTTTTGTAGTCCATTAGCAATTGCTACACGGTAACTGAATGTGGGAGAAAGGGAAGAGCAGTCGTTCCTGCCGTCGTCTTCCTCAGTAGACAGGTTGCGTGCAGAAGAACATTTAGATATCTTTTTAACTGTGCTTTTCAAGGTGGTGGAAAAAGTCTGATTTCGAGCATGCAGTTCGGGCGATGTCTTAGGATCTTTTTTGTTTTCACTACTCTCTTTCTTTTTCGTGGTATTTGCCAGTTTCTTTGTAAACATTCCTTTGCAAATCTTAAAAATGTAAGACGATAGCTTTTTTACATGGGCAGAAACCATGGAGAGCAACAGGTCGGCGTGTTTGCATTCCAAATGCAGCAATGCAGAACTGGGGTTAAATCCAGCTGGGATCAATAGCCAACAGACGAAAAATACTTTTTTGAAGTCAACCCTGAGGGATAAAAGAAGAGAAGAGAAATATGCCCTTAGAAGCTGTCGTGCCAAGCAAAAATGGGGTATATCCTTAAAACGGGAAATATCCAAGAGTTTCTTCCCAGACAGCCTTGTGTGTCTGCAAAGAGAGAAAAGAAATATGTCATTATGTCACACTGAAGCAAAGTGACCATAATATATTGCCCGTCTAAACCCAATAGTGCTACACCATGCTGGACTATGTCTCAGAATTCATTTATTACTTATTTTCTGTAAGTGCTTTATCCTGGCCAGGGCCTGGGTGGACCCAGGGAGCACTTGGCATGAATTAGGAATACACCCTAGATGGTGTGCCAGTCCATCGTACAACGCCACACACACGGCGTGTGCCTCATTGAGACAATTTGAGTCACGAGTCCACCTACCGGCATGTTTTTGGCAGGTGGGAGGAAGCTGGAGAACCTAAAGGAAACCAACATGGACAGAGGGAGAACACGTATCCATACCAGTGATTAAAGTTATTCATAGCGGCGATAAAGCTCTTCAAACTCTTACAAGAATGTAAACTGTTGTAAATATCATGACTTAAGTGAAAGCTTGATATGAGATCAACTATTCAGTTTGGACAAATCTGGATCATGATTATTAACTTTTTTGGGGGGTGAAGAATTTTTAGTCATTTCTTTTTTCTTTCCTTCTTTTTTTTTTTTTTTTTTGGAAAAGCTCTTCCTTCATATCCTGCCACTTTTGCAGTGTTTGCTCGACCCAAGCTCTTTGTTTAATAACATTTTTTCCGACCCTTGAAACAAGATTTGGTAGATAACGGTGCTAATTTGTTAACCAGACAGATAAATTTGTTTATCCGTTTCTCGGTCGGTTAGGAATTCAGTCCTTCAGTGCAGACCTCCTGATTTATTACCACTGACTGCTGGGCAACAGTTCCAATAAAAGCAAAGCTCATTAGACCTTTCTCCTGTTCTCTTTCTTCCCTCTTTCTTTTCCCCTTCTTTTCTTGAGTGAACTAGCCGAAGGCAGAAAAGCGTCAGGATTTATCCTCCTACCACAAGTGCATGGGTTTGCGTAAGACGTTGTCACGTGGATAACCTTAGAACCACTCTGGATATAAGACTTTAAGAGTCTTACACAGCACGTCTTATATGTCTTACACAGCACATGTATACACAGGCGTACTGCTCTTGGTCCAACTTCATCCAAATCATATTGAAAATAAACTCATTGTTCTACATATTTGCAAAAGGCAAGAAGTTCCAGAGACTGGAGAGTGTAAAAGAAAGGGAAAGATGAGCCCCACCCACCTACTACTACCCTTTACGACTTCTTGCTCATTTGCAATTCTGCCGTCACCCTGAGTAACCCCCTCCCTCCCTCCCTCCCTACCCCTTGCTTCCAATTTCACCTCCAATCAAGCATCCAATTACTACCTTTTACTTCCTCATCTACTTCTATGAATTAACCAAAACAATCATGGCCGCCCAGGGTGTCGACCGAGCCTGAGCACTCAGCTGAGCGCGTGCTAATTCCTCTGAGTGTACGTAATACGTATCAGCCATGCTGGATATTTACACGATGTTCCCTGGAGTCGGGAGGATTTCTCCAGTGGAAGAAGATAACAGCATTCAAATTTGACCCTTTGATAACACACAGTCGGTCGCCTGTAAATGCGTGTGTGTGCGTGTGTGTGTGTGTGTAAGTGTGTGTGCGCGCGCGCATGTGTGTGTGAGGTGCATGAAGCCACGTTGATGTGTCTCATGCAACAGTGAGAAATTGCATGCAACAATGACATCCACGAGAATCCTTTCTGAATGCTTCTGTATTAGCACGGATAAACCTTAGTGTCATTCCCGTGCAGCTGCACGTCCAGCGTGAGAGATTCCGGCTGATGTTAAAGCAACAAGAAGACACAGGCTGCTTGAATCAAAGGAAGAATGGAAGAATAAAAGGAAGAGACGGAGAAAGGAAAGCGTACCTGAGGCGATCCTTGGAAAAGTGTGATAAATCCAACCACGTTTTTTTTTTTCTTCTGTAAGCTAGCACTCAGCAAGCGCCGCAGGTTATCACGCTAAACCCCGGAGATGATGGTTAGCGGAGCTTCCTCGGTTTGGACAGATGAGAGACACGGCGAGAGAGAGAGAGAGAGAGAGAGAGAGAGAGAGAGAGAGAGAGAGAGAGAGAGAGAGCTCTGCAGCTGCAGCAGCAGCCTCTTCGAAGGAATGAAGACAGGCACGCTGTGCTCAGCCCGCTTCAGCTCCTCGTCCTCCTCTTCTCTCTCTCTCCGTTTTCCATCTCTTCCCTCATTCAACCTTGAGCTGATGCCCATGGATGCAGAAGCATGGTTTTACTCTCCTCCTCTCTCCTCCTCTACCATCTAACGTTCTCTTCCGTCACTCTCTCGCTCTCCTGTCCCAGACGAGTGAGGCAGACAGCGTGTCTGGGACAGAGGAAGCCCCCCTGCCTGCCTCTGTGTGTGTGTGTGTGTGTGTGTGTGTTTGAGAGGGAGAGAGAGAAGAGAGAAAGAACGAGAGCGAGATCCGGGATGAGCTGAAAGCCCTGAGGAATGAGGCAGCTTCACGCTTCGCTCTCATTCAGAGAGAAGCACACGTGATGCTGAGAGAGAGAGAGAGAGAGAGAGAGAGAGAGAGAGAGAGAGAGAGGAGGGGATGGAGTGATGTAGGGAAGAAGAGGGAGGAGGGAGTGTGTCTCTGAGAAAGAACCACAGAGAGAAATAGAAATGTTGATGATGGACAGAAAAGATGCCGATGATGCCTATCTATCTATCTATCTATCTATCTATCTATCTATCTATCTATCTATCTATCTATCTATCTATCTATCTATCT